>JAZAYU010000458.1:0-335622 GCA_038501625.1 Corbicula japonica
TTTTGAAATAAAACACATCTTTTTTGTGTAAATAAAATCGTTATGTTTAAACCTTAATGTTTGATCATTCGATAGTAGAATTTAAGTGACAACTCGTATGACGTTTTCTTTGTTTCGATTACGACTGTGTCCACCACATGCATGAATAAGTGTAGAAACACGTCATCGGATTGAGTTTACAAATGTACGTAAATCTGTTTGAGAGCAGCGAGCAATTTGTTTCACTCCTGGACAAGTTGCACTTTCCAAATCATGATGACATTATTTAACAGGTATTCACAGCAAGTACCTCACTCAAGTTAATTGCTATGTTCAATGAAATTCATGTCGGGAGTTTACAGCAGCTGTATGATTCCGTGTTAAGATTGCCGTATTGGACGAGCAGTATTGTGCTAAAATATAGCATATGCGTGTCTTAGGATCAACATATAGTTTATGGCGCAAGAATTTCTGTTATGAATTATAGGCATGTAAATTACCAAAAAAATAAAAGTCTTCTCAGAATCACAACACCTAATATACTGAAAGGATAAAGAAACGCAGGGTAACATTTGTTCCGATATATTCAGAACGCGTTCTCCAAATAAAGTGAAACTTTGTGTATTGAGTTATTAGGTCATGATACACCTTAACATGTGTCGAAAGTGAATAAAACTTGTCTCCACTGCCTCAGTGTAAACCGTCGTGGAGCATGAGCTTTCGAACCTGCCTATCCAATTGTTACCCTGCGTTTCTTTATCCTTCCAGTATATATTCCTCCCACAAACAGCGCAGACATTTCTCCTTTCCTACGATATATTCCTCCAACAGACAGCGTAGACATTTCTCTTCTAGTACGATATATTCCTTCAACAGACAGCGCAGACATTTCTCCGCTCCTACGATATATTCCTCCCACAGACAGCGCAGACATTTCTCCTCTCCTACGATATATTCTTCCCACAGACAGCGCAGACATTTCTCCTCTCCTACGATATATTCCTCCCACAGACAGCGCAGACATTTCTCCTTTCCTACGATATATTCCTCCCACAAACAGCGCAGACATTTCTCCTCTCCTACGATATATTCCTCCCACAGACAGCGCAGACATTTCTCCTCTCCTAAAATATTCCTCCCACAGACAGTGCAAACATTTCTCCTTTCCTGCGATATATTCCTCCCACAAACAGCACAGACATTTCTCCTCTCCTACGACATATTCTTCCCACAGACAGCGCAGACATTTCTCCTCTCCTACGATATATTCCTCCCACAAACAGCGCAGACATTTCTCCTTTCCTACGATATATTCCTCCCACAGACAGCGTAGACATTTCTCCTCTAGTACGATATATTCCTTCAACAGACAGCGCAGACATTTCTCCGCTCCTACGATATATTCCTCCAACAGACAGCGCAGACATTTCTCCTCTCCTACGATTGATTCCTCCCATAGACAGAGCAGACATTTCTCCTCTCCTACGATATATTCCTCCCACAGACAGCGCAGACATTTCTCCTTTCCTACGATATATTCCTCCCACAAACAGCGCATACATTTCTCCTCTCCTACATGTACGATATATTCCTCCCACAGACAGCGCAGACATTTCTCCTCTCCTACGATATATTCCTCCCACAGACAGCGCAGACATTTTTCGATTTGTTATGCATTTTTATGCATTTTGTTGCTCTTATAATAAAGCTTTGAACTCATTTTTATACCCAACAAAAAAGTTCTGCACACAAGTGTTCTTTTGCGTAAATTTTATAATATAGCAAGTAACTGGTATAAATACTTACATGTATATAAAGATAAATTGTTTGCGGAGCTAAAGACAAAAACTAAATTTAAATTGGTTGGTAAATAAGCGAGAAATGCCATTTTGAGTATGATATGGGTCAACAGTCAAAATTTGCAAGGTTCCCGAAACATGATTTCTATGAAAAAAAATCGTCATACCTCTGGCTGTTCCGTCCGGTATGGCGGTACCAGGTTCCCGAAACATAATTTATATGGAAACTAAAATCGTCGTATCTCTGGCTGCTCCGTCTGGTATGGCGGTACCAGGTTCCCGAAACATGATTTCTATGGAAACTTAAATCGTAGTACCTGTGGCTGTCTCGTCCGGTATGGCATTACCAGGTTCCCAAAAATGTATGTGGTTTATTTACCCAAATATTTCATCCTAAATCAAAATTTAAAAAAAAAAAACTCTACGGTTTGTGTGCGCTTACGTGTAGAAGAAATATCACTCAGATAGAATATCTTTATAAATACTTTTGAATTTTATAGACTTTTGATTTAATCTTTTGCGTTGTTCAGTTGAAAACATTGATAATTTGTAATTTGCTTTCATCAAACATTTGTTCTACAACACGAAACCAATTTCTACAATCAGTCATGCCCTCAAAAATGAAGTTACCGTAACTATGCAGAGGTAAAGTTGGTCCCATTAACTGACATGATAAATTGCGAGGTTGCCAAGCTTCGATCCATTGTAATACGTGTTTTTGGGGGGTGGGATATGCGTATGTATACTTTGCCAAATAGTGAAACCCAATTTTTAGCATTTGAGTTCAGAAATATATAAAGTTTAGCCTTAAACGTTTTGATTCAATATTTATAGTCTACCAAAACCATTTTTATTGACACATATGAAATGGAGCATACAATAAATGATGCCAATGAGGCGACATTTATTTCTGTTTCAAAATAGTGGAGTTAACATTGTTGGCATTATAGAGACAATGGGATAACAAATATGTACATGTTACTTTGGAAATAGAATTCTTGCATATTTCACCAGCCGCCGTGTCAGACCAGTCACGCTCTGTGACGTATTTGCAAAGTCATGATATAAGAAATAGATTCTTTCGCTACTACGAAAATAAGTTTGGAAATAAAACAAAATATAGTTAATATACGATGTGAAAGAAAATGTCCGTCACGTATGCTCGGTTTGAATGGAGAAATACGTCCCTCGGCAGTTGTTCTGAGGCGGTAACTGCATGGTCTATGCCGAGTTATGACAACAACTCTTCTCTAGGGCCGGTTTTTCCCACCCGAACTTTGCACACGTGGAATATATATTCCGAATTCTTCGAGAGAAGTTTTCAGTATATTGAACAAATAACGGTTAGTCTGGGTGTTTATAACTGATAACGGATATGTAGACAGTCACATGATACTATGTTTATAGTAAGACCTATATATAACATTTATTATATAGGTCTTTGGTTTATATAACAAACAATGATCTTACAGCAGATTTGGCGAATTCAATACTTTTCACAGAAATCTATACACATCAAGAAAACATGGCAATATCAAAACTGTAAAATGTTTTCTGATAAACCATATTTAAATGTTATTGTCTGTCACGTGACTGTCTTGTTATCGGTATCATATTATACTTGTATGAAAGGCTTACTAACATACCGTATAGCGGGTAATTTGTTTTGTTTTCCGTTTATTGTCTATTGGAGACAGGGAACATGGAAAAAGTCTGGTGAAACAAATGCAAACTGTGGAATCATTGTGCGAACAGTGTAGATCTAGATCAACCAGCACATCCTTTCCGTCTGATCAAGATCTAAACTGTTCGCTACTTTGTCAGAAATAATCCAATGAATCAAAAAGCGAATAACGCATATTTCGTAAAAATGGCACGGATGCGCTGGATCTACACTGGTCGCACGCGCTACAAAACCCAAGTATGTCTTAGATATGCAGAGATTTCTCGGAATATTCGGCGGGACTTTCCTTTGTTAAAAACACACCAACGATCTTATATGCATTACGCTAGCCTGGGATCTGGTACATATTTTGACTTTTTTTTCTAAGATTATTTTAATGCAACGGACACGCTCATGGATTATATTGCTTGTTATTTTTTAACCCGTTCTCCGGATTAACCTTGTTCAAAACGGTTCTTCCTTATGTTATTTTAAGTATAAATTGAGGTGTAGTAAAACGGTACTTCCTCTTTGCAGTCCGAACTATCAGAATACGTTTCATAATGTTTTGTTCTGTTCTACGAACTTATGTCTTTACCTGCTATTGCAGTAGTTGTGCAATGAACCTGCCTTTCTTCCGTAATAAGCCAGTCCATTCAGTGATCTTAGGGATGTTGTAGAATATTGCCATATAAAGACCCTGATCAGACTACGTGAGTACACATGATGATATGGATCTAAACACTGTGATATCACTACATTTCGCGGGGGGTTAATTTTCGGGTATTTCGCGCTAGGGAAAGTGCGCGAAATCAAACCCCAGCAAATTCAACCATTGAATATCTAATGAAAGAACACTACAACTGCGCGAATTTTTGACCGCGTGAAAATACCATTTAGACCTTTTGCGCGAAAGTTAATTCCCACGAAATTAAATTATACAACAGTAGCCGGTCACGCTATGCAGGTTAAAGGTGAACTCGCTTTTGATACACACTGCACAAGATCTATGTACGTTGGTGAATTGTCTCGTGTATAGATATCCTGATCAATAGTGTATGTCTGCTACTTTCTGCAGTTAACATGGTTAACATGCATGTACTTTGTAATCTAACTGGATGTTGTTAAAATAAAAGAACATCGAAGATTTAGCAAGATTTGAAGTGAAATGAAATTCTCATTATTAAGATAATCACCAGTCGCCACTTTAACGTTAATGTTCTTAGTGTCTTATCCTGCAGGCCAGATCACTCTTCACCGGAGACTAGAAACCAGTCTCCAATCCAAAGCAGCTGATTGGTTAAAACTAATCCAAGTATCCAAACTGACCAATCAGAAGCTCAAATTTGTATACTGGTCTATCATCTTTGACACAGGCTGAATTCCACAAGCTGATCTTACTAAGTTATCAATAGATCGAAAGTAAACAATTCATGCTGGGCTAATACTAGATATTGTTACATGTATATCATTTTATTCCAGATTCAAGTAAATCTATAGCTCCAGTGTCACAAATAAACTGCTCATTAACAAAGTCAAACTGTGAACTAGAATATAATTATTATTTTGATAGATAACTAATTCAGGGGATCTGCTGTAAAAATATACATGCACGTATATTTTTACTTTAAATTAAAATTTTGAAAAAAATAAACATACACAAATGAGTAATATCTATACAACTGTTATTACAATTTGTACATTTCCATGACTATAACGTCATTTGAGGTCATTTTATTCAAAAATCTCATAAAAGCATGTTTGTTTGTTTTGTTTTATGTTTTTTTTGTTTTTTTTTTGGGGGGGGGGGGGTCATTTTCTAATCGCCAGAAAGAAAACATGCGCGATAATTGTATCTCGATGCAACGACAAAATAAATTGCGTTATCATCATTGCATGGCATACTATTCTAATATCCATAACAAGCGATATAAGGTCATGCTGCCAGACCGTCTGACTGCCAGATTGCTGAATTCTCGTTGTTAGACTCTCAGACGGATAGACTTCCATAATGTTGACTTGTTGCTACCAGGCTGCCAACTTCACGATGTCATGTTTCAGGCTGCTAGGATGCCAACACAGGCTTACTGTGTCCTTCTCGAATGCTTGCGAAGTTGACAAGGCACTGAGTCTAAAAAACGTATGCCTATGCAAGCTTGATGTTCTATCGCTTAAACCGGCTAGATTTTTTCCCGTATAAATGTGTAAAAAAAACACACACACACACACACAAATCCCACAAAATACCTCAGAATGCAAGACTTGGCATGTAAATTTTCAAAATTTTCGAAATAAAAATTTAAACATCAAACGTAGTTTAGAAAATTAAGATCCGCGAATTTAAACCAACGCGAAATAAAGATTTATATATCAAATGTACTACATTTGAACTTTTAGAAAATTAAGATCGGCGAATTTAAAACCAACGCGAAATAAAGATTTATATATCAAATGTACTACATTTGAACTTATCAGAAAATTAAGATCGGCGAATTTAAAACCAACGCGAAATAAAGATTTATATATCAAATGTACTACATTTGAACTTTTAGAAAATTAAGATCGGCAAATTTAAAACCAACGCGAAATAAAGATTTAAACATCAAAGTTAGTTTAGAAAATTAAGATACTCGAATTTAAAGAACTCTCACGAAAATGTCGTCTAACGGAAAACAACGAAATCTTATACCAAGGAATATAAGTGCATCTACAGTAGAAGTGCGAGGGATGATAATCTCCATCATGTCATTTTGACGGGAAGGACGTCAAAACATAATTAGATCTACGACTCTGTTTTTCCATGTGAAATATAATGTTAAAGCAGCGTATTCACGGTTCAGGGTGGAAGGAGATTAACACATAATTAGATCTACGACTCAGTTTTTCCATGTGAAATATAATATTGAAGAAGCGTATTCACGGTTCAGGTTGGAAGGAGGTCAACGCATAATTAGATCTACGACTCTGTTTTTCCATGTGAAATATAATATTAAAGCAGCTTATTCACGGTTCAGGGTGGAAGGAGATCAACACATAATTAGATCTACGACTCTGTTTTTCCATGTGAAATATAATGTTAAAGCAGCGTATTCGCGGTTCACGGTGGAATACTTCATCGTCTCAGATGTGGTTAATATTCATAATACTGCTGTTTAAAGCCTCTAAATAACTGAACGGGAACGAATTTCGCCGACATTTTGGAAAGATCGGTACATTTCAGGACCTGTAGTGAATGAATTTTACTGCATTAGTAACGCTATAACAACAACTTCACCTTTAAATATATTAACCTGTACGTTGATTGTATCAAATGGTGACATCCCATTTACTTTGTTTACAAAATTCTTCTTCAGTATAAATGATAAATGTTGATGTTTGTAAACTTCTACAGTATAAATGATAAATGTTGATATTTGTAAACATTTAATATTTTCATCCTGATACGTTACAAGGCACCTTTAACAGAATGTTTCCATTGTTTGCAGTAACCACAGAGTCATATAAACGCTCGAGGAGCTCCCCGATGTCAAGTTAGTTAAGTCTGTTTTCAGTTCATTCTCAAGAACTACAAGACAATGTTGGAATGGTAAACTATAGTGTCCTTTTAAAATTAAATGGATGTTTTGTTTTGATTTTGTTGTTTTGTTTCTTTTGTTTTTGTTGTTGTTGTTTTCCGTTAGTTTCTGTTTCTTTGTTGGTGTTTTTCGTTCCTGGTATCACTTGATTTCGCAGGCATGATATTTTGCCAGTATGCTTTAAATTGACATTTTCGCATCGCATTGATGCGCGGATATAAATTCGCGCAATATAATTATACTACAGAAATGCATGGCTAAATTTGTCTTAGGATTTTAATTCGCGCATTATTCCGAGTGCGAAATCAGCGAAAATAAAACCTACTCAAAATGAAAATATTTCACGGGGCCATGTCATCATCATTATCCCGATGTTATAAAAGTCGGTTAATCTATTAGCATTTAAATACAGAAAAGAAAATAACGGCACACCTCTTTTAGTTTTTCCCCTAATTTCACATTCAGTAATTTTCAAACGTAAGCAGCGTGACATATTTTCGCGCGTGGGAAAGGATTTGTGTAATATTCAGTTATAGTAAAACCCGTCATAAAGATCACCCGGAAATTTAGTCTTTAAAGACCATCTCGATTATAAGGCCACTATTCCAATGTCCCTTTCAACAGTTTTGCGACAGTGTCTTCCTTAAAATAAAGACTTCACCACTATTAAGATCACTTAAAATGTCTAGCCCCACATGTGGTCTTAATAGAGAGGTTTCACTGTATTTTCTTTAAGTTTCACGGATGATGTAATCTTCAAAAATTTCAATTGACTAGTCCCATGATAAATAATACATATATTAACTAAGTATAAATATTGTTTACATATTCATCATGTATTTATGTGTTTCCATCAGTCCTACATGTGTATAACCCAGTCTCCGTCAATAACGTATAAAATGAGATTATAATTATCATAGCTATTTTTACTAGGCCTATAGTCTATAGAATTTAAATGATTTACTCTCAATTTTGATGCCAAATGTTTAGGCATTAAGAAAAAGCATCGAAAACAAAGTACACACTCTTTTGGTATAGACTATATATACTGAAAGGATAAAGAAACGCAGGGTAACATTTGTTCCGATATATTAAGAACGCGTTCTCCAAATAAAGTGAAACTTTGTGTATTGAGTTATTAGGTCATGATACACCTTAACATGTGTCGAAAGTGAATAAAACTTGTCTCCACTGCCTCAGTGTAAACCGTCGTGGAGCATGAGCTTTCGAACCTGCCTATCCAATTGTTACCCTGCGTTTCTTTATCCTTTCAGTATATGTATTGAAGTTGGGACATGGACAACGAATAAGTCTACAGACATTCATGAGCCGTTTTGACCAGCAAGAATTACGTCCCCTGAAAAAAATCTTCAGTGTTCTCTAAAGCGCGAAGAAAAGCAGAAGTCCGGTATTTTATGGTTTTTAAAACCTTAAATGAGGTAAGATATATTGCAGACTCACATAGCTAGTGTGCAGATTTATTATATGAAATGTCTAATATTATTTTGTTCCCGGTCAAGTCACCTGGATAGACAATTTTGATTGAAGTATTTTTATGTATCCGAACCATCCGAAATGGTGTACATTAATTGGTTGACAGAATCGGATAGCATGACTAAGACGTATCCATAAAATAAAAATAAAATAAGATAAAATTTTTGCATGCAGTCTTTTATTATACTGGCTGAAGATAGATGCCATCATAACAATTCTTACCGGATTTCTACAGGATGAGTCGGATCGGATGACAGCAAGTGGACACATCAATAATAGGGCGGATTCAGAGGGGGTTCAGTGTCACTGTAGGGTTGATCATATTATCACTTATATCAGTCTAGGCAGCAATATTTTATTTTTGTGTTGATTTAGGCCAGAAATTTTGAAATTATCATGTAACTACCCTAAGACTGCCCCAAATGAACCCCCTTTCTGAAAAACTTGCATGATCCGACCCTGTTCACCCGGTTCCCATGATTAACCACATTTAACCCAGCTGGCATCCAAAACACTAAATAGACAGTCTGATGAGCTAACTCTAAATTATGAAATAGGAAATGGGCATGTTAGTGAAGCTACTTTCAACTGTCAGAAATTGAAGTGATCAACTGTATGACATTTATATTGCTGTGGTATCTATAATAATGGTACGGTACATGTACAAGTAGGTAAACAAATATCTTGGGGGTAATTTGTCTCTATTATTTCTTCTTTTGGTCTTAGGGTCCAACAATTTTGCTTATTTCGTAAAAATCTGTCATTACATGTAATTAGGTTAAAAAGATGATCGTTAATGTTCATTGCCAGCCCAGGTCCAGTGTTAGTGAAGAAATACGTTTGCATGAAATAATTCACAGTTTACCTCGCACAAAAAAATATTAATAAAATACCGTTTGCATGAGAACTCTGGAATTGCTCTTTGGAACGTATAAGGGCCAACTTCAGTAGAAAATTATCAAAATCTCAATAACAACTAAATGCAGTTCGTTGAAACTTCGCAGGAATGATCGACTGCACATGCAAAGCGTGACTGTTCATCGGATTCATGAAAGTGACAATATCTAATCGTTTTTGCAATGCCTCTCTCGGGGCTCTATTCATATTTGTACGATTCAATACTTGATAGTAAACAAATGCACACTAGAATCATTGACTTAACTGCAAGTATGCCACGATTTAACCCTTTACTCGATGGATACGGCTTTCATCTTTTGTGCAACCAGTATAGATACATATCAACCAGCACATCTGATCAGGATCTACAATAGTCTTTTTAATATGCATCAGGTTATTACTGACCAAGAAGCAAACAGTCTAGATCCTCATCAGACTGCACTGTTGTGCAGAATAATCTTGATCTACACTGGTTGTCAGTAGGATTCAAGCTGTATTTCACTTAGTTAATGGTTAAAAAGCTATGATTCTAAAAAGGAACCAAATTTCTAATTACTTCTTTGGTATACCAGAATCCGATCTATTTTAACAGCTTATTAATTTAGTTAAGAAGATCTAACACAAAATTACTGTATATACATTTATTTCATGAATACAGTGAATGTTAGCCTTTTGACAATTTTACAGCGTATACTGTCTTGTTTACTATCTGCCATTGTGTTAAAAGTTGTTTGTACGACCTTTGACTTTTTTGTGTACCACGTGGTGCGCAAACACGTATTGGTGACGCTATCGCCGATACTGCTCGTTTTATGTTGGTACACAGGAACCTGAATTCCTTTAAAAAATCACCCTGATCCCACATAATGATGTTTGACCATATATACATATATAATAAACACAAAGAATGCAACGGATTCGTACCCTACCCACTAACCCGTTATAAGAATTTTCCAGCTGCAGCCTTGACACAGAGTTTTTGCCAGTCAAACATTTGAAAAAAATAAAAATCTATTATTAGCAATCATAGCGCTTCAATAAAAGTCATTCTGGAATCAGCTGTCAAACGTTTATATCATTCTTTTTTTGTCATCCACTCCATTGCGTGACGTAACTCAGTTCTTTTACAACGTGGATGTAAAACAATTATTAAGACTCTACCTGCCAAACATACCGTATTCGGTCCACAGCGTCTATGTGTTTTAACTTGCAAACAAATCCCACCTTAAACGAGATCAGTCAATGCAAATATCCGTCTGTCAGTTGGACTTATCTGTTTACAGTTATATTTTTATTTTGACCTACAAAAACTTATTTTTGGACAAAATAACTGTTGAAATATCAAAGCCTGGACCATTTTAAGATATAAAAAAGTGAAATATGCATATTACATGTATCAGGAATCGCCACACTCATAAAAACAATATACTGGAATGTGCCTTTGTTTTTATTTCATTTTTGGGAGATTAAGGGTCTGCATTCATTAAGAACATCAATACATGTATGTATAATATGACAGGGGTTTTTCTGCCTATTTTGGGAAAAGGAGTCTGGACATTTTGGGAATTTTTTATCGACAAAAATGCCCATTTTGGGAATTTTCACATCGATAAAATAGTCCATTTTGGGAAATTTCAATATGCATTTATTTAGCTTAAATCAGTCAATATTTACATTACCAATGTACTTTTACCTACTTTTTGGTCTTTATTCAAACAAACATTGCAAAACTGGTAACTTGTTAGCCAACTGTTATCAGAAATAATTATCTCATTTAAATTATTCATTATATGAAATGAACATCTTTAAAAAATAGTGAAACTGTAGCAAATTTAATGGTTATTTTAGAGTATTAACTAAATAGACCAGATAAACATAAGTTTTTATTGTAGAACTTATTGTTGTGTAGTGCCGGAAGCATAAGGTCACTTCCAACAGCCTCGCTGTTGAGCTAGCTTTTCAGCGACGTAGTTGAAGTGTACCGACTGTCAAAACTAGTAAGCAACGGTTTGCTCGGTCAATGCCTGGATGGGTGTCCCGCTGGGGGGTGGTTGGTTCGCCCCCAGTTGGGGAACTACTTCACTGGTGTCAGAAGTGCGTGCTTGACGAGCCCATGTGATTGTTTCGGAGCTGGGGTAGGCTAGAAACTGCAGTCCACGGGTCTGTGCGGTTGATGCCTAAGCTCTGAAAGATAAAGGAGGGGAGAGTGTAGTGCCGGCAGCATAAGGTCACTTCCAACAGCCTCGCTGTTGAGCTAGCTTTTCAGCGACGTAGTTGAAGTGTACCGCCTGTCAAAACTAGTAAGCAACGGTTTGCTCGGTCAATGCCTGGATGGGTGTCCCGCTGGGGGTGGTTGGTTCGCCCCCAGCTGGGGAATTACTTCAGTTGTGCAAAGCCATCATAGTCGCGAAAATACATTACAAAAAGAATTAAGTGTCTAAAGAGTCATATTATGATGCACCTTCTGCAGTTAAGGGTACCTTCTGTAAAGTTTTGCAAAACAGTTATAAATTTATTGATTTATTCAATAGCTTTAATGTTGAAAGAAGTTCCAGAAAATATTCATGCTTACAGTTAAATCAGGGTCACTAAACGCTTGCAGGTTATAGACCACTAAATATTGGTGATCAGGCCTCTAAATAAATTTGCGCACCAGTAACAGGAAGTCAAGTCTGATTAGTAGAAAATGAAAATAAATATTTTAAAAAGAAAATTATTATGAGAAAATGTAATGATTTGAATACAAATAATATAAATTGATAATGAAAAAAAGTGAAATTCAACTTTGAAAATAGCTGTCATTTTTGACAGAATGTAAACAAAAGTTCCGCAGAGACTGGAGTGATACACTTCTGGCTAAAATGCCGAAAAAGTTTATCGTCATTCTATGGTGGAATTGGTATTTTACGGTGTCTCTTGGTTGGTTCTCTTGAGAACTGTATGATTTTAAGGGCTTGACCCAATAGTAAATTCAGAAATTGATGAAATGTTATAATGGAAGTCTATGGAAAATGAATTAGTGGTATATAACCTGCTAATTTCTAGAAAAAGGGAAGTGACTCTTCTATTACCTGTGTATTTTGATATATTTTATAAGATTTTTGCCGAAATTTCATAAATAAAATATGTTTTCAATTAGGAAAAATGACAACCGGATATGATTGGGAACAGGGCCGTTTGCTTTGGGAACACCTCCGTTTTCCGGAGGCACAGACAGTGCTGAAAAACCCCTGTATGATTACTATCAAAATTTACATTTTAATATAAGTTTTAAATATGTGGATATCTATGTACACATATTTGATAAGCCTCAAAGACACTAGGAATTTAGATCCAGATCGGCCACCTCATGCAGGCAGACTGATTTGGATCTAAACTGCCTGACTAAGAAGGCCAGATAAAATTTAACCTATCTACAATCAAACAGTGTAGATCCAGATCAGACTACACAGTTTACACTTGTTGCTTAAGTTATGTGATTGAAGGCATATGCTTTCTATTCATGTAAGTTTAGTCAGTTATAACACACATATTTGTGCTTTTTTCAGGTGTGTTTGATTGTTACAGTATCAGCACTGTGAACACTAAGGCTGTTGACTAGTTTAGAGCCATAAAGTTGACAGTTGCCGGTCAGTTTTCTGTACAGTACGATTATGGCTATGGTGGAAACTAAATGTCTCAGTAAGTAGTTATGTAAAGTAGTAAAGCTTGGTTTTGTTCTGTTGCATGAAACGAAAGCACTTTGTACAGAACTCAAGCTGGCTGCTTTCAAATAATAGCCACCATTGTAAGACATTTATCATCAGACTGTAGCGCATTGTTTTCACATGCTTGAGGATTAGCATAATAACCAATTTATTCGCATGATAGTATCTAAGATAAAATCACTAGTTATAGAAGTGGACTGTTAATTATAACTTCAAAAATATTAATGTGTCACCTCAATTAATATACCGTAAACTCCTTATAAACAATCCTTACCTAATAAATGCCCTCCATGTTATTTTTTAGAATAAAATATCAGTTAATCCATATTTATTATCCAATATCCTTCAGAATCTAATATTTAAATAAAAATAATTAATAAAAATAACAAGCACACTCCCTTTCAGAAAATGTAATGCCAACGGGGGCGTTTTAAAGGAATTTTACGGTATAGTGAGTTGTATGTAAAATTACTGAAAATCAAAACTATTGCTGACAAAATCGCTGTGTAACTGTAAGTTATTTTGTATACCAAAACAAAAAGATCTTCATCCTTTACAGAAATCTTTATCCATCTCTGCATTTTAAACGCTTCGTATGCTTTGCTAGCCTGCCAAACCTCCCAGATGTATCTCTGCAGTTGAATTGTATGGTATTTCTTCATAATACTCTTTTTTTCTTGTCAGAATTCGTTATCGTAGTCTTGCGAGTTGGTGATTATTTCATTCTGTATACATTGAACTGCGCAAAATAAATCAGAATTATTTGCATCTCTTGCGGTGAGGAAGCCATTTTCGTACATAAAAACTATATCTATGTGAAATAATTAAGTAAGTTTGATTTTCTGGATAAATTGTTTTGTTATGTCTATATAGCAGTATAACGTGTAACAAATTATGCAAAAACTACTTTATATTAACATTTTGTACATACATGTAATTATGGACTGTCACTTTAAGAGTTTTCAGTGTCTTTAAATAGAGAAGATTTAAGGGGATTTTTGTTTGAAGTAAGTCTCATAATAAGATATTAATGTTAAAACAGACTAAAAGCCAAATGCCCATTATTTTCTTATGGTTATATCGACAAACTATTCTCCCAGCTTTTAGAGTCATCAAAACAGGCTTTGTGAATAAAAACCTTCATTGGGCTAGAGAACATGTTAAATACCCATCATAACAGTATTTAGTAATTTAAAATCTAGACAACAATTTTTAACTTAGTCATGTGCATTGACAAGTAAGTTGATAGATTTCTTCAACATTTCAGGCCTGAAGTTGACGACTACAGTATGACTGCGGTTGTGGTGTTTTGAAGAAAAAAGCTGAACTGGTACGAGTTTTTTGTTGCAGACAAGAAATCAAACACGATTGTTTAACCTTTTACTCTTCATTTACGCCTTTTATCACATGGGCCACCAGTGTAGATCCAGATATGTCGACACATCCATGCTGTGTGATCTGGATCTACACTGTTTGCTTTTTGGTCAGAAATAACATTATAGCGAACAGGGTATTTCCTGATAAGACAGCATGGATGTGCCGGCTACACCCATACAATTAATGCATATGTATTAAATGGTTAAAATCTTTTTCAGGGGCCAGTATCTCGAAGCTATCATAAGTGTAAAATTGTTCGTAACGTCATCTTACGGCATTCGTAGCCAAATTTTCCTGTATCTCGAGGAATTCAAAAGTTGCAAAGATTCATAAACTTGGTCGTAACATACGGTAAAAAAATCGACCCCTTAATGTCCTCGTAACTTAATTAACTGCGCATATTCATCATATTCTCAGGAGAGGGGTATAAATTTTTGTACTTTCTCAATATTTATTTAATCAAATTTATTTTTTAAATGGTTTTTATAGATGAAAATGAAACTTTGAAAGCCACCAAATACGACAAATAGAAAAATATTGCAGACTCTGTTTGATTGAGCCAGGTCATTGGCAGTAATGGAAATGCATATTACTGCCCATGCTGTCTAGCCACGGGTCGAGCACAACCCAATATTCAAAGTACTCGTATAGCCTGGTTAACACTGTCCCTGGGGTCAACCGGCAGAACAACCGTAGTGACAGCTGTAAAACTCGGATCGGAATAAATCGTGTTGAATTAGGGATAACATAGCAGTGGGCCCAGTGTTATTTAAAATTTTAAAACAACTGGAACTCCCCAGGAGCGAAACCAAATGCCGGCTTATTTAGGGGAGACCCGGGACACACTGAGGCTTTATACCGGCACAAGGCTTCATGAATCTTCTTAATTTTCATGACAGTTATTGATAATTCTTGTATTTACTGTTCTCGATCAAAATTATCATGGATTCTAACACAGCCGCTAAAATTCTCCAAAGATAATGGATTAAATTCACGATTGTTAGAATATAAATAATAAATTGCCAACGGTCCACATTTGGTCTTTGTTTACAGGTGGTCTTTAGTACAGGTTGGACTGTATTGTGTTTGTTTGTTTTCAGTAAGTGCCTTTGTCATGAATGTCAATCTAAAAGTCGATAGGACTCAAACTTTTAACTTCGTTTTTCTATTTTTAATCGCTTCTAATTAGTCTCAAAGATGATAAGTCTCTTTATGCAATACTTCAACTTTATTTGACAAAATTTTTTCTTGTACAGTGAAACCCCGCTTTTTAAACCACCATTGGGACTGGGAAAAAGTGGTCTTATTAGTGAGGTGGTCTTAATATAGGGGTAGAAACTAGTGCAAAAGTTTAAAATGGGACATCGGAATCTCGGTCTTATTAGCGAGGTGGTCTTATTATCGGGGTGGTCTTAATGAGGGGTTTTACTGTATTGAAATTGAAACAGATCATGTCTTACAATATACCAAAGATTTAAAATTAATAATTACATTTTGCACAAAGTAGGTCGTTTGCACTGGCTTCAAATAATCCACAAAGTAGACAATTTTGGCTCAGTAAGTAGGATTGTTGATAAATAAACATTTTGCTCTGAAAGGTTTACTATATACCGATGTTTCACATGTCAATTACGTCATTTACATTATATGCCTTGTGTAACTCTTACGAATTCGTAACTTCGGGACGCGTAAGGATAACACTAAGTGGTGTTTTGAGATTCCCGTGTAACGTTACCTTAACTCATACCTTAAGATATGAACATATTTTCGAGATACTGGTACCTGCATAGTCCAAGAAGCTGGTAGAGCATGTCACTTTGATTAGGGTAAAACTGACCACTCTTCAGTCTTAAGCTAGAAACTTTCTTGTATCCAGGTCGCTTAACATTAGTGCTTTTAAATATTTCGTAACAAGTGCTCAATGCTCTCTTGTTTTAAGTATGCTCATTTAAAATGGGACGTATTATGGAAACACCTGTGACAGGCGTTATTCATTAATTTTCTGCTTTCTAACTTTAGTAAAACTTACCCAATCTTCATCAAACTTGGTCAGTATGTTAATGGTCATAATACATACATCCTTCTAAAGTTTGAAAATTGCTCCTGGGAGTAGAGTTACAGCCCTTTATGGCATATTATTGACCAAAGTAGCACCATCCTCTCTCTTTAAAAGGCTTTAACCAATCTTTATCAAACTTGGTTTGAATGACGCTTGCATGTTTTTACATATGTTTTTAAGTTTAATAGCCAGACAAATTGATCTTTTCGCTCTTGAGCTATGGCCATTTAACTGCAAAATTAACTTTACAACAGCTATCTCTATCTTGGACAGCCGTTATCTACTAACACTAAAACTTAATAGGAATTAGAATTTTGACGTTATATCTCAACAAAATTTGGTAAGCGGTCAAATTGCTTCTCGCCCCATCACTCTGGAGTTATAACCCTTTAATTATCTAAACTTTACCACATTTCCCCTCTCCAAGTTTTGGACTGTCATGTATACGACAATGGTAGTAGAAAGACAGAACACTCAGAAATCTGTCTTAGACAATCATGTCTTCATTTCAGACAAATATATAAATCTGTTAACATTTGGTCCATAACTGTGATCGTGGGCAAATGTACTTGCTGTAGCACTCAGTCATGTTGAATGTGATTTCTGGATGAAAGCATGTGCAAAGCTGTTAGTACAGTATGAGGTACTGCAGTTAAGCCTATCCTCAATGACTACTCAGAAGAAAACCCAAACGTGGTCTTTAAGGCAGGTGGTATTTGTTCACAGGTGAAGTTTTCTTTAAATCAGTCAGTGAGACAAATGAAGTATTCTTTAAATCAGTCAGTGAGACAAATAAAGTGTTGTCTTAATCCACAGGTGGTCTTTGTTTACCGGTGGTCTTTAGCACATGTGGTACTGTTTATCACTGCACAGTGCTCATTTAATTAATCATACACTCAACTTCACTAGCTTGCATTCATATTGTAACATTAAAAACTCAAAACTTTTATCATTTTCAGATCTGGAACAATATGCTTAGCAGACAAGATGAATATGAACTGTACAGAAGATGTCAAATAGACGGTGGCTTACATTTCCGAAAATCTGCAGGTATAACAAAATTGTGGAAAAAGTAAGCTTTCAAAATTCAAACAATCCTTTCTGGAGTTTTTTTACTGGTAGGAAAAAGTGCTCATATAAACACAATGTGCATACAATTTCAGACATTTTGAAAACAAATTTCACACAACCACTAATCTTGACTCTACTAAATGTTCTATATAGTCCTAAAATCAAACTTTTAGAAATAACTAACTAGTTGTTAAAGAAACACTTTTATTTTATCAGTGCTTAGCTGCATACAAAGCTAAGTCAGTTTGCAAAGCAATACAGATTTTACTTAATTCAGAAATATCAGGCGTTATTAAAAATCGGGTAGCAGTTTCAGATTCAAACATACACATTTATCTTTAGCCTAAATAGGGATTAAAGATGATCGAGTATAATTATAGAAAATTGATCGTTTCTAGAAGAGGTTGGCGATAATCGAATACGAAGTTTAATAATCGATTGTCGGTAGTTAATTTTCTTGCTGTTTCTTAAGCGGCTCACAAGGGAGATCACTGTATTAGAGGTTGAACCACTCTAAATCTAATGCCCATAGGGCTCAATGTTAAATTTCCCAATATTCAATGTACATTAAACATGATTTCTATCATCTTCATTCCTAGACAACCATATATTGGTGTGAAGATTTACTGATCCCTAACCCAACAGACAATATTTTATTTTAAATACGGTATCGCAAAAATGTCTCAAACCGGCAAATATTACAATAAAAAAATTAAAAGATCCCCAAGTATGCAGTGAATGAATTCCATGTTTTATAAATTAATGTCAGAATATGAAACATCAGATGTCACCTTCAAGAAACTGATCTGTTAGCTCTGGTGATTCTTGTGATTAATTGCCATACATAACACATGCATACTAATTAGAGGCAGGACTGTTTCTAATGTGATTTTATTTCAAATCAATGGAATAGAAACATTTGTATTTTTCAGGTGTGTTTGAATGTTGCATCATCAGTTCTATGGTTGTTGACCAGTTTTGAGCCACCAGGTGTATGTTCTGTACAGAAGGATTATGGATATGATGGAAACTGTATTATTCAGTATGTAGTTAACCCTCTACTCCATATATTCACATTTTTACGCATGTGTGACTGGTGTAGATCCAGATCATCCGGCACATTCGTTCCGTCTGATCAGAATCAGCACTGGTCGCATTTTGCGTCAGAACATGTTAAACGAATCAAAAACCAAACAGTGAAGATCCTGATCAGACTGCACAGATGATCTGGATTTACACTGTTCGCCCACACAATAAAGGTGATTCTATGGAGGAAATGGTTAAATAATTTAGATGTTTGATTTATTGCATGAAAGGAAGGCACTTAGTTATTACCTTATGGTATATGGCTTTTATCAGATCCCATGGATGACCAGTGTAGATCCAGAACAGCCTGCTCATAATGCTTACTGATCAGGATCTACACTGTTTGGTTTTAAATGTATTAGGTAATTTCTTACCAATGAGCGAACAATGTTGATCCACAGATATGACCGCTAATCTGGATCCTCGACTCATCTTCTGAGTCACTCGTAAATGATTGGTTTCGTACTGACGGACGGTTTTTCAGCTGCCACCAGAAGAGTCTAACAATTTTAACCAGTCCTTTTTCTAAGAAGGTCTAGTGCCTCGGTGAAAATTCCTTCCAATAGTCCAGTTTCCTTTTCTCATTAAACCAAACTGCTGTGTTAAAATGTCACTGATACTGAAGTTAAAATCATACTGAATATAATTTTTCTTGTTTTTAACCTCAAAAACACAGTCCAAATCGCCTTTAAATTCTTCACAAAAAGATTGAACCTCAGCAGTTGTCAACTTATTCAAATAGATTCCACGTGGTCGTTAAATTTTCCGCTACGAGTAAAATAGAGTTAACACAAAGATCAGTGTGTACACTTCGGTAACCCAAAGCTGAATGACAACCCTGCGATATACAGCACGAATCTCTCGTGCGAAAACTGCCATCTAGTGGTTACTTCATTACAAACAAGGGAAATTATTTTTTCTTATTCGTACCTTTAGAAAATTTAATTTCTTTGGAGGAAATAGTTAAATAAATTATATTTGATTTATTGCATGAAAGGAAGGTACTTAGTACATGTATATGTATTACTATTAGTAAATTAACCCTTTACTTCATGGTATATGGCTTTTATCAGATCCCATGGATGACCAGTGTAGATCCAGAACAGCCTGCTCACAATGCCTACTGATCTGGATCTACACTGTTTGAATTTATGTATTAGGTAATATTATTATATATTTCTGACCGATGAGTGAACAGTTTAGATCCACAGATATGACCACTGATCTGGATCTACACTGTTTGGTTTTAAATATTTTAGCAATTTTTTAAGTGGTTTAATCTGTTTTACTTTATGGCTTCAACAGGAGAGTTGATAGAATTCTTCAACATTTCAGGCTCGAAAAGAGTTGACTATTGTACGAAGGTGGTGTTTTTGAAGACTGACACAATGTCACACTGACTATGCTGATGATATGAAATACAGAATAAAAGCTGAACAGGTAAGAGTTTTTAATCATTAGTGCAATGGTCGATGCTGCAGACAAGAAATCAAACAAGATTAATTAAAGAAGTTTGTAATCTGTCACTTTGATCAGCGCAAAACTGACCCCTCTTAAGTCTAAAGGTACACAATTTCTCTTATCCAGGTTGGTTACCCTTGATACTATTAGATATTTTATCAGAAGTGCTCACATGTTGTTTATATAATATATCACATTTGAAACCGGATATATGTATGTTTTCTGCTTTCTAACGAGTAAAGCTTATCCAATCTTCGTCAAACATGGTCAGCATGATAGTCGTCATGTAATACCTGTTTCTTGCTTTAATAAGTTTGATATTAGTCAAATGCTCGTGGGAGAAGAGTTATGGTCCTTTAAGGCATGATATAATTAAACAAATTACCACTTTACTCTCTAAAAACCTTTATAACCAATCTCAACCAAACTTGGTCAGAGTGCTTACAGTTGCGTAGCTATCAGTACGCAGAATACGCAGCTTCGTACACACTGGTCCAGAAAATAGTAAAAATAAATTATACAAAATCTTTTTGAATACTTGTTTGTAGATGTTCAGGGGAGCACTCCCTGGACTCTTAGGATTCTGCGTACAACTTCAAAAGCCCTTGCTATGCCATTGGCTTAATATATGTTGTTAAATTTGATAAGCTATATTGCTGTTCTGGCTCTTGAGTTATGAAAATAACCGCAAATATTTTTCATATACCTGTACTATGGAAACCATTATCTACTATCACTAAAACTTAATCGGAATGTTTATATGTAGTCGGTACTGTTATCAGTAAGTAATTGGTTACAAATGTCATGTAATGATGATCACGTTTATCAGAGTAAGTCACACAACATTTTTTTGAGGGTTGTCCGAGCTAGCTCAGTCGGTAGTGTGCACAGAGTTACATTTGTAGGTGCTGTCAGCGTAAGTACGAGTTCGATTCTCACTATGGGCAATATCATTTATTGGCATTAGATCTTGACTATGTTTGGGAACTAGCCAGATTGCAGACTCCTCTCCAATCTTCAACCCCACCCCAACATCATTCTGGAGTTATGGCCTAATAATTGCCTAAACCTAACCAAATTGGCTCTGTCCACTCCCTGACGAGTGTATTTTGTTGCAGCTTTGGCACTCGTGTACAATACCATGGTGGAAGAGAGCGCCAGTTACAGACCTGTTTGTGAATCACAGCTTCAAACTGAGTTGTTGAAGGTAAGATAGTCAATGCTCAGCTGTTTTCAGATAATAGCCACACAATTTTAAAAATTAAATTAATAGCCAAAGTTTATCGTGTTGTGGACGTGGTGGGAAATAGCATTTAAATATAATCATTTAATTATTTATTTATTTACACAATTTTACATGTATCTCAGATAAAATCACTAGTTTACTAGTACATGTGTAAACTGTTGATTATTACTTTATTAACTCATCTTCTATAAAAATAATTAGTTAGCTTTATATATAATTCTTTGACATTAATGAATTTTTAATGATTTCAAACTATTGCTGACAAAATCAAGGGAGTTACTGCTATGGAAGTCATTTGTATACCGAAATATTTTATTGTTTAAGTCAGTCGTCAAAGAAGTTTGCATGTAACCGTTTGACAAAATAAAGTGTTCAATTTTCCACTGATAATGTTTATATGTTATTTGGTAGTTTGCACAGACAATTTAGAAAAAAAGTCTGAAGATATAATGTCTAAATAGAGGTCACGAAAATGGGAGACAAACGAAATACAATTTCCATGTGAAATAACAATTCCAAAGCAATGAATAGCCAAAGCAGCTGATCAAACACATGGTTTAAATGTCTGATCACAAATTGTTTGATTCATCACTTGGGGTCTAGTATCCTGTTAAAATATGTTTTGTGAATGGATTCAGATTTGTCTCATAACTGTGCTCCTTGCCAACTGAACCTTGTTAAATATGATATGTTAATGCAATTAAGCTTTTACTGAGCTGTTATTACTAGGAACTGTAGTGCTACAAAGTAAATTATTGAAGTTCAGAATTGCATTTATGACTGTTAAAAAACATGCATGCATGTGAACATTTAAAACTCAAACCTTTATCATCATTTTCAGAACTATAATAATATGACAAGCAGACAAGATGAATCTTGAATGTGCAGAATATTGGAACTGACGGTGGCTAAAGTCTCCGAAAATATAAAGGTATGGCAAAATTGTAGAAATAATCAGTTGTCAAAACTCACTCCAACATTTCTGGAGTTTTAACTGGTAGGAAAATTGCTCACTTTAAATATGATGAAAACATGAAATTTCAGTGAGTTGGAAACCGATTTCACTAAAACATAATCACGAAGCTTGAACGAATATACAGACTGTCGGTTTCAAACACTTTCATATAAATTCATTATGAAGCACAGAAACTGGTCATCTGCATCTGAAGTGTTTTGAGCTTTTCACTAGCCGTAAAAGTAAAGTTTTGGACAGCTAAATGGTTGTTAAATACAGAAGCACTATTTTGAAAGTAGAATTATGAGTGCTTAGCTGTGCACGACGCATAAATTAGTTTGCAAACAACAGTTCACTTATTCCAAAAACACCAGGAATCATTGAACATGAGGTAGACTTTACGGTTTCAGACAGATTTGTCACCAGTCTAAATGCACCTGTTCACATTGAATTAACAATTTCATAGATTTCAGAGTTGACCAGACAACACAATCTGAGATGACCAGAAGCTGTTAACAGATGTTGGCTAGAATTACAAGATCTTGAAGGTACTAAACACTGTAAATAGTCAGTTTCAAAATATCGGTAAAAACACGAAACATCATGGAATGCAGGCTGCTATATCACATAAATTCATTTTAAACCACTTTCTAGACGTGCAGGCTTTTACATTAATTTAATTGTTGCAAGATTTTTCACTTGACTGAAATGTATTTATAGACTTGGCTGGCTTATGTTGAGCATTTTTCATGTTAGACAGTGCCCATGCCATATAGCTCGAAATCAGTAGGGATGACAGCTATAGTTTTATACAGTATATCGACATATCAATTAGTCATTAAAATTCTGGTGTTAAAATGGATGAAAAGCCAAGTACATGTACATCAAATATGAAATAAGTACATGCTAAGTTCGTGCCTGTTCATGGGCAGATATGGAACTGCATGCTACTTTCCATGCTGGCTAGACCCGGGTTGAGCACATCTTGATGCAAACATTGATGTGCTTATGACAGTGAATATGAACGAGTGAAAATACATGGAAAAGCTCGAGGTTTTGATGAAATCCTCGTTTTGAAATTTTGCTGAAACTGGCCTAGGTAATGACTGGAATTGACAATTATGCCTGTATATGTTGTTGCCTTGATTCCTAAGTTGAATATGAACGAGTGAAAATACATGGAAAAGCTCGAGGTTTTGATGAAATCCTCGTTTTAAAATTTTGCTGAAACTGGCCTAGGTAATGACTGGAATTGACAATTATGCCTGTATATGTTGTCGCCTTGATTCCTAAGTGACCCAATATTTAATCTACATTGCACTCGTTCATAAACAAGTCTTCAATAGTTCTGGGATGATCCTTTAGAAATGTGTAAGTTTCATTATTTCAGTGCATGTATCTATAGTTACACATAGCACTCTGTTATTGTACAATCACAACTAAAGTTCTAAGTCAATTGACTAAACAATATATCATGGTTGTTCCTAATCTAAAACCCGTGAAATATGCTAATCAGAATAGCCACGCTCGGAAAACACAACCATCCTACACAGCCTAAAAGTAGAGAGGACTATCACATAACAAACTTTAATCAATTTAAATTTTGCCTTTTTATTGGAGTTGTCTCCCTTTAATTGCTTTGTTTTTAATCACTTCATTATAAGGGCAAATAAAATGTTTCAGTATCTGAAACTGCTTGAAACCCTATTACTTTGTCAGGGCTTCTAACAAAGTGTAATTTGGTGTATTCTCTTGTTAATGTATGCCTCAAAATCAGAGTCAGTTGTGACTAATGAAATGGTTCTCTAGTTTCCATTATTCTCCTTCTAGCATTGATGTTAATGATTTAATATGTGTCGTCTTGTATCCTAGAAGTGGTAACAGTCTCTTTCACTTTGATTTGTAGGACCATGAAAAAAGACAAAGCAATCAAGCGATAGTTGATGTGGTCATTTGGTTCATGATGCATAACTGCCTTTAAGACAGCTTGTTGGGCACATTTGCTTGGGTTTCTTGCCACAGTTATGGAGCACACAGAAAAGGTACATGTAGGTAATGAATCACAGTTAGGGAGCTCACAGCAGAGGTAGATAATCTGTCAGCATGAGTTCGGTGCTTACATCAGAGCTGTGTAATCTCTTACAGTTGTAATGTACGAAGAAGTGGTAGGTGATCTGTCACAGCTGTAAAGCTCACAATAGAGGTTGCTAATTTGTCACAATTATAGTTAACAGCACTCAGTTATGAAGCTCACAGCAGAGCTAGGTTATCTGCCATAAAATATGTGCTCACAGCAGAGCTAGGTAATCTGCCACAGAATATGTGCTCACAGCAGGGCTAGGTCATCTGCCACAAATTACATGCTCACAGCAGAGCTAGGTAATCTGCCACACACTATGTGCCATAGAATATGTGCTCACAGCAGAGCTAGGTGAACTGCCACAAAATTTGTGCTCACAGCAGAGCTATGTAATCTACCACAGTGAGTTGCAAAGCTCACAACAGAGCTAGGTAATCTGTCACAGTTGTAAATCTCACAGCAGAGCTTGGTAATCTGTCACAGTCATAAAGCTCACAGCTGAGCTAGGTAATCTGTCAGTTGTAAGGCTCTCAGCAGAGCTAGGTAATCTGTCAGAGTAAGTTGTAAAGCTCACAGCGGAGCTAGGTAATCTGTCAGTTGTAAGGCTCTCAGCAGAGCTAGGTAATCTGTCAGAGTAAGCTGTAAAGCTCACAGCAGAGCTAGGTAATCTGTCACAGTTAGTTATAAAGCTCACAGCAGAGCTAGGTAATCTGTTACAGGATATATGTCAGAGCTGTAAAGCTCGCAGCAAAGCTAGGTTATCTGTTACTTGTTATTAGCATACCTTAACCAAATTCTGAATGTGAGCTTCTAAGGTTGATTTTTAGCTAACGTCTCCAGGTGTTCAATCATGCAACCTTTACTGTAGTAGGTTCATATTTAATAATAATAGCATTCAATAATAAAATAATGGATTTACAAGAAACAATGAGCAGAACAAGAACAACAGTAGTTTGACCTGAGATATGGGCTTATAAAACCTGTGTATCATAGAAAACCTTTTTGTAAGTATAACTAATAATTTGTAGTGAAAATATTTATTTGACAGACATAGAGAGTTGTTATGGAATGTTGAAATGGGTTGAAGTGATACATCAAGCTGATGTTTTGTGGCCGCCGCCTGACGGAATAGGAGGCAGGTTAGTATTGATTTGTTAGCTGGTTTACGAAGCAAATACAAGTTATGGTTTGATGATTTTCGTCTGTGATTCTGGCCATTAGTAAAAACTTTTAACTGGTTAAAGTTTTGGGTAAAGATTTACTTACTCTTAAGTAAATTTAATTCAACTCCTCAGAATTGATTCAGACTTTACACAAATGATCCGCAGTACTCAAAACTTCAACACATGCATTTCCCATAACTCTTCTATAGGTATTTCTTACAGATCTTCATCAAACTTGGTTAGAATGCTTTTAACGATAACATCTTGGCCAGATTTAATAAACCAGGCAGATCGCTCCAATCACTCAGGGGATCTGATGCTTAATTAGTTGATATTTCAGTTAAATTAGCACTGTCCACTGAAACTTAAAAAGTCTATATTCAATCTTCACCAAATGATTCTGGGTATAATATTTCCGCCAATAAATCAGTCAGATTGCTCTTGTTACTCGAGAGTTTTGCCCTGTGATAGGCGTATTTTGTGGCAGTGAGTTGAGTTTCTGACTAGCTCTTGTTCAGATATGGAGCATCGTCATTAAAGAGTCATTCATTTAAACCACACACCATCTTGAATCTGCTACTACAATCTGGCAGTTGGTACCAGCTTGGTTTCATTCTTGCTTCTTTTTATGCCCCCGCCATGAAATGGCGACGGGCATTAAGAGTAGCTCCTATCCGTCGGTCCGTCCATCCGTCCGATATTCTCGTGAACGCAACTCCTCCTACACTACAGGTGGGAATGTAATGAAACTTGACCACAATGCTTGGCCTGATATGTTGTTGTGCATGAAGGTGGGGTTTCGCTCTTACATGTTCCGTTCAGAAGTTATGGCCCTTTGATACTTCCATTTACATTAGTTTTAATAGGAGTATATCTCGTGAACGCAACTCCTCCTACACCTCTCCTGGGAATTTGATGAAACTTTACCACAATGCTTGGCCTGATATGTTGTTGTGCATAAAGGTGGGGTTTTGCTCTTACATGTTCCGTTCAGAAGTTATGGCCCTTTGATACTTCCATTTACATTAGTTTTAATAGGAATATATCTTGTTTCTTATACTTTGTGTTAAGCAAAATATGTATTTTGCCCATAACTTTAAAACTACTTGAGATACTGCCTTGAAACTTGAAATATATTTTCACCATCAAAATCTACATCATAACCAACAAGACCCATAACCCTGCTTCCATTATTTTTCAAATTATGCCCCTTTTTCACTTACATTTTGTGTTAAGAAAAATATACACTTTGCCCTTAACTTTGTTTGGAATTGAGGGATTTCAAAATAACTTGGCACAAATGTTCACCATAACAAGGCGGTGTGTCATGACAATACCCATGCCTGTAGGTCCAAGGTCAAGGTAACTGTTACTAAAAATAGAATTTTCTTGCAAAATCTTGTCCGCTCTGTAACTTTGTTATTTCTTATTGGATTTTTGAATAACTTGCTAAAATTGTTCACCATATCAAGACGATATGTCACGTACATGCCCAAGCCTTTAGGTCGAAGGTCAAGGTCACTGTTACTAAAAATAGAATTTTCTTGTCCGGGCTGTTACTTTGTTATGAATGGAGGGATTTCAAAATAACTTGGCACAAATGTTCACCATGACAGGGCGATGTGTCGCGTACAATGACCATGCCTGTCGGTCAAAGGTCAAGGTCACTGTTACTAAAAATAGAATTCTCTTGTCTGGGCTGTTACTTTGTTATGAATGGAGGGATTTCAAAATAACTTTGCACAAATGTTCACTATGACAAGGCAGTGTGTCCGCAAAATACCCAAGCCTGAAGGTCCAAGGTCAAGGTCACTGTTACTAAAAATAGAATTTTCTTGTCCGGGCTGTAACTTCGTTATAAATAGAGGGATTTCAAAATACCTTGGCACAAATGTTCACCATGACAGGGCGGTGTATCACGTACCTTGCCCATGCCTGTAGGTGAAGGTCACTGTTACTAAAAATAGAATTCTCTTGTCTGGGCTGTAACTTTGTTAGGAATAGATTGATTTCAAAATAACTTGACACAAATGTTCATCATGACAAGATGGTGTGTCCCGTACCATGCCCATGCCTGTAGGTCAAAGGTCAAGGTCACTGTTACTAAAATAGAATTTTCTTGTCAGGGTTGTAACTACGTTAGGAATAGAGTAATTTCAAAATGACTTGGCAGAAATGTTCACCATGACAAGGTGGTGAGTTGTGTACCATGTCCATGCCTGTAGGTCCAAGGTCAAGGTCACTGTTACTAAAAATAGAATTTCCTTGTCCGGGCTATAACTGTTTTGAATGGAGGGTTTTCAAAATAACTTGGCACCAATATTCACCATGACAAGGCAGTGTGTTGCGTACATTACCCATGCCTGTAAGACCATGGTCAAGGTCACAGTTACTAAAACTTGAATTTACTTTTTCGGGCTATAACTTCTTTATGAAGGAAGGGATTTCAAAATAACTTTGCACAAATGTTCACTATGACATTGCATTGCATAACCACCAACTTCTTCACAGACATTTCCGTAATGAGGACAACAGTGCCACAAATACAACTAATTTACTCGATCATCAAGTTTATGCATATTCTTATAATTACTCGAACATCACTGTCTTTGAAATGCTTTTATTCCCATCATTGCACTTTAGTATCTGAAAACGATGCATAGCGGGGGCATCCGTGTCCTATGGACACATTTCTAGTTTCATAAATGTGTCGGTTTTACATTTAACTGCAACAATCAATTATTTACTGGAAGTTTGCTATTATTATATTTCATTTAAAGGTATCATTCAAAAATTGTTGAAACAAAAGGGAAAAAATCCAGGTTGTATGCCATTTTATTGTATGCTATTTTAATTTTCCGATCTGGCGCCAATATTTTTCCATGATAACTAGTCATGCTCATGCACACAAATAATATCCAGCATGAGCAATCACATTTTATCCTGATTTCTATTCATATTTATAGAAATAAATTTAAATAACTATTAAGTTTTGTTGTATTAGCAGTTAATACGATTTTCACTGATAATAATATATTCATGATGATGTTCCCATTTTATGTCGGCTTTGAACTCAGAATTCGAATGTTTGGATTTTCTTTAAGAAAAGAATTTTGATATTTAAATAGCTTCATGAAACAACAGCAATTCTATTGTTATATGTCCTATTCTTGACAGAACTGTGTGACCTTGCTGGTTGGATTATGGATAAGAAAGTTCAAAGAGCAGTGGCCTGGTAAGCTTATTAGTTATATCACAAGACTATAAAAAGCAATGGGTTGATGATTGGTTTTTCCAGTTTCTTAATTGCAGACATTGTGCCTTTTATATGTCTTTCCCTGCCTACCTGAAATACGCCCTTTATGAGAGGTGACTTCTTTATATATTCGTTTCAATATTATACACAAACCAGCAGAATTAAAAGCAAATCATAGCTGTTCTAAACATGGATTCTCTTTAAATGAAACAAGCTCAGAGCAGGGATTGAACCGGCACGCCCACAGTGCCTAGCCACATAACTCTTAGCACACTACATCGCCATTAAAGGATGGGTTAGAATTGCTGATATCATGTGATATCAGTGACTGATTTAAGAGTCTATATTTCATCAACCTTGGATGAAATATCTTCTTTTAGTTGTCTTAAAAGTACTGAAGGGTGTGTTACAATCTTATTCTACCACCTGGACCTAACATGTCACATATTCGGTTTCAACTTGTATCAATATGAACTAGTAAAATAAGATGACATGGGACACATTTTCTCACATACTGGTCAACATTTCTTTATTTCAGTTACCCGGAAAACAATCTGCCACCTGACACAGGATCACAAGTGTCACGTCTGTCTACACTTCTATAATTGAGCAACCTAGAGGGTCTGAAAACAAGTGTCAAGTCTTCTGACTGTTTTACCTTTGATTCAAGATCAACTCAATATACAAACTGTCTTAAATTTCATCAAACTGCGGGCAGATTGATCAAACTTTTATTTAATCATTAGTTTCATTGTATTGTCCGAGACTGTCTTGTAGAATAAATGTAAGATTTATCTTCATCAACACTTTCTGTGTAGCTTTTAACCTTTAATTTGAGATTTTTAATCTGCTTCAATTATGTAAGATAGCTAAATACGATATAAGCTTAAGACGGTGTCAGTTTATACTGAGTGAGTGAGTGAGTGAGTCAGTCAGTCAGTCAGTCAGTGAACTACCATGACTGGCACCAACATCATACTGGGATTACAAAACTTGACTTACCGGTACCTTAATATGTGACTAATGTTGATTAGACACAGTTGGCAGGGAGTGAACATGATACTGGACTAATATGATTTGTGTTTCCTTTAGGGAGTGATTTGGGTCTACACTAGATCTGAGTGGACAATTTAATTGGATCTATACTGGAATCACGATCTACACTGGGATCTGGGTCCACACCAGTCATAAGGCCATAAGGTTGCACAAAATGTCTTTTAAGGAATGATTCTTATTTTGGTGCGGTTCTTGCAGATTGGACGTGCACGCGAGAGCTGTCAAATCCATAAAGCGCGCTAGCGCTTTATGGTAAATTTGCAAGCTCTCGCGTGCACGTCCAATCTGCATGAACTGCACCGAAATAAGAATCATTACTTATATTTACATTTTATTCATTTTTTTCTTTAAATAAACTTTGTCGAACGCTTTCAAAAATTGGTATTAAGCAAAAGGGGGAGTAATACGTGGGAGTTTTCAATAGTAACAGCCATGACGTTACTGACGTCATTACGGGTCATGCTGTTCATGCAAAATGAACCGAATTTCTTTAAACAAAGAAATCAATAGGAATGTAAATATTTTCAGTTACTTTAAATATTTTGTCGGTTTATTTCATTGGCCATGGGGATTGTCAGACGATATCGGATAACCAAGAATTAAAGCGACTATCATGACATTTAAATATCTGCGGACATGGGCCACTGATCATTGTCAGTTCTGTGCTATTCGTAAGGTTATGATGACTAAACTGATAGATATAAGGTAAAATTGTGGCAAAAACTAACTTAAAGTTAGTTAGTGTTTAATAAGTGAAGATTTGACAATTAAGAAAACAAGTCACTTAGCTAGGCTCCATTATCTTACAGTTTCTTATTTTTTAAAACTTCACTCGATAAATACTAACTATGACTTAATTTTAAGGACCAGTTAATGTCTTAAGACCGCAATGGTTCCAGCTTTATATTAGAATCCTACTTCTGGCACAGGTATATCGGATACCTGCTGTATAGTTTGTTTAATCTTAAAGAAATTGATAAAAATCCAAAAAGTTTTATGCCATTTATTTATATATTTTACCTATAGGTAAATGCATTAATATGAATGAAGATAATTTAAAATCATATTGTTGTACACAAGTCATGTTAAATCAATAAATAAACATAAAATTAATACATATACTTCAATATGTTCAATCAATATATAAATATACATTGAATATTTTGAGTTAATATATACTCGTTTTTTTCAGAGTCAGTGATGCAGAATCATTGTCACAGCAGTAACATGGTTGTGCAACCGAGTTAGAAAACATCACATACAAGTTGTTGCTGTCAAAAATATTTTGATTTTATTATAAATACTTGTAAATCAATGTTAATATTTAACGATTTTATAGTATTTTATAACTATGTGAGCCACAATTTTGATTATGAAAACAAAACTGAATAATCGCCTGTAAAATGTAACATACAGACTGCTTTGTGCAACACTTTATCAGTTGAGCAATTTAGCAGGACATATTGAAATAATGAATGTGAAAAGTTTTGTATTTGCTATTTAATTGTGTAAAACGAACCTGCATGTCACGTGACTGTCAAGAACGTATTGTACATTATTTCTGTATACATTTTACATGTACAATTTTACTCTGATATACTCTAACATGTCTAAGGAAAAAATATACTAAATTTTTTAATATTTTTTTATGAACGATCAATAACTATATATACATGTATGTACATGAGAATTATATAGAACTATTCATCCTTTTTGAAACTGAGTAATGTTGTTTAATGATTAGAAAATTAATTATTTCATTATACATATTTATATATTACTTTTTTTCATTTAATAATATGTTAGTCTTACTGTATAGTTTTAGAAAATGCACAAATGAGCTTATATTTCTTTCAAATCCATTAAACTTTACTTTTCAACTACTAATATTTTCAAAAATCATTTGTTTTTTTTCTAAACATGTAAATCACATGTACATACATGTATATAAAGAAGAAATGTGTTAAGTTCCTCATTATCAATTACTTCATTACACACCGTAACGTTGTATGTTGTGTTTTCATGTTTTAAATTAAATTAAACGTGTTTATCAAATATGGTTTGCTATTTTTATTACACAGTCTTGTTTTTCAGAGTCAGTGATGCCCACCGCCCGTCGATACCTAAATCTTGTAATAGTAATGTCGGCGTTGTCTTGATCACGTTCACAATCGTCCTCCATTCCTCCTCGGATGGTCCACGACACTTGACTAACTTCACCGTGACCGGATGTTGCAGCTGGCTATATGGTCAACTGCTATATCCTCGTCTGGTCGTGATAATAGTAGCGATTTCACGTGACCTTTGTTAAAGTGTATAACCGTTTTCAATGTAGATAAATCTACTGGAGGGTACATGTACATACAATGAGCCCACTCATCCAGGCCGTCGAGTATGATAAGGCATTTGTTCTTGTGCAAAATTCTTTGTACGAACTCTCTTGTGTACTGTGTGTTTTGTAGACAATTTTTCTGACACCATCCGCATAATCAAGTCATCGAGATTACATTTGGGTTCACTTTGATAATCTCTTAAATGAAGGAGGAACAGAAGATCAAAGTATTTCATGGCGGCTAAGTCCTCATCGTCATAGTTTTCTGTCAGTGACGTCAGAGGGGATTGACTTTGGCACCAGGTCATGGTAAGCTTCTGTGACAGCGAGGTTTTTCCGAATCCAGCGTTTGCCGTAATGTATATCTTTCTGTATCGAACATCGTCACTGAGAAATAGTTCACTAATTGTAATTTCCCGCTTATCTTGTCCATCATTCCCCGATGTTTTATCTCCCTTTTGTCTATTCTTGTCTTGACCAAAATATGAGTCTTTATAAGCCCACATGGGAGGTAAGACGTATAAATCTTCAATAGGAACATTATGTTCATCAACCAGAGGGGATGCCGGTATCATTGACTCGTGCTCCCGATAGTAAGTTATGATGTCTTCTTTAAGATCTGTAAAACAAACAAAACATTTACTGTTGTATCATTAAGTTTCGTTGGGAAGAAAGCTTTGCACGGAGGTTAATTTTGTATTATTATTTCTATTTCTAAATACAGTATTCAATTATTTGAATTCGCGCATTTCCCCTAAAATGAGACGCAAAAATTAAATCCATGCGAAATCATGATGCCAAATTATGCAACAATCTGCCGGATGTACTCTCCATATGAAGCCGTTTAAAGTACTACACCAACCAGCTTAGCCTGGTGTCATCAGATTTGACAACACAACATTTTTTTTCTGTCCGCCTGCCCCCGCCTCGCCGCCCCAAAATGGTAGTGTGGTTGGTTTTGGACTACAGGAATGACACGATGCTTACATTGCTCGGGCGAGAGTATGAACGCCGTTTGGTCGGCTAATACAAACTCATTAGGCTGACATTTAATACTTGTAGACATCGTTACAAAAATGATATGCTATATGTGCACACTTCCGTCCAGCATCCTAACAGTTACAGTACGTACATGTATTACATTTTAGACTGATTAAATTCGAGTTTTAGGTTAAAAGTGGAAAATCCCTCTGTTTTTTTTTAAGATAAACATGGCTTAAACAGTTCAGAATCAACTAAAAAAAGTCAGATCGGTGTCACTTGTCTACCAAAATTCACACAATTGACGAAATATTTCAGTTAAAAACAATGGAATTTCCTTATTGGGTTGCGCATCCTGGTTATCTACAAATTACTTTGTCAAAAATCACCCGCCTCGCTACATGTATCACGTTTTAACTATGGTGACGTATACTATTATATTATAAAAATATTTCTATAGCTGTTATATCATTTTATTTCGCGTGCTTTAAGTTTTGCCTAAGTCGCGCTGATGCAAGTGCGTGAATCAAACACCAGCGAAATCAAGCCTTCAAATATGATCTTAATTTATGAAATTAATTCAACTGTTCGGATTTAAGTCGTCGCGAGAAATGTGACTTGTAACTACTACATTGTACACGAAATTAAATCCCCGCGAAATATATTGATACCAAAGTAAGATGAAGAATATTTTGTAAGTAGACAACTTGGCTGTCCGATGTTCCGTTAGAGCCAATGAACTATCTTCCTAACTTGAAGGTTTATGTTAAAATTGTTAAAATTATTAATATCGCGCTCTCTCCTCGTTGTTTCGCGATCACGAATTTATTGTTCCGCGACCAAGCATATCGTTTTCGCGTTTTCATGATCTCGCCTTTTAATCAGTGTAGACATACAAAATAAGATATTTTTCCAGCTGGTTAGAAAAGTTATTGATCTAGACTAGATATAAACATTAACTGTTTGGTCATATAGCTAAATAAAAAATAAATCCCTTATTTTAAACAAGAGTTGTGTATTTCTGCAACTGTTAGAACCAGAAACCACTATCTAAAACATAAAAGTTAAGAAAAAACACTTTTGAAACAAAGCATAAAAATAATATAGGTTACAATGGGCCAGGGGCCGCTAAAATCACTCAGTAACTTAAGGTAGTTCGCGCCCATGGCCGAAAAAACGACGTCAAAAAAATGAAAATTAAAATAGACACTTGAAACTTTGCATGTTCAAATGCTACTTCACGGAAAAGTTTCATAACATTTAAGTTTCATTATACTTCAGTAGCAGGTTTGATTACTGATAACTGAATAAAAGTCTAAGTCACATATAAAACATTATATAGGTAATTTATTAATATTTCGTGATTCACGGACTAATCTTCGTGCCACGTTTGTGACATCAACACGCCCCCAGAGTGGTTCATTAAATCGTCTATCCATCAAATCATTTTATTTATTTATTTATTATATTTTTTTTTTTTGGGGGGGGGGGGGGGGTGAGGAGGGGCGGTGGATATGAAGCGATCTTTAAAGATGAGTATCTCTTTGTTTTCCGCGAATCCGCCTATTATTTTGGTTTTCATATATTCTTCTCTTAGGTTTGATTTCATGAAAAAAAACTTGTCACATTCACTTGCACAGTATGCACTGTATACTAACATTTTGATTATGTCGCAAATCTCATTTTAGTTCAGAGCTAATTTATGGCGAATGCAAAACATCTAACTACTCCAAAACTGTTAAGTTCTGATTATGACTGGCAGCTTCGTCACATCAAATACATGTAGTACGAAATGAGAAATGTTTGTCACCTGTTTACGCGACCAGGAAATAAAGTCACGAGGACACAAGATATTGTTTTCAGTATCATATAACTAATGTGGACATTTTAAAAGACGTTTTGTGTTGTTTATTTTTTATGAATTTATGTAAATAGAAGTTTAGGGAATATTTAGATCGCGATATTTCTCTAAACTGATCTAACGTGTCTTACCAAATGTAAAATAAAGATACACTAGTAACATCAATTCGTGCAAAATTTAATTGAACGGTATTTTACCGTTTTTGAGATTTTGAACTGTTTCTTTTTTATCGATGGGCATGCAAGGAGCATTGTAGCGGAACCTCAAGGCTCTTTTATCGATTTATGTTCATAACAGTGCTTATTTTAAAAAATAAATAAAAACTCACCTTTAGATGCTCATTATAAGTGTTCCGGCGACAGAGATTAGAATATGTCGAAATTGCGCCGTTTCTCTAATAAAACGGCGAGCATATTCTTTTAAATGTGTTGATTGTTGAACGTATTTATTTGCAAGTTTTGAATTCAACAATGTTTAATTAAAGTTAAATGTTTAAATACTTCTTAAACTTTGTAAATTTTAGTTTAGTTCATTAATGCAAATGACATTCATTAGCCTTATCGATATTAACGGATTTTTCTATAACCAGAAAAAAAGATAATTAGAATGTTTTATGGTAGTTAAATGAATAAATGAATCAAAGACACTTCATCTTATGGAATATCGATTTGTGGTTCTTTCAGTTGACATGTAGGAACCGCGACAAAACACTGATAACTGTTTTAAAAATTTAAGTATTGGAACATAATTATGAATAAAGCTCATAATCCCCCACGATATTTGTCTTGTTTGTTTGTTTGTTTGTTTAAGTGGTTTCAGAATGTCAACTGGAAGAACCACAAACCGTTAAAGGCAAATGAGTTTTATTCGCATTAAATAAAAATCAAATTTAAAAAGTTTAGGAGTATTGAAACATTTTCATTTCAAAATTTGGAATTCATAACTTGCAAAATAATGCGTTTAACAATAATTTTGATTTATTCCCTGTCTGATCAATAGTTTCATTTCAATTGTAGGCGCTTAAATTTAAATTCATAAATACACTTCAAAAAGGACCATCATTATTGAATGATTTCATAGACAAATTCGGGATAACATACGTTTAGATCTAATAAGATCGTACATTTAATACGCTATATGACTTGATTATAAAACAAAATTTTAAAGATACATTCAAAGATTATCACTACGTAATTTTAAAAATAAACATCAAATGATTTTGAGGAGTATATATGACTGACTCAATACGTTTACATGAAACAACATTTAGTTGGAATTTCTGAACGTCGCGGTAAAAACGTTATTTTTAGCGACGTACTGCGTATTTTTAACGAAAAAATACAGAAAATCTAGACCGATGACCTATCGTTTTTATTTTTTGAATTCGATTTCATATCCGTTCAACAAATTTTTTTGAAAGAATGAAAAACTGATACCACACCGTTTTCGAGAAAAATTCGCTTACGTTTAGATCGCGCTCCAATCTTTTAGCGTAAGATGTCGACTTTTCAATGTTTGACGTCGTTTTAAATGTCCGTGAAGTAAACCTCTATTTGAATTTTATAACGAAAACGTAGGCAATTAGTTTCTCTATCGAAAACACTTTTTGCAAAAGATTGAACGCCATTGTTTGCAAAGTTATTCACGTTACATTGAAACGCTTGCGTTTAAAGACAGCTACCGCCAGGTGGCGCGTCTGATTCGAAAGGGCATGACGTCATTCCCAAAATTTCGTAACCTGGCAACATGAAAATGATTTTAACGACTATATGCAAAGTTTGAAGAGTCTATTTTAATTTTCATTTTTTGACGTCGTTTTTCGGCCATTGGCGCGAACTAACTAGCAGCGAAAACGAATATTCAACTTGGTTGAAATTCTCATGTTGTTCAACATGTAAGAATATCATTATTACTTAAAGGTTTATCCGCCGGCTTGCTCGCTCAAAGACATAAATTTGTAAGTGTCGTACTATTCGTTATGAGAAGAGGAGAGTGACTTCATTTCAATGAAAGAGTTGGCAAATTTGTTGAAATTAATAGTTAAAAACAGATGCTATATATCTATATTTCTTCATGATTCAACAAAAGTCTTCACTATTAGAAAAAAATAAACCAGTTGTGAATCAACGAAATCTGTGACATCAAATTAAAATCAGTTTTATGAATGCGTGTTTCATAAATAGAAGCTATTCTTGTTTTAAACGATCAGTGTAAGAACATTTGTTTAATTCTACCCTGTCCTCTAATAATATAATTAAACGGAAAACTTTAAACGATTAGTTAATAATATCTCTCGAGTTTATATAGATTGATCAATACATAATTATACGATAATTCGGCTCGAATTTGTGAAATTTAAAAATTTAGAAAATAACGATTCAGTTTTTTCCCATTTATATTACGCTTATATATCTTTCCATTTTTAGGATCGATTATCATAAAACGTTAATTTTTCCACCTAATTTAGTAAGACATATGTTAGTTCTTTTAAATTAGAACAATCCGATTTGAAGAAACTAACCAGGCATTTGAAACACAAGCTTGAGTTCCATGGTTGATATTTAAAAGTGAAACAACTAACCTATCACAAGGTGGCGTTTCGGGATTGGTCTCTGATCTTAAGTAACTAACCAATTATAAGCTGGAATTTCGAGCCTTGTCTCCGGTCTAAAGTAAATTATCAATCACAAAGTGGAGTTTCGAGCCTGGTCTTCGGTCTAAAGTATCTATTTAATCACAAGCTGGACTTTCGAGCATGGTCTCCGGTCTAAAGAAAGTAACAAATCACAAGGTGGCGATTTCTAGCCTGGTCTCCGGTCTAAAGTATCCGGCCTTCGGGAAAAAGATGTTTCGTGATACTAGGGCCTGGTTTCGGATCTGAAGCAACTAACCATTCCATGGCTGGAGTTCTAAGAACGGTCGCCGAACAGAAATGACTTACTATTATTAAATACAAGTTTGACTTTGGAACGGGTCTCTGATAACAGGTAACCAATCACAAGCTAGAGTTTCGAGACTGGTCTCCGATATGAAGCAACTCACCATTCACAAGCTGGCGATTCGAGACTGGTCTGAGATCTGAAGCAACTAACCAATCACAAGCTAGAGTTTCGATACTGGTCTGAGATCTGAAGCAACTTACCAATCACAAGATGGAGTTTCGAGACTGGTCATCAATTTGAAGCAACTAACCAATCAAGCTGGAGTTTCGAGACCGGTCTGAGATCTAATGCAACTAACCAAATCACAAGGTGGAGTTTTGAGACCGGTCTCAGATCTGAAGCAACTAACCAATCACAAGCTGGCGATTCGAGACTGGTCTGAGATCTGAAGCAACTAGAATTATCACTGAAAGTGATTAAATACCCCCACATGTATGCTTGATAATTGAACTGGGAATGCTTCGAATCAATGGCATAATGTGCCCCACTTTCAATCCAAAGTGTCGTCTTCACAGTAGCCACATATTCAGCAAGTTTCATCACAATATCTCATTCCTTCTAAATTTATTGAGCAGAAATGGTTTAAATATGTTAGTAACAGTGGCCTTTATCTAACTTTTATCTAAGAACTGTGTGCCAAACATTGTGTATGAGAAATCATCCAGAAACCATTTTTTTCTATTTTTAGTAACAGTGACCTTGACCCCATCAGGCCCAATTTCAATACCAAGTTTCGTCTTCACAGACACTACCTATATAGCAATTTTCATCACAATATCTCATTCTGAACCAAAGTTATTGAGCATACAGTTTATTTTCTATTTTTAGTAACAGTGACCTTGACCCCACAGGCCTTGAATCCCAAAAGTCATCTTCACAAAAACCATCAATACACCAAATTTCATTTAAGAATCTCATTCCAAGCTATAGTTACTGAGCGGAAACGAAGTTTTGAAGTTTAAATAACAGTGACCTTGACCTTGAACCCACAGGCCCCAAAGTCAAACCTAATCTTTATCTTGTTATGTTACATCTGTGTCCCAAAAAATAATTAAATCTATGAAGTATTTCATGAGTTATAGTCCAGAATCAATTTTTCTTTTTTAAGTTACAGTGACCTTGACACTGACCCCTCAGGCCCCAAAGTCGAACTCGACCTGTATCTTCTGATATTACATATCTGTACCAAAAAAGGATTTAATCTGTGAAGTTTTTCATGAGTTATTATCTGGAAACCCTTTTTCTATTTTTAGTAATACTGACCTTGACATTGATCCCACCAGCCCCAAAGTCGAACTTGACCTGTATCTTGTGATGTTACATCTATTTACCAAACAAGGATTAAATCTGTAGAGTGTTTCATGAGTTATCATCCGGAAACCATTTTTCTTTTTTTAGTAACAGTGACCTTGACATTGATCCCACCAGCCCCAAAATCGAACTTGACCTGTATCTTATGACGATATACCTGCGTACCAAAAATTATTTAATTCTGTCAAGCCTTTCATGAGTTATCATCTGGAAACGAAGAATCCGACCGACCGACAGACCGACCGACCGACCGACCGACCGACAAGCTCACTCCTATATACCCCCTCAAACTTCGTTTGTGGGGGTATAACTAACCAATCACAAGCTGGAGTTTCGATACTGGTCTGAGATCTGAAGCAACTAACCAATCACAAGATGGAGTTTCGAGACTGGTCATCAATTTGAAGCAACTAACCAATCAAGCTGGAGTTTCGAGACCGGTCTGAGATCTAATGCAACAAACCAAATCACAAGGTGGAGTTTTGAGACCGGTCTCAGATCTGAAGCAACTAACCAATCACAAGCTGGCGATTCGAGACTGGTCTGAGATCTGAAGCAACTAACCAATCACAAGATGGAGTTTCGAGACTGGTCTGAGATCTAATGCAACTAACCAAATCACAAGGTGGAGTTTTGAGACCGGTCTCAGATCTGATGCAACTAACCAAAACAAAGGCTTGAGTTTCGAGATTGGTCAGAGATCTGATGCATCTAACCAAAACACATGCTAGAGTTTCGAGACCGGTCTGAGCCTGCATTATTTTCATATTTGTTGTGCTCGGTGGCTTTCAAAGGTCCACTGTCATCTATTTGTAATGATAAAAACTTTTGTTTGTAAAAATGACACATTTGAATTTATTTTGACTTTTAAACAGAAAGATGAATCGGATACAGATACCCTACAAATTTCTCTAACTGATGATAATATGCAGCAAAACCGCTCGAATGCATTTAAGCACTGTGAAGTATGTTTCCCAATTTGTCAAAAAGTATCTTTTAGGTAATCAGTGTGCTTTTATTTTAATAGTTTCTGCCTATGTTCAATTGCTACATGTAATACATGGTTTCCGAAACTGAATATTATGAAAAGATGTGTGTATCATTTTCCGCTGTAATACAAAGTGAATACACATGTACAACAATAGTCACCATCACCAACAGAATAAAATGTGCAGGGCAGGGACAAAATGAGTAGGACAGGGACAAATGAGTAGGACAGGGACTTAAATGAGTAGGACAGGGGCAAAGTGTGTAGGACAGGGACAAAAATGAGAAGGGCAGGGTCACAATGTGTAGGACAGGGACAAAATATGCAGGACAGGGACAAAATATGTAGGACAGGAACACATTGAGTAGGATAGGGTAAAAATGTGTAGGGTATGGACAAAATGAGTAGGACAGGGACAAGTTGAGTAGGACAGGGATAAAATGTGTAGGACAGGGACAAAATGAGTAGGACAGGGACAAACTGAGAAGGACAGGGACAGAATGTGTAGGACAGGGACAAAATGAGTAGGACAAGGACAAAATGAGTAGGACAGTGACAAAATGTGTGGGGCAGGGACAAAGTGTGTAGGGCAAGGACAAAATGAGTAGGACAGGGACAAAATGTGTAGAGCAGGGACAAAATGTGAAGGGCAGGGACAAAATGAGTAGGACAGTGACAAAATGTGTAGGGCAGGGACAAAATGTGTAGGGCAGGGACAAAAAGTGTAGGACAGGAACAAAATGTGTAGGGCAGGGACAAAATGTGTAGGGCAGGGAGAAAGTGTGTAGGGCAGGGACAAAATGTGTAGGGCAGGGAAAAATGTGTATGACAGGGACAATGTGTAGGACAGGGACAAAATGTGTAGGGCAGGGACAAAGTGTGTAGGGCAGGGACAAAATGTGTAGGGCAGGGACAATATGTGAAGGGCAGGGACAAAAAGTGTAGGCAGGGGCAAAATGCGTAGGGCAGGGACACAATGTGTAGGTCATGGACAAAATGTGTAGGACAGAGACAAAATATGTAGGACAGGGACAAAATGAGTAGGGCAAGGACAAAATGTGTAGGACAGCGACAAAATGTGTAGGGCCGGGACAAAATGTGTATGGCAGGAACGAAATGTGTAGGGCAGGGACAAAATTATGGAATGCCGGAACATTTTCGACATGTTATTTTTGAGTACGCGAAATAAGTGACCCGGGTGTAAGCTTTACGTGGTTTTTTAAATACCATTTTAGTATCGACCTGAACAAACACATTTTTAATTAGTGATTGTGTTTTTGAAGCGCTCGGCGAAAGACCGCATTTGTAGCGGAATATGTCAAAACAGTACAGACTTTCCTCTCTTAAAGCAAGTTTCCCCAATTGTCTCACGCCGAATCTCGCTACGATTCTTAAAAGACGGGGAATTGTTAAGATGTATGAAACATATATACATGTATAGACACATTTTGAAGCCTGTTGAATCTATAAAACAGAATTTAACCTGCATCTTCGACGACATAATTTTCGTCTACTTATTACAGGAATTCACCGAATAAGTGTATGATTATTTCCGTGGGTATTGCCTATCGTACCGTGCTTTTTGCGACGGTGAAGAGATGTAGTCTGTTACGGCCGATATACAAAACGGAATTACGCTCATTTTGAAAGCTTAAGTAAACTATTACAGCATTAAATATCATTAGCGCCGCTCCTGTCGAACACATTTACTGTTAATGTATACTCTATTCCAAAAGAAAGTGTGCACTTGGTTCATTAACTGCTTTACTTAATGCCTAAATATTTGGTATTAAAATTGAGATTAGATAATTTTATTTCTATAGTTAAAATATTAACAATATATTCTCAACTTTGATAAAACATATTTAGGCATTTTCAGCATGTCTTACAGGATTTCTAATTATTTGGCATTAATTTAGTTTCAAGGTTTACAAAACATTAATGTACAAATGCCGCATCACTTTACTGATAATGCACTCGAGAATACAATACCGCCACAGATGGGTGGACCCAATAGTAGATCAAATTTCACATTCTTTCTGTTCAGAGACCTATATATATAAATAGATTCGCATCTCTCTATTACTGATATAAGAAATCTCGTTTTTTGACGTGGATTCGACGAGAATCTCGTCACGTTACTTTTGAGGTTGTTTCCCTTGAAAATTTTTCCCGGAAACCGTTAAAAGTACGCGCATGCGCATACTGCGTAGGGCAAAAGAATTCGATAACAAGGAAGCTATAACAAAGGAATATTGATTTTATCAGTGTGTTTGACAGATTTATCTTGTAATTTGTGATAACTTTTGAATTAAAAGTGACAATAAGACATGCCATCATCATGTTGTGCCCCAGGGTGTACAAGGCGATTAGTAAAAGGGACAAACGAAGTGAAAATGTTCAGACTGCCCATGTCCGATTGTACTATGTTCACATTTCTGAACCCATCCATCTTTGTAATACGAGTAGGCATCAAGAGATCGATGTGCCCGCATGTTCTCTCTGGTAAATGGTCCAGGTGTATCAATGAAATAAGTAAATATGTCACCGAATTCTAACTTTGGCCATTTTGTTGGGTCGTCCAGCCATTTTCGCTCCGATCCCGAGCTGGTGTCAACTTTACTAACATTTCTTGTCTTTTCAAGCCCAATATACGGATCACCGATGTGATGTTCATGAAAACCAAGATTAGTTAGCTTCTCAAAGTACCTTTTCTGGTTATCTGGTGGTAAACTATTAGCGTAATTACTCATTTTGATTTAATTTATCGTTGAATTGTTGTTCTTCGTATGCAGTTTTTTGCCCTACGCACAACGCGCATGCGCGAAATTGGCTTCCGTTGTTAACCTACCTGTCAATTTGGAACTGGAGACTTGTCACATGCTATTGGGCCAGTCTTAACACTGTAAACATGACAGTGTATTTGATTTGGTGTTCACACCATGCCAGTGTATTAAGTTCCCGTACCTGTCAGCGAGGATCTAGAGACTACTTGGCTGAGATAATGGTGAAGACCACCCTAAATCTCATTCAACATCAGTATCAATTCTAAATGTAACAAAATAAAACACGAACCAAAGTTATATGAGATGCCGATTTTTCTCAAATTCATTATAGCTTTATTCAGACATAAAAATTAATAAAAAACCAACAAACAAATGACACGGGAGGCAATAAACAACAACAACAACAACAAAGAAACGAGTATTTCTTCGTAAAATATTTAATTTCATATCGTTTATTTCGGCTATTACAAGCACTTTAACAAATCTTTGATGAAATAATAACTTCTTTTGATAATATAAGCATTAAAAATGTTTACTTTTATTTAAAATATTTTATTAATTACAAGTTTTCATGATCAATAAAATGAAAGTTTCTGATGTATGAATTAACAGCCATATTGATTACTATGACGCGGTTAGCGATCACGTTACTCGCCGAGATAACGCAGGCCGCGTGCACATGCGAGATAAAGCGAAGACGCTTATCTTTGTATAATATAGGTCTTTGTTCTGTTCTATCAGGGTTTACACTGTTCTCTCATTGCTTTGCAATATTTAGAACCAAACTGTGTAAAAGTGTGTATACTTCAATGTTTTAATGCTGTTTCCTTACCCGGACACGAAACCAATTCATCAATTTTTACTTTGGAGCGATATTACAAAGCCTATGGTTGACATCAATTTACATACTGTGGTATCATTTAATTTCGCGGGATAAAATTTCGCACAAAAAGACATAAATGGCATTTACGAAATGTTGAACAAACCTATGCAATTCTATAATAATGCAATAGCTTAGCTGTTACACAGAAGATGGTTCAGCAGTTTTAGTCGGTTTCAGTTTATCCTCGTTACAAAAGCTGGGGTCGATTTTGTGACTTTTGATTTTAGACTCACCTCGGTAAAATGTCCTTGGTGTATGAACGCACAGCGGACTTTTAATGGCAATTTTATAAAAAGATGTAAAAATGATGCATCTTAATGTGTTTTAAATTTGAACAGTGTATTCCAATTCGATGCGGAGAAATTAATATTTCATGATCGGTGTAGTTAGAACATTAGTTAAGTGTAGATAAAATATTAAAAGAATTAACCGATAACAAGGCGGTATTCAAAGCTCAACATTTACTGAAATTGTATCTCGAGATCATCAAACATTGACCGGAGAGGCCATTATCAAATCTTTAGCTTTTGATTGATTGACAATGAAACGAGGTTATAAATGAACCAATAAAAGGCTGAGTTTTGAGAACGATGTCCAATCTTAGTTAACTGCGATGACACATGGCCAGCCATTCCCTACGCAGGCTACTATACGTTTACTTATTTTGACAAAATTAAGAAAGCAAAATTTTAATGTTAAAACTGTACGACAATATAAACTGCTTTTCTTTACTTATTAAATTTATCATATTTTTTATAATTAAAACGTTTTAAGTTTTTTTTTGAAATTCGAAAGAAAGAAGTCACTGTTTTAACAGTTTGAAGTGATAACTTATTTGATTTACATATTCTTTCTACAGAACGCATTGTTGAGAGGACTGGTCAAGTACTGGTCTATGTGTATATGATCTTGGTCCCCAATTTTCTGATTGGTCGAACGATTTGTGTGCAAAGTATTTCCGGGGCTAAGTCAATAGTTCGACCAATCAGAACGCTAAGAACAAAAGTGTCGGGGATTTCCGGAACTCGCACTGAGGAGAAGAATCTAAAAAAAAACCTGCATTTCGGAGGCCGTTTCATTGCAGTTTTGAGCTAAAAAGCGACATATTGTATATTTGTGGCAAGTTTTTGGAAGAATCTTATATCATCGGGGACAAACAACAAGTTAAAAAAAGTCGAGGTTAGGGGACACACATAGCTAACATATTCTCCCTAATTACATACAGGCGTTTTAAGAAACAGTAAACCCTCATACCTTGCAATAACGAGTCGTCATTCCCTGTTTTGAGCACAGCAGACCTACTAATCTCTTCTAAAACTTGTTTTCCTCGGGCCGCTATCTCCTCTTTCCCTTGATGAGTTTTGGCCTCGACTTCATGTTTCCCCATCGCGATATGTGAACAGTTCATCTTTACCGTCTAAGGTTTGTACCTTTAGTTCATTTGCGCCCTGTCTGATTTGTGCATGCAGTTCATTCAATGCCTGTTCGGTTTTATCACTGAGTTCAACATTTCCTTTTACAACTTTCAAACTAAGTTCAACTTTTCCCTGTTCGGTTTGAGCACTGAGCTTATCCTTTCCTTTTTCAACTTTTGAGTTTATTTCATCTTTTCCCTGTTCGGTTCGAGTACTGATTTCACCCTTTCCTTTTTCAACTTTTGAGTTTATTTCATCTTTTCCCTGTTCGGTTTGAGCACTTAGTTTTTCCTTTCCTTTTTCAACTTTTGAGGTTATTTCATCTTTTCCCTGTTCGGTTTGAGCACTGAGTTCACCCTTTCCTTTTTCAACTTTTGAGTCTATTTCATCTTTTCCTTGTTCGGTTTGAACACTGAGTTCACCCTTTCCTTTTTCAACTTTTGAGTTTATTTCACCTTTTCCCTGTTCGGTTTGAGCACTGAGTTCAACCTTTCCATTTTCAACTTTTGAGTTTATTTCATCTTTTCCCTGTTTGCATTGAGCATTGAGCTCACCTTTTCCTTTTTCAACTTTTGAGTTTATTTCATCTTTTCCCTGTTCGGTTTGAGCACTGAGTTCACCCTTTCCTTTTTCAACTTTTGAGTTTAATTCATCTTTTCCCTGTTCGGTTTGAGCATTGAGCTCAACCCTTCCCGTCTCAATAAATTCTTGAACCTTTAGGTCAATTGCTTCGATTGAAACTTTCTTATGTACATTAAAGTGTTCTTGAATTTCACGTATAAATGCATTTTGCTGATCATTGAATGTAGCTTTGATGCTATCATTTAAAACGCTGGTTATGTCATCGGCATGTATTGTCAGCGTGTTTGCCTTCAACTGTAAAGCAAATAAGAACTATTGTTTTACAACATGAAGTCTTTGACATCGAAACAAGTGACAATTATCAGTCTAACTGTGTTAAAGCAACTTGTTTGGAATCGCCGATTTATATGGAAAACGCAATAAGGCCTTCATTTAACAACATCCCTAGTTACTTACAGATTAACATAAGATGCCTGACTTATCGGAAATATCATTTAGATTAAGTCGTTGTAGCTTAATGAAAAAAATAAACACAACATCTTAGACAAAATCCTTTCACGGAAAACGACGTGTTGTATGTGATTGAAAATTTCTCTGGTGTCGGTAGGTCGCCGGTATTTAACTTCATGATTATTTCACCAAATATAGGATACAACTATTGTTTCTTCATGCAATCCTGCTATAAGTAGAAATCTTAACAAATTTAACACTCCGCACAAATTATTGTCACCTAACAAAGTTTTCATATATTAATAGACCTTTTTCACATTCAATTTGCTCCATCGCGGAACGGTTTTTCCGAATTTTATCGATTTTTTCGCGATTTCAGAACGAGGCACCGTATGCTGGCTTGCATACTAACAATGAATTCTATGGGTTTAATTCTGTATTCTTGACACAATTTCTTTAAAATTTTAAGTATTTGGACCAAAAAAGTGTGTTGGTGTAAAGCGATAATCAAATATGGAGTTTGCAAGAAAAAAATAAATTATTTATTATGTAAACTAGTCATGTTTATTAGATTAGAACACGCGCTTATTTCAGGAAGACAAGAAACCAAGAATAATCTAAAATAATTTAGGCTTATGAGGTTATGTTTGCTTTTTATCAGCTTTTATTTAATATATAAATATTTTTTATTTGCTATGAATCCATCCTGATAGGGCATATCTAATCAGGCCTTAATAGCAAAATGTAACCCGGTCGTTTTGTTTGTGGCTTAAAATTAAAAGACAATACAAAAACTGGCGGACTTAAAGAGCCGCAATCTATTGCTTGTGCTTATGAAGTTTGTCAAACAATCAAACTCAAGAAATTTAACAAATTAAAGACACATGTTCAATCTACGGCAATAAACAATTGTGAGTGTTTGCAGGATTGTTTGTTTTTAAAAAAAAATATAGAAAAGCGCTGTTTTATACGTTTCTTTTTAAAACATTTGTTATTCCCACTTCAAGTTTATTCTTTAAGAAAACTGTTAGGCAGTAAACGTGCACCTGATGTGGTCAACTCTTTTTGGCAAGATACAGTATACTGCAGTTTTCTGGTTAGAATAAACATCCTGTGAATTTGTGTCACTTCATCCTTACCGAGAGGCTACATAATTTCATGCTTCGGTACTAATTGAAAACATCCCAAAAACAGTTTCAAATATTAAACAGCTCCTCTAGGAAGATCAGCGAGGGCAATATGATCGTTTTCAAATATTTTGGGAGTCGAGTAATTCAGTAAAACTTTTCAAATGTCATGGCATTGCGTTATAATCTAATGTGTAATGACGGGGCCCAGGAGTTTATGCCTCGTTCTGAAATTCGGCGATTATATGGTAGTGATAAAAACACGTATTACAACGGTATTGGGAAACACGTCTATTGTAAAAAAAACTATTCATTGATTTTCAACAAAACATGTTAGAAAAAGACTACAATAGCCGTCGAACTCTTAAAAAGGTATGCCTTATATAGAGGTCATATTTGAATTATAACACGCTAATTATTTAGAAAATTTACAATTGTAATTAATGATTTCACACGGCATCATTCTTATGTATTAATTTGGTCAATGGAATTTCGAACATATTTTACGGTTACATGTAATACCTGTTTCAGTTTTTGGACAGCATCCATAGCTTTAGCGTCGTTGACAAGGTACACATGATCAGACAACAGTTGAATGAACACATCAATGTATGACACAAGGTCCTTATCACTCAGTTGGTGTGTCGCTGAATGCCGAATTTCCCGACCAGCTATGCGAGCCTGCAATTAACCGTAAACCGTTCTGTAATAAAGTATTCCTGACACGTGTTGCATTTATGACCTGTTTTATTTTGCTGTTCGTTAACAATTGTTGCGTATGTGTCCTGATTTATTTTGCTGTTGATTAACAAGTATTACTTATGGGCCCTATTTTATTTGACTGTGGATTAACAAGTGCTGTTAATGTGCCCTGTTTTATTTGACTGTTGATTTACAAGTGATGCTTAACATGCCCTGTTTAATTTGAATGTTGAATAATCAATGTGATATTTTTCTTTAATTAATAAATTATAGAGTTCCATTTCTGGAATTATTATACTTAACATTCGAATGGGATTCTTTACTATACAATGTAATCAAACATATTCCTTAAATTTTAGTTGAGTCAATACGGTAGTTTATGAGGTTTACCATACATATGTTACAATAGTTCATACAGACCTGTTCACATATATTAGTCTTGCTACTGAAATTAACAGACAGTTTTTTCTCAAACCGCTTGTTGTTGATAACTACAGCTATAACGCCATTGAAATCTGTTTCGGTAAGAGAAGCTTTATCTGCATAGCCGTCGGGAGGCATGTAGCACTTTGCCAGTTGATAGGCATCGGTACACCATCCTCTTGCGTCCGTGTTCCTCCACGACGGTTCTCTGTACCGATTCTCTTTGAGTATGGCATCTCTTAGTGCAGTGCACATATTATGAGGACACGGTTGATTTGGCTTCAAGTTTGAACATTTTGGATCATGAACTGTACATTTCTTCCCTTTGGTACAGAAGCCATGTGTAGGACAGACCAGTAAATTTGCAGTCGTGCAGGCGTTACATGTTGTACCAGCAGGGATCCCGATCACCTTCCATACGTCATTCAACAAATCGTTCTGAAAGTCTGTAATTTCCTTTTGAACAAAGTCTGTGAGGCCTTGTCTGGCAAAGAGAACAGCAAGTGCTCCTTTGAGCCAGTTTTTAAAGTCTTTGTCGATCAAAGTTGGTGTCAAGGAGGCTGCCATTTTATATTCCAGGGAAAGAAGTCACTGAAATAAAATAATTTTGTTTGCGTGTGCTTATTATACTTAAAGCAGTTGCATATGGTGTTAAATCTTTTTACTGAAATAATTTCTACTTTAGTCTTATTGTTCCAACATGTTCAGTGCGTGTGGAAGAATTACATTTACAAAATATATGATATTTTCAGTTGTCTTGCTGAATGTGTTGAAGCTGTATGCGTCACATGTAAACAAGTAAATACTGTTTTCGTTATTGCACACTATATTCGCATTAGGCGAGAGGTCTTATGCGTTTTACATGTTTAGTCTTATAGGTTCGCATTTTATAAACTTGTTTATGTCGTTGATTCGATCCTTATATTATTCGTAATTGTGTTAAAACAAATACAAATATACTTACCGACATTATAACACGTCCCAATAATTTAAACAAGAGCACAATATGAGTAATTTGTTTAACACTTCTTTTGAAATAATCTGTCCATACGTAAATGCAATTTATATTTAACCAATTTACTTAAGAATTGGCACTTTTTACTAGATACGTGATAAAGGGATTACTACAGATGCAGTTTCTTTCATAATGATGCAAGTTAATTCGTTTTTTTTTCACTTTCGATCCACCTAATTCTTAACCTAGGGTTACTTTGATACAGAAGAATTAAGAAAAATTGTCAAAATCTGCAAGAAAAATGAAAAGAAATTGAGTAATATACATTTTAAAATAGTAGGAGCTCATAACTTGAGAGTATTGAAAATAATTAAAAAGACGATTAAGCAATGTTACAAGAAGCAGAGTTCCCCAAAAATACACGAGACTTACGATGATCTGATTATGACCTCTTGCAAGTTCTTAATGGAAATCAAATGACCCCAGGTTTTCAAAAGTTATTAAATCCCTGGTGACCATGTATGCGTATTGAAAATGAACACTGTACATTATCGATAGCTTTTATTGCATTAGCAATTTTCAGAATATTACAAATTGTAACACTATCTATAATTATTTTCACTTTATCAGTTCTGCTTTTGACCGACTAGCTTTTTAAAAGCTTAAACTTGTTCTGATACAAATGGCGGAAATGGCAAACAGTATCTTCCAATTTGATTAGATTTTTTTCTTTAATTTACGCTCTTCCTCTATATAAGGAATAAATTTAACGTTTGAAGTTTTTGGTTAATATTCTTTTACTAACTATGCTTATTGATCAATTCAGTACCGGGACAGCTTCACAAATATTCGACGCTTAACAAAGAATCAACGGCAAGATCTTGTAACATTGATTTGTTCCTACGCCATACTGTTTAGTAAATGCCGTTTTGATTCCCGGTCTATGCCTCTGATACAGGCTCTAAATGCACAGGAGATGTGGTTTATAAACTATTATCAAACAAAAAAAAACAACTCTTGTTTACAAGGTGTTTACTGAATTCTACAACGAATAATTGATCCATTCAACATTAAAATTTTATTATAATAATTACCTGAATAATCAATTTTATCCAACGCCTTGAAAAGTATTACAAACATCTCTGAGTGAGTCACTGATCACGTTATCTGCATGCATATTTACGCGAACATATACATGTAATCAAGTTTAGAAGTTTGATATCCTCGAGTAAATAACTTCATGAATAGTTTATACATTGTATTTACATTTTGCCAGGTTTAAGTTTTGTACATTAACAGTTTCACAGCGAATGTTCCTACTTCGGTACACAATCAAGTTAAATGAGTTAAATCAGTTTAAACGTCCCATATTAAGAATTATTGTTATTGTTAAACGTTCCATATAAGAATCAAAGGACTGGAGGTACTGATGAGTCGGCCATCAAAACACAATTGAAAAGCAATGGATTTTTGGGTTTGATTAAGTTGGACCAGAAATAAACTTTCGCCTCAAGAACGGGGAACAATTTACTTTTTGTCCTCCGAGACATAGATCTTCGACCCCAAAAACAATTAATGTCCAATTAACAAGTCAAGACAAATACTGTTATCAAGTTTGCAGACGTGGTGACATGGAAAGCGAACCTGGTGGTAGGACAATATGTCTAAAGGCATAATTTGAATATGACTGGACTTGTAGACAATAAAATGAAATTGACCAATCACAATTAAGTGAAGGATATCATACTTCATAGGTCATATGGTCAACAGTGAAACAACGCTGGTCAGTTCTCAAACACAACGCTTTATTTAAAGGTATTACTCCTTTCGTCCTTGCATTTTGCATTCAGAGAGACTTTTTAATTTTTCATTTTATCAATGAGAGTGCAATGACGAATGAAATATTACCTTAATGGCGTGAATACTTTTGTAAGTATGGAAGAATCCTGTGAGCAGTTGTTTGCAAGCGCAGTATCATTAGACAGCACCTAAAATTCTGAGTTGAGATACGGTGACACCAATGACAGAAAAAAAGTAGCTAAGCTAGTCATAATCTTTGAATATTCAAACTTGAAATCGACAAACAGAATTGGGTCACATGATTTATAATAATACTACAAGTGACACTATGGTTTTTTTCAATGGTTCTATTATTCAGCAAATAATGTTCAAACACACAATTACACTGATGCTTTTTTGTCAACTGATGTTTTTTCAATGAGGTGCACATTAAAACGTTTTGGTTATATTTTATATAACTTGTCTCCATTTCACATCCACTATTTGTATCGACATTTGTGATTTTTTTATTCTTGTCCATTACAAAAGCAGCATGCTCCATTGCAGGAATTAGTGGCAATCTAAAGGCTGTATGCTCCCTCAGACAGTCATAGACAGAATTGTCAAACTGGTCTCCTCACAGCATTCCATGTAGAGCTGTTATCCTGAAATATTAATTTCAACAAATAACCTATTTATATTGAAGTTGTAATGATTTTAGCTGAAGTGTCTTTGTTTTCTTTAAATTAAGGGTAATTTTGGTTATTAATTGCCAGAATCCACCAAGAAGTTACATTAGATGGGTGTTCACTTGTGTCGCCTGGGAACTAGATCAAGTTAAAAATGCAAGAACAAAAAAGGGAATAACCCCATCTTGACATAAAGAACTTGGAGTCATGATGAGTGTGTTGTCATGAGCAATATAATTTGAAAGTTTGATGTAGAAATATTAAGAAAAGTCAAAGTTAAAGTCAAAATTAAGTTTTTCTGTTAAAAAAAGTACAAAGAAAGGATTAACTCCATCAAATGTGACCTTGACCTGAAAATTAATATCAGCTCAAGCATGTTGTCACAAACAATATAATTTGAAAATTTCATGAAGAAATATTAAGAAATGGCAAAGTTATAACCAACATTAAGTTTTTGGGATAGATGGACGGACAGACAAAGCGATCCCTATGTATTGCCTTTTCTTTGAAAGGGCGACACAAAAAAATGACCCTTTAGATTAAGCAGCTAGTGGACACCTGGAAAACAATACATCAGTACATGTATCAGCAAGAACAACTTTGATGTCTGATCTGGATCTGATTGGAATCTACACTGTTTGCATATTTGTAAGAAATAGCCTCATGAATCTTATTATGAACCGTGTAGATCCTGTTAAGACTGCACAGATATGCCTGCTGATCTGGATATACACTGGTCACTCATGTCATGTATTCATGGAAGAAAGGGGCAAAAACAACACAGTAATTTTTATATAGGATGATTAATTTTCTTGTGAACTGAGGTCTCACAAGTCAACACATACATATAAACACAATTTTATGTTTTCTTGTTACAAGATACAAAAATACAAATACCAACATATACAGATAGATTTAGTGTGTCTCAATCATACATTCATGCAGCTTTAATAAATGAAAATAAAAAATGCAAACCTTGTCTTCATTTTCTACAGTAACATTTATATTCTGCTCCCTTATGTTCTACCAATTCTGCAGACATTTCAAGTCCACAGCTTTCACAAGACTGATGATACACATGGCTGAAAATAAATGTTGTATTTTAATCATAACAAATAACCAAAACCAATTTCACTGTACTTTTTGTAATTTCACTGTACTTTTTGTTGCTTATGAAGTTGTACATTATTTGATGTTGCAGGTTAGTTAACAGATTACAATGTTGTCATAATTCATCTATTTTTATAAATATCACAAAAAGAGGTAATTCTGGTGTAAGCTTCAAGCCATCTTCAGTTCCTATAGGCTCATACACAATTTATCCCATTTAACCTTTACCTCCATATGCCTTTATGGCATGGGAAATCAGTTTAGATCTAGATCAGCCGACACATCCATACTGCCTGATTAGGATCCAAACCGTTACGGCGTTAGCTTTTTTATTCAAATTTCAATAGGTTATTTCTGACCACAATGTGACCTGTGCAGATCCAGATCAGATCATGAAAAGGCATGAAAATGTGTATTATATTATAGTAAAGGGTTAATTACTACAAAAAAATACCTGCATTTTGATACTTCATTTTATTCGTTGGATACACCTTTTAACACATGAGCAACTATTGTAAATCGAGGTGCTGACACATCTCCTTCCTGTTAATTAGAGCTTTAAATGTATCTAATGAACAGAGTAGATACAGAATGATGAGACCTCAAAATGTCTGATGTGCAAGCTGGTCTGGAGCTACATTTGTGCTATCTCTATCTGATGTGGATTTACACTGGTTACCCATGTGGTAAAATGGCGTGTAAATGGAGTAAAGGGTCAAGTTATTAACCATGAAAGTTGAAACAGCATTGGATTTTTGAGACACATTTATATGAGATTACCCAACTTATAAAACAAATAAGCAACCCGTCGTGTTAGTTCAAGGTGGCCCACAGATGAATATTGTTATATATAATGTTAATAATCAAGTGAATTCAAGTTGACCTTGTTATTGGGTCAAAGGTAGTCATATATGCCTGAGACAGAAGGCCGAGGGTAAATATGACAGCCCGAGGCCCAATAACAGGTTCAAATTCATATGAAGACTAAACTGGGCCAATACAGGTGTTCTGGACCAATGTGAGAATTGCTGGGCCATTATAAAATACTTAAGTATTGATGTGGTGTACCATGTAGTGTCTGCCAGGAAAATGGCATGTTCAAGTCAGGTGATGACATGCCTCGAGATTTTGCCACACTGCAGTCATGTAAAAGAAAAGGGCAAAGTATGCAATGCCTTTACTGTTTATTAATACAGGGCTCTCACTAGAGGGAGACTTGAAGGAATTAGTCTCATCAAAAGTCACCAGACTTCTCTCTTTGTTGAGCTTTGTTAGAAGTCATTTTGTATTTACGATATAGGGAAAGAAAGCTGTTGACTGCAAACTTCTCCATAATGCAGTAAATTATGACAAAACTCTCCCTGATTTGCAAGTCTGGTGAGAGCCCTATTAATAGTCAATTAATAAAATTTAATATACCATTATCCTTCTTCCACTCCTTTTCCAATTTCATGCTTTTTGAACCAGAGATGGCACATTTCTTTCATTTGATTTTATCACTGAAATTAACAAACACAAAATTGCAAGGGTGCAAGTTAGGATTTCTAAAAAACCTGAAATACTGAAAATTTATTTAGGGTAAATGAAGAAAATCAATCATTTTTAGACACACAAAAACCTGATTTTCAGGCAAACACACCCATGAAATAATAACAATTATTTTGATCTTTGCTCAAATTACAAATATTCTTTATAATAACATATTTTATTTTTTAAGTGAGTGATCATAACAATTAGTTTACTCTCATTTTGTACTTTGCTAGAATGGTCTTTCTTCAGATTGTTTCTATTCTGCATTCAGTCTGAGGTGTGAGGTGTATCTACAAAAAGTCACCCACAATCTTTTGGACTGTGAAAAATGTTTTTCCTTTAGCTGCTGTGAAAAAGAGTGCTGTCATTTGTTTTGTAGTTAAAATGCCTGTTCCAACAGCCGTTCAAGAAAATTTCATAAAGTTATATTGATTAACAGTTGATTAACTGAATTAAGTATCCATATTGTTTCATCACTGCCAGAGTTATTATGTGTTTCCTTCTTTTGAAAAAATAAAATATGGATCCAGGCATGTCACTTTAAAATTAACCAGAAAGTATCAGACTGCAAAAAGTCAAAAATGTGTTGACTGCTCTTATAAACTGGTCAAATTGGGTTATCACTAAAATTCACAAAGTGGGTTCCTTTTCAAATAACTACCGGTAATTTATTTTACATTGCTGATCAGAATTCAAGTCTGGGTAAAAATCATAGAATGAAATAGACATAAAATTAATGTCTTAAGTAGTTTTGGTTTATTTTACCTAAAAACAATTTGTAATGGAAGGCTAATAAATGAATACTTGTTACATCAAAATTATTGAACTGAAACGCTGTGCAAACCTAGGTTCACTTCAATACTTAATACTGGTGTAACATCAAAAGGGAGACAATATATTCATTTTTATAATTTGGCACATGTTTGTAGTGAACAAAATGTATATCTTTGGTTTTCATTTCATAATTTATTGTCACTTTGTTAGGCAATTCTACTATTAACAAGACTTAATTTAACACTATGAAACTAATTTGAGTTATTTATCAAATTACAGGAACCTGAATTTCCATCAGAAAATATTCAGATAGGAAAAAATATTACATTTTCCCAATGCAACGGATTTGTACCCCACCCATTAACATGTTAAAATAATTTATTAGTTGCAATGTTGACAGCGTTATCACAGCTCAAGCATTACAAAGAAACTAAAATATACTGTTTAAAATAATTACATCTCCTAAACAGTCATTCTGGATTTAACTCAAACATTATTTTCTACCTTCACTTTTGTTGTCCACTTCATTGCATGACGTCAAACAGTTCTATACCGCTTCAAATGGTTCAAATGGTTGATACATGTCTGACCAGAACCAAAAATCATTTAAACCTGTTTATGAATAATTAAATCAATTAATAAATACTTCATTCTTTCTTCCGGGATGCAAAATTTACCTGAAATGCATTTAAGAGATACTATTAAATAAATATTGTGAAGTTCCCATTTCTGTATAAACTTGGTGAATCCCTGAGGTGCTACTCTTTTTCTTCTTATGGTTTTCCCTGGGTTATTAATTTTGAGAATATCTGTTCTGATTAAATGACCTGTGAGACATATGGAAATGAGTGTAAGACAAAACTGAAAGTAGGAAAAACTTCTGATAGCGGATTTCATAAGGTGTACATATAACAAGCAATTATTGAAAACATTAGATATTCATTTCTTTGAAATTTTATACTTCAGAAAATCTTGTGTCAACTATGTAGCTGGTTACGGTTTGGAAATGGGTTAGATCTGGATATTTTCTGATGGAAATTCAGGCTCAAGATTATGATCAAATGCATAAAATGCATTTATTAATATATCTGTTAAATCAATTCATTTATTAATTTTAAATTACTTTAAACATAATTTTCAATAGATCAAAATGTTATAAAAAATCATTGTGAATCAGATGCTTTATGTTTTACTTTAAAGCGTTCAAATGGGAATATAATTCTTACACGAGTGACGATATTTTACCAAGTAATTCGTTAATCGTTCAAAATCCAACTTTTTTCAATGCAATACATTGAAATAATTTGATTACTTACATCTCTACAAGGTTCCACAATTAATATCCACAATGATTAGGGCCCTAAATTAAAAAAGTTTCGCTTAGCCCTACGGTCGATTTTGAGACTCCTACTTTCATTTTGGTGAGTGCATTAATTAATTAAATGACGTAACCGTTCAATAGAACCCAAAGAGCCAAAATCACGTTTACTGCGGTGTAGTCTTTCAATCTAAAATTTCAAGTTTTACAATGATTTTGTCACGTAGGCTACCATTCGAAAACCACCAAATCCACCTCCATTTCCATATGAATAATTCTATTTACAAAGAGAACTTCTATTGTCAATATACATTCAAATATAACCTGGGTGTTATAAAAACATTGCATCACGAAAATAACTCGATAAATACTCACTGTTGATTTGATTACGATGGATTTTTCGTCTTCACCGAACGTTGTCGAATCCAATATGGCGTTCCGCCATCAGGTATTCATGCGCGTTCATGACTCAAAATCTTGTCGAACGTTCCACGAGTTAAATTTCTTCATATATTGATTGATTCCATATTTTTTAATATACATTTTATCGTTTTGCACAGAATTACAAAATTGACCGCTTTGTAGCATCGACTTACTTTTTGAAACTAAGAACTATATTCTAGGGTAGCAAGCATACATTCTATGGTAGCATGCAAGTACTGTCGTTACTACATTGAAATAAAGAAGGAGTTAGAACAGTATTGCATGCAACCCTCAAATTGTTAGGTTCATAGTAAAGCAAAAACGATTGTCGGAAATTGGCTTTCACTGAGTCTGCCGACTCAATTATTGTTAATGTTAAAACGTCCAATATTAAGAATTGTTGTTAAGGTTAAAACGTTGAAACGTTCAATATTTAGAATCCGTGTTATCTTTACATCCGGGGAGGTTTAACTGGTTCACTAGTTCAAGGTTAAACCAATCACATAACTCTTACAAAGGCAACATTAAGTACTGCCTCAGTACATCCCCTTTCTTCAGTGAAGCATTACTCTTTATTTGATTATTATTATATGAAAGCATTTTATTTTATTTATCAGTTTAAGTGCTTGTTTTACTTCTTGCTAACATGATGTTCACGCAATTGTCCTAGCGCGAAATACGCGATTATTTAACATGATACCAGCGCTATTGATCTAGCGTGAAATACGCGAAAATATAACATGATATCATCGCCATTGTCCTAGCGCGTAATACACGAAAATATAACATGATATCAGCGCTATTGTACTAGCGCGAAATACGCGAAAGTATAACATGATACCAGTGCTATTGTACTAGCGCGAAATATGCGAAAATATAACATGATAACTGCGCCACTACTAGCAGGAATTACGCGAAAAAATAAAGATACCCGCACCAGTGTACCAGCACGAAATACGCGAAAATGTAACTTGATACCGCCCTATTTTCCTTACTCGAAATACTTAAATATACCTTGATACCCGCGCCTTTGTTGTTTTTGTTTTTCATAAATGCAAGCGCCATTGTCCTAGCGCGAAATAGGTGAAAATATAACGATAAACGCGCCATTGTCCTAGTGCGAAATAATCGAAAATATATGATGAAACAGTACCCGCTCCATTGGCCTAGCGCGAAATACGCGAAAATATAACGATAGCCGCGACATTGTCATAGCGCGAGATACGCGAAAATATAACGATACCCGAGCCATTGTCCTGACGAGAAATGCGCGAAAATATAACTAAAAGCGCGCCATAGTCCTAGCGCGAAATACGCGAAAATTTAAACTTATTTGTTTTACATCGATTGTGAAACAAGTTATTCCAACTTATATTAATCACGCTCGATGAGTGCTTCCTGGGTTTCCAACCAGTACTCGCGCCGAATGTGGATTGAGGAAACTGCAGACGAACCTCATCCCCGATGGGACTCGAACCCGCAGTCTCCGGATCTGGAGTCCGACGCTCTACCCCTAGACCACTGATCTTCCTAGAAATACGCGAAAATATAAGATGATACAGTGCCCGCGCCATTGTCCTAGCGCGAAATACGCGAAAATATAACATGATACCCGCGCCATTGTACTATTACGAAATACGCAAAAATATAACGATACCCGCATCGATTGTTCTAGCGCGAAATAGGCGAAATATAACATGATACAGCGCTATTGGCCTAGAGACCCTTATTTTTGAGACAACAATTTGAATTATAAACGGAGAATACATAAGTCCTTAAATATATGCTGATAGATCTACTAGTCAGTTTTACAACATAAGTTAAATAAAATCAATAATCTGTTAAACTAAATCTGTAGAAAATCAAAGCACTGAAAGTGCTGGAAGCCAGCGGAGCGTAAACATAATCAAAATAAAACAACCCAATAATGTGCAATGTAACAGGACCAAGTTTTATTCCAGCCATTGTAGATATATAATATTTGAACAGAATGAAGAAACTCCTATGGAAGACATGCCATATGCTTGCAAAAATGCAAAAAAAAACAACAACTCGTAAAACTGGTCAAAATATTTAACAAGATGGTCCATAGGACCCTTGGTCGCTCACCTGTCAACAACTGCTCAAGAGTCAGTGGATGCAAATGCAATTGCCATAATAGCTTTCTTTGGCTCTTTCAATGGCCATAACTCTGGAATTCATTAAGGAATCTAGCCGGATCAAGAAAGGAACCAAGATCTTATAGTAACTCAATTGTTGTACTAGTCTGATTAAATTCAAATAAAAATGAAGCTGCTTTTGTGCTGTCTAAATAGTTTATTTTGGCACTTAACTCCGGAACCCATAATGCAATATGGCAATTTCAAGAAAGGAACTAAGATCTTATGGTAATGGAAGTGAATATCAGATCAAAATTAAGACCACTAGAGTGCTGACAAGCTTTTATTATAACTTGACCTAGTGACCTAGTTTTCAAGGTCACATGACTCAGTTTCGACCTAGATATCACTGAGATAAACATTCTGACCAAGCTTGAAGAAGATCAGACCAAAATTAAGACCTCTCGACTGCGGACAAGGTTTTTCTATAATTTGACCTAGTGACCTAGTTTTCAAGGCCACATGACCCAATTTTTAATCAGACCTAGATATCATTGAGATAAACATTCTGATTAAAGAAGTTCGGATAAAAATTAAGCAGCTATAGTGCTGACGATTATTGTGAATGGACGCAGGACAAATGGTGATTACAAAAGTACACCCTGTCACTATTTGACAGATGAGCTAAAAAAGTAATTTTAGGAGAACTACTGAAATAAATGAAAAAAAGAACATTAAAAGCAATCGAACAGGATAAATACAAAAATATTACAGGCCAAGTTTGATCAAGCAATATCAGGATCAAAATGCATCACTGTCTAGAATGCCTAGCCATGGATGTAATGCAACTCAATATTTACACAAGTACCAGCTTTGATTAATTCCAAACAGTGGAGTGCATGTCAGGATGCTTAACAGTAGTTGAACTTGATGATGGCAATATAATTTTATATCCATTCTTTATAGCAATACATCACAACTTAGGGCAATGCCAATGCCTTAAAAATGTCATTTAGTAAATAAAAGAGGCACAACAAATGTTTTGTGTCAATTAAAGTATGAAAATTGTTGGGTTAGCAAAATTATATTTATTTCTTATATTATTATAACTTATTTCTTTTCTTTGTATTTCTCTTTATTAATTCCACTTACAAAGTAATTACCCAGGGACTCTGTGAAAGGCTATTTGATCTTGGTTTTATGTATAACAGTCAGCATTATGTTAATGTAATCATATATTAATGAAGTGTCTAACCTAATAAATCAGATAAAGGGGCTCTTTATATTCATTTCATTAGTACAGCCCTTAACAGACACTCTTTCCCCCACTGTTATCTGTCAACTCTATTTAGACTTTTGTAATGCATGTAAGGCATCCATCTGATCTGAATCCACACACTTTGAATCTTGATCCAGTGATTTCAATTGATACAGATTCTTGCATCTTAATGCAAACAAATGTGATTTTTTCCTCTATTGACCCCACCTAATTTTGAGCTTGGGGTCATTTTGATGCACACAAATTTTTAAAAAGTGGTTTACTTTTGCAAGAATGAGTATAAGTATTGAGGAAATTGCATTTTTAATATTGAAGTTAACACTTACTTAACTCTTGCAAATTAATTATAAGTAATACATGTGTAAGTATCACTTAATACATGATATGATTTGTGAAGATCAGGTTTTGACCCATTGAAAATTCTCAACAGGGGTCAAATGACCCCTGGTTTTCAAAAGCAACTGAATTCCTGCTTGATCAGAAAGTACATGTATCTAAAAGATCTAAACATGAACAGACTCTGACCAGCCTCCACTGATATGCAAGTTGATATGGTCTAACCTTGTTACACATGGAATAAAAGCTGTATCCATGTAGGCCCCTTAATACTTACTTATGCATCATAATTTTTGTCTACTTACATGGAAAAAGTAGACATAAAACATGTAATACTTGTGTTTTGCACAGAAAATCCATTTCTAACTTCTAATTCTTAACTCCATATAATATGCACCTCAAGTTTATGGCATGGGCAGTGTAGAATTAGATCACCCTGCATCTCTGTACTGTTTGATCAGGATCTGCACTGTTCAATTTTAGATTCATAAAGTTTTTTCTAATCAAGATGTGACCAATGTTAGTCCTGATCAGATGTCACAAATATTTAGTCTGATGCAGATCAACACTAGATGCACATGCGATAAAAGGCATATATATGGCATAAAGGGGCTCTATATCAATCATTTTAGTGATGCTCAAAGAATGACATGAACAGTCTTTCTTAATGAATATTATCATCTTCAACTAAAATCTATTTCAGTAATTACTCTACTTCATAAAGCTGTTTCAGTTACTAACTAAGTTAATGCAGATAATATATTCCTAGTCAGAAATATTAACTTTTATTTGCCATTTAACTCAAAAATTATTTTATTAGAAGATATAATTCAGGGACACTAGATGCAGATTTTTTGCATTTTCATGCAAGAATTTTTTTTTTCAAATTTAACCCCCCCCCCCCCACCATTTTGAGTTTGTGGTCATTGATGTCGGAGAATTTAGAAAAGTGGTCTATTTTTGCAATAATAGTGATTAATATTGTGCACATGTCTATTGCATTTTAACCCTTTACTTTTGGCTGATTGTGAATCCACTAAAATGAGATAAAAATGACTTTTCAGATTTAGCACATAGAGGAACCCCTGGTTAAGAATTATATTTTCTTTTAAATATGTTTTTTTCTTCACAAATTTATCACAACCAATGAGCCGGTGACTGTTCTTTGCTTGTTAAAAGAGTCTTTTAAGCAGGGATTTCAATAGCTTTTGAAAACCAGGGGTTGTTTGACCCCTGTTGAGATTTTTAAGAGGTCATAATCAAATAGTTTCTATCATATCTTGTGTTGATTGAACTTAAACTACTTATAAAAGTGCTTTTACTTCATTTAAATATAATTATGTTCAGTGGTCAAATAAGTATAAACTTCATAATTAAAATGCAGTAGACACAATACATTGTATTTATCTTTATTCTTGCAAAATTTGACCATGTTTCCAAGATTCTCATGAATCAAAATGATCCCAAGCTCAGAATAAGGTGGAGTCAAGTGTGGAAAAAAACTTATTTGCTTACATCAAAATACAAGAATCTGCATACAGATCTATTGATAATTGAAACTCCTGAGGTGGGATATCAAGTCAGTGGTTAATTTGCAAGTTAATTCTACACTGATTGTCATAAATTTGTCTTGTAACTGAGATTGTTACCTAGCGAAAACTAGGTAATTTAAAAATAAAAAATACCGGTTGCCCTATGTGGTCTTTGATAAATCAAATAAATTTTAACAATTTTTGAGCAACAAAAGCTTTTCCAAAATTAAAGATGCTACATTATTTGATGTCATATCTGGGACCTGCTAAATATAAATATATCTGGGCGGTCTTAAAGCTTGGCCGTTTGTCTCTGACTGCAGGCCTTATAGTCTGCAAGTCCTGTCTGTTTAGTTCATTAATCTAGCCAAATCACCTGGCCATATCGTCTGTATATCATTGAAACTTAGGAAGCTAATTTCAGCTTTTCTTGCAAACAAATACAACTGTTTACCTTGTAAATACCTGTAAACCTGGGTGGTGTAACTGCCGGTGTGATACAGAACATTGTTTTCCAAGGTGCTTGAAGTAGAAGTGTCTATCTTTACATCCTCACCAGAAAATGTAAACAATAATCAGATGTGTGTTCATCTGTTCATGCAGCTAATTTATACAAACCATCAAAATGCAAAATATGCCAATCTTTTTAAGTAAAGTTGATTGCACATTTATGCATACAATGACAGCACACATGCAATGGATACAGCTGAAGCAGTTTCAAAACTCTTCCTGACCTTTCGGAAATTACAGTGTCTGTAATAAAAAATGTTTTGTCCATGTCTGTGTTTATTTGTAATCCTTCCAGGATCTCGCGTACTATCTCCCATGTTAATTCGTAAAAACACATTTGGCATCATTTTCATGATTTTCACAATTAAAATTTGCACAAATCATAAGCTAGACAGCCTATAGGGCGCTCTATTGTTTGAAACAAAATCTTCGAAAATGTTCAATGTTTTAGGTAAACACAATCAAGGGGGAGATCACTGAAGATGTGTGTAGTTTGGGCTTAACCCCGCACGTGTTACGTAACAATACGTAAAACTATCGACACGTTATATATTTTGAATAAAGCAAAAATACAACCCTCAAAATACTGAAATATTTTAAAATTTTTGCATCGTGTCTGCGTTCAGAATATGCGTTGAACGCGTTCAGAATATGAGAATATTGCCATTTGACGTTGCATAGAATCCCCGAAAACAACCGAATAACCGAAAAAGACCGAATAAGACCGAAAAAGGGACCGAATATGATTAAAAATTGAATTTATACATAAATTATACATTACATTGGCATTTATTTTAAAAGTGGTATTTGGTACAAAAATAATGTTTTTCGGTTCACTTTTCGGCCTTTTTCGGTTGTTTTCGGTCTTAGTCGGTGTTTTTGGTCGTTTTCGGTGATTCTATTCACCCGCTATTTGACGTCATTGTGATTGTCTTACTCATACGCAGTTTATTTGATCATATATATCGATAATATCAGTACGCCTTTGTTGCTTTCGTTGAGTAAGCGTTTTATTGATTATTCTTTAAAAGCAATCAATTTAAATGATCGTTAACAACTGATTTTCTATGATTGCTTTTGGAACTCTTTCCTGACGTCTACCGGAAGCTGTGCTTCGACTTTTTCATTTGAGCGCACCTGCTGAAAGGTCTGTGATTTCGGGTCTTCATTTCTATAGCCAACGGTAAACCGCTGGCTAAAAAATCAAGGAATAATACATTTCTACAAATGCGTAAATACTTCCTAAAGGGAAATGTGTACTAATTCTACGTTGAATAGGAAACTTTCTGAAGTTCAAATAAAGCCAGAGAAAAAAAATTAGATTCTCATCCCCGCTCGCCCCTGTCCAAAACCACCCGCCCCAAAAAAATGTATTGGTAAAAAAATCGAAACATATTCTGTTTCGGACAGAACGGGTTTTAGACCATCCCGAAATACCGTCTTAAGGTATTTTGTTGATAAAAATAAAAATTAAAAAGTGCCCACCCGCCCATTTTTTCCCAAAATCCGGATGAGAATCTTATAATTTATTTTCTCGGGCCTTATAAAGATTTGTTGAGCCTGACGCTGTGAGTTTATATATTGAAGTTGGCACAGGAAAACATTCAGCGGTCTGTTAGGATTCAAGTTAACTAAACGATGGCTTTTTATGAGTTAATAATATTTTCTAATGTTTCCTTTTTTAGTACATACTGGTATATTCATGTCGGAAGTAAAAACAACAACACTTAAGACAGCTTGAAACACGGCTGCTGAAGCCTGTTATTCAAAAACCAGCCTAAAGACTTTCGGGATGCGACCAAGGAAAATTAAATCTACCAATCGGATGTCCGAGTCAAGGACAACACGTAGAAAACATAAATCAAATGTTAGCTTAAACCCCAATGGTTGTTTTCGATTCTGTTAGTTACTACTGGTATTTCAGTTGATTTGTTTTTTGTTAAATTTTCAGTAAGTTCTTGAAGTTTCATACGTTCAAATCCGAAATTAAAGGAATTTTTTAATCGCACAGATTTGATGTTGTCATCGGTAACCTATCTGACTGGGGTTAAACTACCTAGTATGTGTGTTCGTTCTGTATCGATGTTCTTCATTTTTAATCAATACAATTATTTAGAAGTCGCCCTACATATGAAGCCAATCAGAAGCTATGAACATTCAAATTCCTCTGCGATCAGGCGATTTTGTTCAGTAGAACTTTATTCTATTTTCTATTTTACAATGAACAAAATAGATCGATATATTTTAACTGCTCATGAGCATGGTTGCAAATGCAGGGCGACTAAGTCGGATAGAGTCTATTATGACATTGCGCTCGTTTTGGCTTCTATTTTCTATAGAAAAGCCTTTAAGTTAATAGACTCTATCTTTTACAAATAATATAATGTATAATTTCACAATAGTTTTAACACATACAAGACATACTTAATGATGACGCCCAAACTCAAATAGTTGTCGTCACAGTTTGTCGTCAAAACATAATTATACTTTACATAGTTACGTTCCAATAATTCAGAGGAGAAAAAATAACATACTTGCATAGTATGTCTTCAAAAAGTACAGTAAGTCGTAAATGTAAGCAACCTTTGGGCCGTCATGTTTATAAATAAGGATATTTGACATAAACCGATTATTTGGTCTATATATTACCAAATTGGAATTAATATTCGTTTGTTTATCAACTGACCCTTTTTCCGATATCCGAACGATAGCCTGGGCATCACGTGTAGTATTCCTACTATACCTTACCGTTCCTTATATCTGATGTCAAACGGGCAATGAGATAAAAACAATAATGTTGGGGACCAGTCTCGATACTCTAGCTTGTGATTGGCCAGTTTTGAAACTGATCTCAGTTTTAACCAATCAGCTTCTTGAGATTGGTAACTGGTTCCCTGTCTCAGCATTGTGATATAGTACCAAGGCTTTCAATTCTTCATACAACGAGCAAGTCAGTGGCAAGTTACCGTTATTATATTGTTTGTTTTCTCTGATTGTTAACATAAAACAAAATCTTTACGAAAAATGATCTAAATAAGGTTGAGTTTGGCTAAAGTTGATGTTATAGAAAAAACTTACCTAAACATAAACTGTCGTATATCCGGCATGTGCATACATACTTGTAGTGACGTTCCAAGTTTTCGGTGAAAAATGAAAGAAGCTAAAAAGTACACTCACACAGCCGAAACACTATTGGCTACCTGGCGCACATGTCCCGGATGCATATATCGTCGTTGTCTGAATGACTCAGCAGCTGTCTGGCCGTCATGCGATAGTCAGAGAATTGTTTTCATCTCATATTAAAATATTTGACATCGTTGATGGCTGATAGATGTCTTTGTATTGTTCGATCCCGCAAATATGTTGGCCGCACCTTTCTCTTGTAAGGAAACAATAATAGTAATAACACCAACTGGTTTGATTGAAAATGACTAAACTTATTTCAAAATACCATAAAAATAGACAAATATTAAGGGTTATTTTTTAAGCCACAAGTAGACATCGTTCCGGAATGGTGCCAAAAAAAGAGAGTACGGAGGATAGCTTATGGTCCTTATATCAAGATTTTGTCACTTCTGCCGTGTAGAGTGAAGCGTTATACTAGTGGAGGATAAATTTCTCAAGGGGTATCACTGGAACGCACGTCGTAAATCCATTAAAATCAGTCATTGGTTACGTACATGCAACCCATAGGCATTAAATGATACATAATACAGCAGTTCATACCATAGAATAGAAATAATGTTAGTCTTAAGGATGTTTTATGAATATTGATGGTTCAAATACATGCTGTTATATCGCTTAATGACGTCGCTGTCCGCAGCCCTTGAAATGAATGAGATTTTTGAAGCCGGATTAGTGTGATTATATATTCGTATTAAAGGCTTTCAGACTATAACGCCTACATATTATTCAACTCGTATGTTTTATGAATTGTTTGATTCATTTACTTGTGTCTAGTTTACTAATGGGGGAATTCAGATTACAAATGCATACTTTCTTAAGAAAACAACAAAAGTTTTATAAAGAGAACATATCACTAAATTCGACAAATTATAAACATAAACCCCGCAAATATAATTCAATTGTAATATAAACATGGTAACATTGCTTTATACATGTATGAGGTGCGTCACGTGAAAAGTTGTTTTTGGATAGCTGACGTCAGTCCTTGAAATGACGTCATTAAGTTGAGCAGACGACATTGCTTATTATGCAGTAAATATAGCTGTATACAGTCAACATGTGTAATAAAATCGCATACTCGTAGTTATCAGAAAATAACAGATCAGATCAGTCAAACTTTGTTATTTCGGGCCCGAGGAATGAGTAATTGTAACTGTAAGCTCTTTCCAAATGTTATAACAACTAACATTTCTAAAAATATCACAGACGATATCTTTTACCGGATTTGCCTCATATCAATTAATATACAATCTGAAATATGATTTGCATCTTTAACAAAACAGACATATTTACAACGAAATGTTATACAGTATCGCTTATCAATTTTGCAATACATAAATCAAGCATGTTTAAATCTTCGGTCAATATTCGGTATGTGGAACCTTATCAACCAGCTGTCTGGCCGTCATGCGTCAGTTGACGTCAAGCCCTTGGCGTCACGACCGTTACACCATACGTTTGGTTTCTCCCGGACCCTCTTACTGTAGGCTCAACCGTCTGAAAATCGCTTTAGTCTCTTCAAGACAAGCCCCCACCAGCTCCACTCCACCCCCACCATGACAAAAGAAATGCGTTGGTATTTTACTAAGATATTTAAACACGTGTAGTATGGTCTGAATTTCAAGTCGGTCATACGACACCAATATTTCGTAATTAACTTTGGTGCTACGGCTAAGTGAATGTTTAATATTTCTCTCTCAAATGACGTTAAATTTAGACATCTCGTCATTGTTTATCTATGTTATGATATGGCATAATCTGGCTCGTTTACGATGGATATTTTTTTTATTTTACATTACAATTTATTAACGTGTTATATTATGAACTCGAGCACTGCCTCTATTGCGAGATTACTAAGCCCCCAAATTATCTGAAGGTTTCCAACCAGTAGAAAGAAAACTGTAATTCGATTTTCACATTCATCTCCTGCTGAAACGAACTTGACAAAGTCATCACATAAAAAAATACTGCATACTACAATACGAATTGGTGATGTCACAAATTTAATACGATGTTATTACTGCTCAACTTCTGATACGAGATATCATAGTGCCTACCTTCAATAGGTGATATCATCTTTGGAACTGGAGATATCAGATATTAATTTGAAGAAGCACGTCTACTTAACGGTCAACTTAACTCCGAAATATATTCATTACACTCACGTTGACTGTTAAGCTAAATGTTAAAAACCCAATAGAATATATGTACATTGTATGTGTGCGTTTTCTTTTCGCAAATGTTTTAACATGGATCACAATTTTCAAATAAGCTACATGACTGTATGTTTCTCGACCCGTTATACATGTAGATGAAATGTCAATCGGATAGAGTATCTTTCCTAAATGCGTGTCTTTTTATTTTTTTTTAAATTTTTTATTCATCTTTGAGGCGGCATTTATCACTGTATGATTGTTCGTTTTACATTAAAATTATTGCATAACAGATCGGTGAAGGTGAACTATTTATTATAGCACTATTCGCTTCTCTCGTAACGTTAACATATACCTTCAATCTTTGATATGCCGAAAAGATCACAGGAGACTAGTAACCAGTCTCCAATCCCAAGCAGCTGATTGGTTAAAACTGATCCAGTATTCTCAACTGACCAATCAGAAAGTAGAGTTTGTAGACTGGTCGCCAATCGTTGACACGGGCAACATTCCACATGCTGATCGCCATCTAATAAAGTTTTAAATAGATCAAAAGTATTAAATTAAAGCTTGGTCAATATAAGACATTGTTATTTTTGTTATTCAAGGTTCAAATAAATATGGCTTCCAAATAAACCGCTCAGTAACAAACGCAACATGTGATGGACGGATGTTCGTGAAGTTGGCAGCCTGGCAGCGTGAAGTTAGCAGCCTGTCAACATGAAAACGTTAAGTTAGCAATATAACAGTCTGGCAGCGTGAAGTTAGCAGTCTGTCAACATGACAACGTTAAGTTAGCAGCCTAACAGTTTGGCAGCGTGAAGTTTAAGGCTCGATGGATATGATGTTAGAACGTGATCTTTAAACTGACACATCATTAAAAAACGATTATTTTCATAAATTGCATGCTTTTAAAATTTTGTGAAAATAACCACAAAACTATAAATTTGAAAAAAATGACAAAATTAGTAATCTCTATACAATTGATTTAATTAGTATATTTTCATGAAAATAATATCATTTGAGGTCATTTTATTAAACAATATCATAAAACGGGATTAAACAAAAATTTGGAAGTGTTCTTTAATTTAGTCTTTTAGTCGCCAGAAAACTATTAGTTTTATCTCGATAATCATCATTTCAAGACATACTATTCTAATATGCATAACAGACGATAATTGATTTATGCTGCCATGATGCTAGGATAAGAACTCGGGCTCACTATTTTCTTCTCGAATGTTGAAAAACTGAGTCTAAACAAAGTATGCGTATGCCAGCCCAATGTTTTATCGCCCATACCGGTTAGGTTTTTAGTATTTGTCCGTAGAACTTGGCACGGCGAGACAACCCTTGAGATTATTCAAAGTTGAAAATAGATTTAAGGAAATGAAAAATCGGTGTGTCGCCCCTATCCTCTCCCCTTCTCAATGTGTTCTTTATCATTTTATTAACTGACTCACTTTGCATTTTACAAAACAAAAATCCAAATAGCCCGTACAGCTCTGGAATCAGTATTGATTCAGTGACACTTTCAAATTATTTGATTGCATTTATTTGTCAAAATGGCATTTTAATTTACTAAACAGCACGGACATATAAGCAACTAAATTCATTTTTAAACTTGGATTTAACACATTTATTAACACGTAGCTGTTTTCACATGACATTGTCACGTCATAGATAAATGGCGTCCAAACGCGAAAGTGGTGGGGAAATAATAATAAGTTCAGATTCGGAATTGTGTAGGCTCTCTCACTCTCCTTTTTGGTAAATCTGATGAGATCCTCGTCAACTGTTAGTGAGGGAACTAAAGTAAATTATCAAGGGGTCTAACCTAAAGTAAGAAGATCGATGCTTTAAGACGGCCATTTCATGGAGAGTGGTGTCAGTTGGTGATAAAACAGCATTGTTTTGTTTACATCGACCACTAATTCAGTAAAGTAAGTACATCTTCTTGTATTATAGGTATTGTGTATGAGATAACCACCTAGCCGTTTGTTTCAGACATCTGCTTCTGGTCCGTTTTTGTCTGTCCATGCAGTAGTTGAAGCGTGAAAGAAGGGATAGCGACATAGGGGTCCAAACTCTGCAATGTCTGCAGACTGATTTTGGGAGCTTTAGAGAATTAGATTTCGCCTTGCTGTGTTTGCGGGGTGTGGCATACATTATTTAACACTTCAGAACGTTTCCTGTGCTAATAGGAGCCTCTGTGTTCATTTTTTTTTACATTTAAGACGATTTCATGGAGAACTGTCTCACTTAAGGACAATTTCATGGAGAGCTATAAATTTTGGAGAGGTTAGACACTGATTAGTTTATAATGAACAGAAGTATATCTGTAATTTTTATTGTAATTGTACCATGTATTGAACATGATTATATTGGCAAGTCAAGAACTGCAACAATTATTCAAACATTCGAATTCAGACGAGACATTCTAATGCTTTTAAGTGTTCGAATATTAATTTTTGTTAAACGAAATACAAAGAAAAGCGAATAAATTTAAATTATTTCTGGTCAGGACATTTAATTTTCCACTAAATTCGATGTACAATGAACAGAAACACCTGGTGTTATTATAAGAAGTGTCATAGTCAATATTCTTCCACCAATTAACAGTGATTGGCAGTTTGAGTGACCGTTAATATCAATTATCAGGGCTTCTTGATAACAATACGGACCGGTGTTTAATAAAGAGTTTTGCCATGAGGTGTGAATTCGCTAATGCCGGTGTATGTTTTAATTCAAAACTTTACCATTGGGTAAAGCTAAAAAGGTAAAAAGCCCTATCAAATGATTGTCATAATAAAGATAATTTGCATAATCAGTATCACGCGCATCCAATCCCGATCATATGACTTTTCGACTGGTGCATACGTTAAAATGGGATGTCTTAAGGTGAAATTGTGTCGCGTAATCTGTTTTAAGCACTAAAGTATAGTACAGTCACGGATAACTAACAAGCAATGATATACTGGTCTTAATTGTGCTCATTGCAGTTAATGGGTGCAGTTCTTGACTTGCCAATATAATCATGTTCAATACATGGTTCAATTACAATAAAAATTACAGATACACTTCTGTTCATTATAAACTAATCAGTGTCTAACCTCTCCAAAATTTATAGCTCTCCATGAAATTGTCCTAAAGTGAGACAGTTCTCCATGAAATCGTCTTAAATGTAAAAAAAATGAACACAGAGGCTCCTATTAGCTCAGGAAACGTTCTAAAGTGTTAAATAATGTATGCCGCACCCCGCAAACACAGCAAGGCGAAATTTAATTCTCTAAAGCTCCCAAAATCAGTCTGCAGACATTGCAGAGTTTGGACCCCTATGTCGCTATCCCTTCTTTCACGCTTCAACCACTGCATGGACAGACAAAAACGGACCAGAAGCAGATGTCTGAAACAAGCGGCTAGGTGGTTATCTCATACACAATACCTATAATGCAAGAAGATGTACTTACTTTACTGAATTAGTGGTCGATGTAAACAAAACAATGCTGTTTTATCACCAATTGACAGCACTCTCCATGAAATGGCCGTCTTAAAGCATCGATCTTCTTACTTTAGGTTAGACCCCTTGATTATACCGAATTCATTTTGTTATAATGTATTTATACAACGAAATCACCTGATACATGCACATATTTTACATTGACATCGATACTTCAAATACGGACTTGCTGCCTATTTACAATTATTAAACTGCATGTGATATGGTTGTTATCTCAGTTGTGAACTGCGTAGATCCAGATCAGCTAGCCTACAGTCAGATCAGGATCTACACTGTTCTCATTTAGAATTATTAGATTATTTCTGACTAAGAAATGACAAGTGTACATGTAGGTCCAGATCAGACTGCACGAATATACAGACTGATCTGTATCGACACTGGTCGCACATGTCATTAAAGGCGAGCACATGAAGTAAAGTCCGCTTCACACTGTCCCGGTGTATGCTCCGATGCGTCCCGGTAATTTTTAGCCGGTGGACCGGGATGAAACGGGTGGAACTGTGAAGCCTAGTTCACATTGCCCCGGTATACAGCCACGGTGGATCCCGGTTTGGACACAAATATAAAATCATGGTTTCAATATGGCTTCCGAAGTTAAATCGGCGTCCACTGGCTTGTATCGTAGCCATATCGTGGCTCCACCGTTATTACTTAACCGCCTTTTACCGGCTGCTACCGTGCCAGACCGTAGTTCGTCCAAAACGAGTCGGGGCTACGTTGGCTCTCCTCCGTGACACACCATGACCAAACTGGGAAATCACCGTATCTCCACCTTGGACACAGCCCATGCCGGTTTACTACGGTTTAACTCAGTGGTATTACGATGGCGAGAATGATCATGCGGAAGAGCTACGGTGATGCCCCGGAAAAAGCCGGCATTGGTTTCGCTGACAATGAAAAATACATTGTAATATTTTCCTGTTATTTTAATTTCATTCAAATTTTTTTGTTTTAAACAAACATTAAAAAAGAACAACGCAAAATAGTCAGGAAGCGGTTTTGTGAACGTCAATATGTACAATGTATTTCTTACCGTTGTCACACCAAAGCAAGCAGTATCAGATCCTGTGAACTTCCTGCTTGTAGGCAACAGCGGATGTTTCGTCTCGAATATTCCTCGGGGGTCTTCAGCTGAAAACATAGTGTTCATCTTTCTGAATTATCTTATCGGTACACTTAAGATTGGAAAAAAAATCTTGTTCATACGAATGTTAGCATAATAATATTAGAAAGATAAATGTGATATTCGAGGAAATGTAAGTAATTGGGCAAACTGATTTTGATTACCATTTGCGCTATGGGAATGCATTTAGAAACGAGGTGTAATAATCCCCCGTTTCAAAAGCATCCTGATACTGGCGATTATATCAATCATAGATGTTCAAATTTAAGGAGATAAGGTGTGAGATAAAAAGTGAAAATGATGACGACAGCAGTGAATCATCACAGAGACTACAGTAATCATGAAAGAAAAGTAGATTGTTTCAACATACGTTCTGCATACCGTATTGATGGGGTAAACATTTTCCGACGTTTCTTGAAATTACTTCCAGGGGTTAAATATATACTACTCAAAATTTGATAGGGATCGCTTTCCGTTTTATCCCGAATTATTGCCCCTACCAAGATTCAACCGCTGTTCCACTTCAAAAGTTTGGAGGCTGATTCTTTTTTGGCACATAGCTGATGTCTAATAAACATATTTTTAGAATCACTTCACATATTTTATCGGTTAAACCTAATGTAAGGAATCAACACAATCCTTTAAGTGATCCTTGTCATATTTTGAGTAGTATCACTATGGGGAATCACATGATCAAAATAATCTCTAAACAAATGTAAAACAATGAAAAATGAAGTATATTTTGTCCATGGTTTGTGTGAAGCTTTATTATATAGCCTATCATATGCCTACTGGAAGGTATAATTATACTGACAATATTTCGCTCATGACCTCTTCCTCATAATTCAGAACACTCAAGCACTATAAAACATGGCACTGCAGAGGTAATCTGGTAAAATTCTAAACAAAACACTTGTTAGCAGTTGTAGTATAAAACATATAGTCTGTGGTCATATGATAGTACATTTATAAATTCTATTTGTGCAACTCAGAAATGAAAACTTCACAAAATTTAAAATTTCCCTATAGCTTAGAGATTATTTTGATCACGTGATTCCCCACAGTGAGTATATATGGAGAAAACACAAATCCGGACGCACACACACAAGCAAGGACGGACGGACGCACGATGACCTTTCTTATATCCAACTACCGCTATGCGGCGGGGGAAAATAAGACATGTATTGCAGATAAATGAAATATAATACGTAAGAACGCATTTACTCATTTTTCCATTTACAGTCCAGCCTTTGTAAAAGACTACCTTTTAACAAAGACCACCTGTGGATTAAGACATAATTTTAACTGTCTTACTCGCCGATTAAAAAAAAACAACTTCTTAACCTTTGAACAAGACCACCTGCGTTAAAAGACTACGTTTGTTGTTTACCCTGTGCGGTCTTAGAAGACAGGGTTGACTGTATTTATATAATAGGTTTTATGTTGTCTAATGCTAAAACTCATACATTTCTGAGGAAGGGTGATCATTGTTTCGCATGTCGGTCACCTGCCCGATATCGGTTGCTCCGTGTTAAATTTACCGTAAAATCCGAGACACTTCTCAGATTTGCATTTGGCCTAATGGTGAAAATGAATGTAGACACAAATATAATAAATATTTTTTTTAAATCAAGCTCCTGTAGCTTTGGTATACATTTTATAATTTTGTTAAGATCTGCAGACATATTAAAAAACCTGTTTAAAATATTTATCAACACATTAATTTTTTTAATTTATTAAAAAGTTCTTTTTCAAATTTACCCCAAAACAAGGAAACCGAATTTGAATACATTAACCCTTTACTCTATATATACGGGTTTTATCGCATGTGTCAACAGTGTACATGTAGATCCAGATAAGCTGGTTCATCCGTGCCATCTGATCTAGATCTATACTGGTCGCGTCTTAGTCAGAAATAACCTAATGAATCTAAAGCAAACAGCGTAGATCCTGATCGGACGGCAGGGATGTGCCGGCTGATCTGGATCTACACTATTTGCCCGTGGTATAACAGCCATATCCCATGGAGTAAAGGGTTAATAAGTTATTATTTATGGGGAAATATTTTGATCAGGCTTCATGTTTGTAAAACATCCTCAAATTGAATCCTCATGTTAACATGTCTTATGACAGTCTGCTAATTTTGCTGGTGTTCGTTTTTAGAAGCGGCTGAATTCATCATTTCCATATGCAGACCTGTCCGTAGCATGACCATAATGCCGTAATTGCTTACTAATTCGTAGACATTTAGTTTTCATTAAAGATTGAATCCATTTTTCATGATGTTTATTTGGGTAAGGAAAACATTTGGGTTGTTTAAAGTGTGTGAAGCCCGAAATATGTTTAGGCCTTATCGATATATTTCCATCTTATAGTATTTGACAAAGATTTATGAGTATTACATTTGTATGATTCTGAAAGACACACAACTAAAAAAACTAGTGTGGGATTCAAGGAACATCAATTACTGTGGTATCATTTAATTTCGTCGGGATCAAATTTCGTGCGTAAAACAAAGGCAAAATGACATTTTCGCGCGTGCATAAATTCGCGCAGTTGTATTATTCTCATTTTTCTAAATGTGATACTGATGGTTAGATCTCGGTGGGGTTTGATTTAGCACACTTTCAGAGGGAGAACAATTCTAAAATTACCCTCGCGAAAAATAAAGATGCCACGGTATACTTAAGGTGCACTCCAACCTGTACAAGAATTGCTTAAACAATGAGATGAAAGCTTTCCGCAACTACGACAAACTCAGCTATGTTTGCAAAGGCCTCTAAAATGGAAAACGAAATAAAAACAACGGCGTAGATGAATCTCAGATATTTCCAAACCTGTTTATAGTAAAATTTAAATTCCACAAGACTCTACAATTCCATGTCTAGTGCACATTATACTCATTTCGCCATTTCAGCCAATTAGATGCTTGAGACCTGGTCGCAATTTCAGCCAATCAGATGCTTGAGATTTGAGTCTGGTCTCCAAACTCAGTTTTATGATCTTGGGCCCAGAACAAAACTAACCAATAAGCAAGAAAAAAACGCTCATGTGACTGCGGACGTCGCATAGAAACAACAGTAGTATAACGTTCATGCAACTATGAGGTATGTTTGTGTTGTGATGAAATTTAATATCATTTTTCAATATCATCAGCTGTTTCTGTCATTGTTTTCTAGGAATCACTCGCAAAATACGTATTATATTAGTTAAAGTGTACGGTACTTGAAAGTTGAAAAATAAACTGACAATTCCAACACTATGTATTTTTCTAAAAATTCTTTATAGATTTTCAGCATCCATTTTCTTTTCTTTCTTTTCTTTTTCAGCATCTCGTTTTCTTTTCTTTAAATGTTTCCTCGTTTTTATGACGTGTTACGTCATACAAACGAGGAAACATTTAAAGAAAAGAAAACGAGACATCGCGGTATTTATGGTGGATAAATTCCTTCTTAATTTGGCATCTACTTAGTTTAAACAATATTTATTTCTTCGACAGTAGTATATATACAATACATCATGAATATTCACAAAAGGATTCAGAAAAATGTTAACATAAGTTGTGTAATCTTTCTCCTGGCACCTACTTGTGGCTTGCATTGAGATAGTAATTGTTCAGAATTCACATGTCCCTGACACCAAATGTTACCTTAGACTGAATTAATAATGACAGAGACTTAAACAAAAAGCAACGATATTCCCTTCAGCTCCAGTACAGCACAAAAGTTGTTTATCATAACTATTTCAGCAAATACTGTAAAACTATTCATGTTGACGGGAGAGCGAATTTGAGTGGATTTCTTGGGTAGATCGATCCACGAATTTAAAACCAACTCGAAATAAAGATTTAAACATCAACCGCAGTTTAGAAAATAAAGATCCACGAATTCAAGACCAACGGGAAATAAAGATTTAAACATCAACCGCAGTTTAGAAACTTAAGATCCGCGAATTTAAAACCAACGCGAAATAAAGATTTAAACATCAAACGTAGTTTAGAAAATTAAATCCACGAATTTAAAACCAACGCGAAATAAGGATTTAAACATCAACCGCAGTTTAGAAAATAAAGATCCGCGAATTAAAAAACCAACGTCTAATACATATTTAAACATCAAACGTTGTTAAGAAAATTAAGATCCGCGAATTTAAACCCAACGCGAAATAAAGATTACAACATCAAACGTTGTTAAGAAAATTAAGATCCGCGAATTAAAAACCTACGCGAAATGAAAATTTAAACATCAAACGTAGTTTAGAAAATTAAGATCCGCGAATTTAAACCAACGCAAAATAAAGATTTAAACATCAAAAGTAGATTAGAAATTTGAGATCCGCGAATTTAAAACCAACGCGAAATAAAGATTTATTCATAAAACGTAGTTTAAAAAATAAGGATCCGCGAATTTAAAGAACTCACCAAAATGGTGTCTAACGGAAAACATCGAAATCTTATACCCACGATTATAAGTGCATCTACAGTAGAAGGGCGAGGGATGATAATCTCCATCTACAGTAGAAGGGCGAGGGATGATAATCTCCATCTACAGTAGAAGTGCGAGGGATGATAATCTCCATCTACAGTAGAAAGGCGTGGGATGATAATCTCCATTTACAGCAGAAGTGCGAGAGATGATAATCTCCATCTACAGTAGAAGGGCGAGGGATGATAATCTACATCTACAGTAAAAGTGCGAGGGATGATAATCTACATCTACAGTAGAAGGGCGGGGATGATAATCTCCATCTACAGTAGAAGGGCGAGGGATGATAATCTCCATCTACAGTAGAAGGGCGAGGGATGATAATCTCCATCTACAGTAGAAGGGCGAGGGATGATAATCTACATCATGTCTTTTTGACGGGAAGGACGTCAACACATGACTAGATCTACGACTCTGTTTTTCCATGTGAAATATAATGTTAAAGCAGCCTATTCACGGTTCAGGGTGGAAGGAGATCAACACATATTTAGATCTACGACTTTGTTTTTCCATGTAAAATATAATGTTAAAGCAGCGTATTTACGGTTCAGGGTGGAAGGAGATCAACACATAATTAGATCTACGACTCTGTTTTTCCATGTGAAATATAATGTTAAAGCAGCGTATTCACTGTTCAGGGCGGAATACTTCATTGTCTCAGATGTGGTTTTAACTATAAGTACTGCTCTTTTAACACCTCTAAATAACTGAACGGGATCGAATTTCGCCCAAATTTTGGAAAGATCGGTGCATTTAAGGACCTGTAGTGAATGAATTTTAATGTGTTAGTAACGCTATAACAACTTCACCTTTAAATATATTCACCTGTATGTTGATTGGATCAAATTGTGACATCCCATTTACTTTGTTTACAAAATTCTTCTTCAGTATAAATCATAAATGTTGATATTTGTAAACATTTCATATTTTCGTCTTGATACGTAACAAGGAACCTTTAACAGAATGTTTCCATTGTTTGCAGTAACCACAGCGTCATAGAAACGCTTGAGGAGCTCCTCGATGTCAAGTTAGGTAACTCTGTTTTCAGTTTATTCTCATTCTAGAAAACAATATTGGAATGGTAAACTATATTGTCCGTTTTAAAGTAAATGGGCTTGTTTTGTTTTGGTTTTGCTTTGTTTGTTTGTTTGTTTGTTTGTTTTTTTGTATGTTTCTGTTCTTTTCGTTTGTTCTTTTGTTGTTGTTTTTCCCTATTGTTTCTGTTTCTTTGTTATTGTTTTTGTTGTCGTTTTTCGTTCCTGATATCACTTTATTTCGCAGGAATGAAATTTTGACTTTAATGCTAAAAATTATATTTTTGACTCGCATTTTCGCGCAATATAACTCTACTTATATAACAGAAATGCATGATTAAATTTATGTGAGGGTTTAAATTCGCGCATTGTATCGAGCGCGAAATCAACGAAAATAAAACCTAACCGAAATAAAATTAATAGTTCACATCATTATCCCGCTTGTTCTAAAAATCGGTTAATGCATTAACATTTAATTACAGAAAATACAATAACTACACAGTCACCTCTTTTTTTTTACCCCTAATTTCACGTTCAGTAATTTTCAAACGTATGCCGCGTCGTGTAATATTCAGTTACAGTAAAACCCGTCATAAAGATCACCCGGAAATTTAGTCTTTAAAGACCACCTCGATAATAAGACCACTATTCCAATGTCCCTTTCAACAGTTTTGCGTTAGTTTCTTCCTTATAATAAAGACTTCTCCACTATTAAGATCACTTGTCTATCCCCACATGTGGTCATAATAGAGAGGTTTCACTGTATTTTCTTCAAGTTCCACGGATGATGTAACTTCAAAAATTTCAATTGACTAGTCCCATGATAAGGATACATATATTTGCTTACTAGTATAAATACTGTTTACATATTCATCATGTATTTATGTGTTTCCATCAGTTCCTAAATGTGTATAACCCAGTCTCCGTCATTAACGTATAACAAATGAGATTATTATTATCATAGATAGTTTTACTACAGTTTGTAGAATTTAAGGTAGTTCATACTTCCACATAGTACAGTTTTACTAATGATGAGCTCTGAAAATTATCTTTTTTTTTAAATTTACAAACAAACTGTTATTTTATTGTTACAAACAGATGAATATTGATAATAACAGGAGACAATTGTTGAAAAAAAAAGAATTTTGTTAGAAAAGTAATAAAATGTCATTGAACTGGATATTGTAATTAATTATTTTGCAGTGAAAAGTGCTTTATTTTGACACCCAGATTAGACAACATAGAAGGTACCACATTTTATTACTTTTGAAACAAAATTCACTTTTTTTTCAACAATTGTATTCTGTAATCATCAATACTCATCTGTTTATAACAATAAAATAACAGTATTTTTGAAAATTGTTAAAAAATGATAATTTTATTTTCACAGCTCATCATCAGTAAAACTGTATTATGAGCATGTATGAATTACCTTAAATGATCTACTCTTTTGATGCCAAATGTTTAGGCATTAAGAAAAGCAGTTAATGAAAAATCATCGAAAACAAGGTACACATTCTTTTGGAATAGACTATACATGTATTGAAGTTGGGACATGGACAGCGAATAAGTCTACAGACATTCGTGAGCCGTTTTGACCAGTTACGTCCCCTGAAATAAAACTTTCAATGTTCTCTAAAGCGCGAAGAAAAGTAGTCTGGTACCCGTCGTACTATCAAACAGTACGTCTGGCATGGGCCAAATATGGCGGTATAGAAAGAAGGAATATTTAGGAAATAACGTAAGTACAAACATATAGAAATCCATGGACCATCTGAATAAAATGCTTTTTTCCATTTGAAATTGGTATTGGGAAAATGATTAAAGTGTTTCTTTTTGCGGTATGCCGATTGGTTTGGAAGAAAAATAACAGTTGTTGAGTTGAATAGTTTTCGGACAGATGAACGATTAGTTGGATTTCGGATACTTTGGACCCCTGATGCCATAGAATTTTGGCAAATTTCATAGCCTTCTTTTTAATCAGCTTTCAACCTTGACATAATCACAGGTGCTTGGAAGATAGACCCCGTTTTCTCCAAAATGTGTATAAACTGGCCCCCGCCCCCCCCCCCCCCAAAAAAAAAAAAATAAAAATAAATGAGGGTCTACACTACATAAACTCATTTTTTTGTTTTGTTTTGATACATTTGGATCGTTATCAGTCTATCCACACATAACTTACTATCAAATACCAAGTTCTCTGAAAATTTGTGTCCCGACTGTATAAGCCATTACAAATTCTGTGGAACTGAAACATAATAAACTGTTCGTAAATTTACAGATTGTCAGTTTTTATTTATAGATAAATGTGTCTGTAAATTTATGGACAAGGGTTGATACAGAAGTTAACACATTTTAGAAATTCACAAATCTAAAACATTTTTGTTTATTCTGATAGAAAAGAGCATAGCCTAGGACATAAATATAAATGGTTGAAGTTTGTTCACACTGCTATTTCCTGTCCAACATAGTCATTGATGACCTAACAACATTTCAAATAATTATTTAGAAATAAAAAGTATCCCCTTAAAAAAGTTATGTTCATTTACAATAAAAAAAATATTAATTTATTTGTAGATTTTCATTCATTTTTATTCCAGTGTGGTGTAGAATCAAGATTTTAATTTTTGACGCCTTTTGAAACCACCCTTGTCCATAAATTTACAGATATATTTATCTATAAATGAACAGCCGTTTCCTAGACCTGATAAAAAGAAATGGGCAAGTATAAGGAATTGAAAATTTTGTCTGACACTTGGTCTGATAACATAGAAATTGTTTAGGACCAGCCCAAATTTTACCTGACAGGTCCTTTAGACTGGCAACTTTTGGGACATCTGTGAACTTAGTTTAAAGTATTGTGAATTTATTTTGCAGAATATATTAATGAATAAATTTATTTTGAAATTTAAACAAAATTAATGTTTCACTAGAAATATTTTTTTTAAATTGCTCTTATTTTGAAATGCCTATTATACTGGAATTCCCATTTTTTGGTAAAGTCTTGTTTCCATAACTGACAGAACACTACAGAGTAAAAAGCTAGGGCATTGCACTTGAACCTAAGAGTACTGAACAGAATGTTAAACCCATATAATCTGCTTTCAGAAAGACTTCTATGGTTTTCATTTCCAATTATTATGCTCTATTTGTTTTCTTTCTATATATGCACCCTTTGGTTATTAATCACCCTCTGCTTAGTGCTAGTTGGCTTTGTAACACATAAGCAAGGTGAATGGAGTGATGCACAACCATATTAACCATTAACCAGGCAATGCAAGCATCAAGCACCCTGGGGGTTCCAGCTAGTATAGAAACCATAAATTATTGGCTAGAGGTAGCATACTGTAGGCAATTTAACATGAAATGTCACAATTGAACTGTTTCATGCCTGTCTTTTCATGCTTTTAAAACAGAAGGTCATTATATTTAATAACCATGCTGGCCTGCAATAATGATGTTTAATAATGCCAAATGTAATGTAATTTATGTTCATATTATTGTATTTTATTTGAAACGATTGTATTTGGTCAAGATGTACTGCTTTCATTATATTTTTTATAATTACAATTTACAAACAACATTACAGTGATAATATTAAATAATATAATGTGAAATCTACAAAAAGATATAATAGAGCTGTTTTAGGCTTCAAATGTAACTACGGAAGCCAAAGATGTTTCATGGAGGCCATGTCAATCTGTCATAAAACAGGAAATCATAACAATTTCATATTACAATTTCACACACCGGTCTATTTAAAAAAGTTACAAGAATAGTATGGCAAGGCACAATTTATCTGATAATCATGGTTATCAACCCCTAACTACAGATATTGGCCTGATAACCATAGTTATTGTCAAAAACTATAGTTAACACCAGAAAACCATAGTTCCTGGTGTCAACCATGTTTAACTGGCAATATCTAGGCTTTTCACCAATACATAATTATGAATATCAAAATAAATGTGCAACAGATATGAACAAAAACTATGATTAGCGACCGAGAACTTGGGATTTCGCCAATAACTATGGATACTGGCCGGTAATCCGAGTTATCATCAATAACTATGGTTATTGGACCAGATAATTATAGTGTAGTGAATATTTACTTTTTTGGTATTCCATAGGTAATGAATCATTCATACTATCCCTAAATTTGAGCCTACTGGTAGCCATTCATAACCTTAACATTTGACTCCATCATTATATATACACATTTTATCACATATGTGACCAGTGTAGATCCAGATCAGCTTGAACATCTATGCTGTATGTACATGATCTGAATTGTAAGTTTTTATTTATAAAGGGCAGATTGTGAGTAAAATCAGTATATTTTGTAAAATATGTAGAAAAACTATGATTACAATTGGATACATACAAATTGTCTACAAGAATCTTGAAATATCCACAATGGAATCTAATGGTGAATATTTTTCTGCATTGTCTAACCTGAACCCCTAGGTCCTCTTGCACCGAGGGAGCCTAGTTAATGGCTAATGTGCTTTAGTGCATTAGCACTCACCATGCAAGCTATGTTACAAAGCAGATTAGCATGCTGCAGAGGGTGATTAATAGCCAAAGGGTACATAACAAGCATTTTTATTAAAATATTCTCTATATGCAAACTATAAAATTCTATACTGTTTTTACATTGGGAAATTACACCCTTTATCTGACTGATTGATCCATTTTTTCCTTGTTCAAATAATATAAATATGAATCTGCTATATTCTCATTTGGGCTTTTCCCCCCTTACTGCAGACAATGCGTGCATGTTTAAATAACAAAATCAAACAAAATTTCAACAGATTTCTGATGACTCACTCTATAGTCCACAAATATTTTTTTAAATTTAAATCTGGCCACCGTAGGTCGCCATTTTTCCAGACTGCTTCTCTAAATTCTCAAGATATTTGTTGCTTTCAACGATTATCCGAAATGCCTATAGTCCGCTATTTGTCCGAAAACTATACAATTTTATAATGACCGATTTTCACTTGAAATAGTGTGGACCATCACAAATTAAGGGTCGGTATCAATATATGCAAACAAAAGAAAGATACTTACGGAGTTTGAAAAGTTTGGTCCATCAAATATATTTTTTACTATAGAATTGTGTATACACGGTGCGTCGCCATTTTTGGCGTATGCCTGACCTGATAACGTAGTGTTAGGGGCAGGTAATCCAGACTATGGTTTTTAAAACCTTAAATGAGGTAAGATATATTGCAGACTCGCATAGCTGGTGCGCAGATTTGTGATATGAAATGTCTGATATTAATTTAGTTCCTGGACACGTCACCTGGATAGACAATTTTGATTGAAGTATATTTGTGTATCCGAACAATCCGAAATGGTGTACATTAATTTGTTGACAGAATCGGATAGCATGACTTAGACGTATCCATAAAATGTGCAAGAATTTTTGCATGCAGTCTTTTATTATACTGGCTGAAGATAGATGCAATAATAACAATTCTTACCAGATTTCACCAATAATAGGGCGGTTCGAGAGGGGGGGTTCAGTGCCACTGTGGCAGTGTGGGGCTGCTCATATTATCACTTATGCTGTGTTCTCGTCGATTCGGGACGCCTATGTGGTATTAAGAGATAATAAAACATATCAAACAAATTAAACACACCATTTTAAAACATAATCGTATAAACAAACCATTTTACTATACAATAGACCCTTTCCATTATTTATTCACACATGCGCACAAACGCTTCCGGGTGGCAAATCGGTGGAAGCGACGTAAAATTGCTCATAATTTGTTTGCCATTTTAACGGAGATTTTCTTGAACGTGAAGAGTCAGAATAATTATAAATTTATTTCAATGAGAAGGCCTGTTTGTTTTTATATAATCCCTTCCGCATCTTTTGCCGAAATCCATTCCGCTAAATAAAACCGATTGGTTTTGTTTACCTTAGCGACCAAGATGACGAACCGCGATTGTTTAAAATGTTCAAATAAACACTGATAATTTACGATTCCGTTTGTTTTCTTTTCTGACTACCATCAATACTTATTGTTTTGATATTAATTGATATGTTGAATGATTTTAAACCAACAATTTAAGCATTGGCATGTCGAATTTAACTTTTGCAGAATACAGGGGGTGGGTGGGGTGAACTTGATGAGCCAACCTCGAGTTAATTTTACAAGATAACGCAAACATTATTACATAATTAACATTTGAATAGAACAGTTGATACATCTATACGATTAGGCCTACATATACATACAATATTCATTTAAATATTTTAACCCCTTAGCTGCGATTATCAGAGTGTAGATGCTCGGTCGGTCGGATGCAAGATTTCTTGAAAGAAAATTTGTTTTGGGCAGTCTTAGCGTAGTTTCATGAAAATTTCCAACATTCTTGTCGAAATCCACATGAATATGAAATATATCTTCACAGAAAAGGGGGTTCAAGCTACAACAATGAACCCTCTCTGGATCCGCGACCCCCCCCCCCCTCCCTTCACCTCCCGAGATGTGACGTGGCCAGAACATCTTGACTGAACAGAGAGGAGTTAATATTCTTATTCAATAGAATTGTAGAATCTGTTGCTGCCCATAATCTATAGTCTGGAATTTAAAAAGTGGAACATTTTTATTCAACAGAGCCTGAAATTGTACTTCCCTCATAGAAATCCATTTTATTGGGATCATTTTATAGAGATCTATCATGAGGTTCAAGCTTCAGACTCTAATTTTGAAAATTAAGGTCGAATTTGTGTACCACAAGAAAAATTTTATTAAACTCAAATCAGGTGATAGGTCATTTTTAGATTTCCACTCACTTTTTGTTATTCATCATTATAGAAATTGATCTTGATATTTCTGAATGAGATTCTGCTCTGGTAGATGTTATGGAAATACTTCTTGATTTCTTATTTAAAAAAAAGGCTTTCTAAGAAAATAAATATAGCCTTGTATAATAAAATCAGTGCATCCTTTGAATATCTATGACACACTTTCCATAAAATGCCAAAATAAAAAACAGCCAATGTTTCAGGATAAAAATCATAAAATCACATCCTCACAGTAATCAAAACAAGACAAGGTGATATCATGATTTATATTTACAAGATATTGCAATATAAATACTGAATAAATTATTATTAATATTTGGAGAAAAAGAATGTTATATCACTTTCCATTCCAGTTTTCCATAGTATATTATTATCAGCTTTCTTTTAGTTCAAAATGAGCCTTGTTTGTTTTCATAACCTAATGCATGGTCCAATCTTGTTTTCAGAAAATTGTCCATCTATTTTTGGTAGTATTTTTATAATAAAAAAGATATGCTTTCATGAAGTTTATATTAATCTCTACTAAATGCATCACATCATTGATCCACATACACACAATGTGCATGGTGATTTGTTGAATGCTGTCATTTATAAGTCAGTTTTATGACTATTTCATGAAAGCACTAAAACTTCTTGTCTTTACTAGTGGATGATTTGTTAAAGCATTAAAATATCTGTCAACCCATGAACACAATTTTACTATTTATTCAATGCTGTAAATTAATTCTCATCCCAACAAAATTCAACCCACCAGCAGATTCCAAGTTCTATGTCAGTGCTTTTTGAAAAGATGCGCTACTGACTGCAAGTTCCTCTGTGTAACATGGAAGCTGAAAAAAATTAGGCTAAAAATTAAATGATAAACAATTGTTGTGTAAAATAATATGTGTTACACACATAATAACTATTCACATATTTTAATAACCAATGATTATCATTTAAAACAATTACTCTTCATCTAGAGATGCCCAAGTACAAGTATCTGTCTATGATGCAGTTATCTGCACAGCACCACCTGTAAACTTTAGGATGATAAAATAAGTTTGAATGTTCATTGTAAGAGGTAACATATGTAGCTGAGGTAACTTGTGGTAATTTAAGTTATTGTAAGTGAATGTTTATGTGTGTAGGCAGTAGTAGGGGATACTTATTTAAATACTGCATGTATAATGTAAGGCCTGAAAATTTCTGTTCACAGTACTGTTGTCCTTCCCTAAATTTTGGGTAGCAAGGAAAAATAATTTCTTTTTTTATACCAATGAATTAAATTTCAAATGCTCTTAATGGTTAAAAACTAAGTACATAGGACCATTTTTACTAGTTTGTCAAATATCTGAATCAAAATCAACAGTTTGGAAAGGATGAACTGGCTTAAATTTGCACTGTTAAGAAATTAACTAAAGTAAACCCATTTTCTCTTATCTTACAAATTAAAATATTTTAAATTTCAAGGCAAGTTGAGTAACCAAACCATTATTCAATACAAGTTACTGTTGAAATAATTGCTTCTGTACACACTTTGACCAGAATTTTAGATTACACTGACATATTAAACCAGCTGATGATTCAGTTAATTTTTAAAATGTTGCAGTCTGGTCAGAGTAGCCAAGGATACTGAATATTGCCTGAGCAGGCATCCCAATGTTTACATGTATTTACTTAATAAGGAAATGTATTATTATTATTTTGTAATCATTTAATATAAAAGTAACATATTGCAGACAATATATGATGGGGCTTTACTTGCATCAGACTCAGCTTAAACATTGTAGGTTTTTGTCTTCAGTTTTATGCATTTGTATGGGTTTGGGCATTTACAAATATTGATATAGATCTGTGCATGGAACTTGTAATTATGCACAAAGTCATGTTCAAGTAATAAGACATATAAATACACAAATCAACATTATTTGCCTTTTTCATATTAAGAAATATCAAACCCGACAGCCTCCAATACTGCTGGGCTAGTCATCAAAGGCTCAAGTCTCGAGTTGTGTGGTGTCAACAGATAAAAGCACACATAACACTAAAAATGCCATGAGATGCTTACTCTATTTTGCTTTAGAAATCAATGCTTTGCTTCAGTAAGAACCGCATTATGTCCGTCTACACCTAAGCATTCATATTTTGATACTTTTCCGAAAATATGTCAAGTTCACTGATCCGCCATGTAATTCGCCGATCCATGATTTCTCTTTGGTTGGCATTATGTTGATCGATCTGACAGACTTAAGCAGTCCACATTTAGTTGCCACTGCATATTTGTCTCAATTAACAGCGTCAAAAGTTTTCAAATTTGATGAAAACTCGGATCGAAAGTGAAAGTTATCGATCGTCGTTGTTTACACGGTTGTCATAGTTTGCCACCCGGAAGCGTTTATGCGCATGCGTCAGGTTACGGACCGCAGTTACGTGCAAAGGGTCTATTAAATATTGGACCAGGCATCGTATAAAATGCTGTATTTGGCATGTGCGGTACACTAATTTAAAAACTCAAAGTAAACAACAAGACCAGTACAAATAACAAATACCCACTAGTTAAAGATCACCGCCAGTGAAATTTGATTTGAAAAGCTTATATATTATTTCTATTTACTTAAAAAGATCATATATTAGTTTTATTAATTGATAATTGAAACTCCGTTTAATGCACAAATGATGCGACAAATTCTAAATTTGAAATGTTCAGTTTTATAACACGATTTACAATTGTTGTGATATTTGTTAAAGGCCGCCCACAGACCTCATTGCACATTTATCGATAAAAATGAAAGAATCAAAATCTTAATAACAGCAAAATGCCGTTTAAGGCATTTTTGCACAAAAAATGTTACTAATGTATATTTTATTTGCATATGGTTAGACAAATAAAAACATTAAAAATAACGAGATCTAAAACTTCCCATATATTTGCAAAGACTAAGCAGCCAAAAAAAACACACATCACTTTTGATATCCGCATACGAAATATGAATCTGACAACAATACTTCAGTCCTCTTGACTAATATATTTACACTATATGAGATTTTAGTAAAAGTGTGGTTGACCTTTAATTTCCTAGTCGTTTCCTGGTCGCAATACTTTCTATCAGTGACTGGGAAATGCACAATCATCGTGTTGTTCATGCAAATCGTTCATAGACCATACATAACACACAGAAGGTTTACCGCTTACGACGAAAACGTAACACATGCTGTGCACAAGAAGCGTGCATCTCGTGCAGATCATGCATTTTTATTGCATGCGTCTGACTAATGTTAACGTTGGATTGTACGTTTTATGTTTTTACGTCATATGTTAATGATGTATGCGGCGAACAAACATCGTGCTTGCGAGCAAAGCATGCTTGCTTTTCCACCATCTATCCATCCATGTGATATAATTGTAAGCAATAAATAAAATGTTGTTGCGTTTTTCTTTCATCTAGATCTCGTAAATATCGCGTTTAAAAGCTATAAAAGAAATTAATAAAACACATCTTTGAAATATCAAATATCTAAAACGTGCACGGTTAAACATACACTATGCGAAAATATTGTTTGTGGATGAATGGTATATTAAACATTCGCAGATTTCGTTGTTATTTGTTATACAAATTGTTCCCGAAGTGTGCATGCTTGCATCTTTTCACGAGCGTTAGAAACTTTATTGCAATGCAGATGCGACGGGTTGACGCATAGTGCTTAACAAAAGTCTCCAGTGACACTACTGCCCTCTGGTTCAAGAAATCTACTCACAATTATGTGGCAATCAAAAATAAAATGGCACATACATGATGTGTTTTGTGGTACGAGCTCTACGGGCAATTAGGGACCTTCTGGCATTTTCACCGCTTTACATCTTGTTTTTTTTCTTTACCCTCTGGCTCAAAGAAATAAAACCATGTTTCAACACCAGTCACGTTTTTATTCATGCATTTCTGGTCAGCATTCTTGTTCATATTAAAAATTTACGTGTAGCGGAGAGTCTATATGTACCGAAAGTTAAAAACATAATACAATAATTGAATCGCAATTAAAAATCAATAGATACTGTTTTATCACTTATTGATATTCATTAATCTAAAGCTTTACAATAATATGTGTTATATAACCACTTAAAAATATAATGATGAAAAGGGAAATATTGTAGCTTGATTTGATCGAGCCTGTTCATGGAGAATAATGAAAAGCATATTACCACCGACACTGCCTAGCCCCCGGTCCAGAGCAACTCAGTACTAATGCAAATAAACAGTACAATACGATCCAACCCAAACGATGGAATGCATATTACGGTGAACATAAATGTGATATTTTCAGATTAAAACTATTCCATGTTCATGGGCGTAAGGTCCCACGATAAAAGAATGGTTTGCTCTTAACGAGAAAAACAATGGGTGGAACTAAATGTAATAGAATTTTGACAAGGGATCTGAGAATATAAATCCTGCATATCACAGACAAAGCCAAAGGCAAATTTTATAAAGAAGGATGTATATCCTTTGGGTGATTGAACAATATAAAAATCAATTTTATTGAGGTATTGAAACCATCAATCATTAAACTGGCCAAAATAAAAAAAGAACAAAAGTATTTATAGAAGTATTAACACCAAAGTGCATCTGCTGAGTATGTTACATCTGCTGCAGTAAGATACATCTGCTGAGTATGCTACATATGATGAGTATGCTATATCTACTGAGTATGCTAAATCTGCTGAGTATGTTACATCTGCTGCAGTAAGCTACATCTGCTGAGTATGCTACATCTGCTGAGTATGCTACATCTGCTGAGTATGCTACATCTGCTGCAGTAAGCTACATCTGCTGAGTATGCTACATCTGCGTCAGTAAGCTACATCTGCTGAGTAAGCAACATCTGCTGAGTATGCAACATCTGCTGAGTATGCAACATCTGCTGAGTATGCTACATCTGCATTATTAAGCTACATCTGCTGAGTATGCTGCATCTGCTGAGTTTGCTACATCTGCTGAGTATGCTTCATCTGCTGAGTATGCTACAATTGCTGAGTATGCTACATCTGCCGACGATGCTTCATCTGCGTCATTAAGCTACATCTGATGAGTATGCTACATCTGCTGAGCATGTTACATCTGCTGAGTATGCTAAATCTGCTGACTATGCTTCATCTGCGTCATTAAGCTACATCTGCTGAGTATGCTACATCTGCCGAGTATGCTATATCTGCTGAGTATGCTACATCTGCTGACTAGACTTCGTCTGCCTCTTAAGCTTCATCTGTTGCAGTTAGCTACATATTCGTCAGTAATCTACATCTGCTGATGTATGCTACGTCTGAGTCTGTAAGCTACATCTGCTTCTATATGCTACATCAGCGTCAGTAATCTACAACTGCTGCAGTATGCTACATCTGCGTGAGTAAATTACATCTGCTGCAGTATGCTACATCTACGTGAGTAAATTACATCTGCTTCAGCAAGCTACATCTGCGTCAGCAGGTTATATATTCGTCAGTAAGCTATATCTGGGTCAGAAAGATCTGCAGTAAAATACATGTTCGTCTGTAAGCTATATCTGCTGCAGTATCCTTTATCTGCTGCAGTTAGCTACATCTGCGTCAGTATGCTACATCTTCGTCATAAAGCTACATTTTCGTCAGAAAGATACATCTGCTGCAGTACAATACATCTGCCTCCTCTGCTTAGTATGCTTAAGGCAGATGTATGCTACATCTGCTCAGAAGGCTACATGTGCTGCAGAATTCTACATCTGCCTCAGAAAGCTAGAGCTTTTGCAATAAGCTACATCTGCGTCAGTAAGCTACATCTGCGTCAGTAAGCTACATCTGCTGCAGTATGCTACATCTGCTGCAGTAAGCTGTATCTGTACAGTATGCTACATCTGCTAGAATAATCGACATCTGCTGCATTAAGCTACATCTGCGTCAGTTAACTATGTATGCTGCAATATGCTACATCTGCTAGAATATGCTTCATCTGCGCAGTGTACTACATCTGCGCAGTGTACTACATCTGCGTCAGTTAGCTACATCTGCTGCATTATGCTGCATTTGCGCCATTAAGCTTCATCTTCTGCATTGTGCTGCATTTGTTGCAGTAAGCAACATCTTCGTCAGTATGTTATATCGGCGACAGAAAGCTACATCATCAACGTCCTTGATCTATTCTTTACTAACAACAGCTCGTTAATCAACACAACAGAAGTTATTCCTGGAATTTCAGACCATGAAGCTGTCTATATAGAGGCGAGTCTCCGTCCACATAGATCACAGCCACTGAAACGGAATCTCTACACGTACCAAAAGGCTAACTACGATTACCTCAGCAAAGGGTTACGTGGTCTCTACACAGAAATGACAACGCTCTTAAACACTTCAACCAACACTCTTTGGTCGTTATTTAAAAACACTCTAATATCTTTAATGAACAAACACATCCCTACAAAAAACATCAAAGCAGATCATAAGAAACAACCTTGGATAGACAATAGATTGAAACGGGCTATGAGAAGAAGATCCAAACTCTACACCAGGATGAAGAAGACCAGAAACAGTTTAAATCACAATTCCAAAAATGAGAAAGACACCAATCAAGATAAACAACAGAAAAAAAAATTGGAGCTTCATCAAATCACTTAGGAAAGACAACTCTGGCAGTTCACCACTTAAAGATAAGGGAAGACTTTTCAACAACGCTTGTGATAAGGCTAACATTCTTAACAAGCAATGTCAGTCTTCACCCATGAATCAGACAGTAACATCTCAACACCAGTAGGAACACCTTTCCCGGACATGGACATCACACAGATCAATGAAGAGGGCATCCTGAAGTTATTACACAACATCACCCAAGGAAGGCTTCAGGTCCTGACAATATCCCAGCAAGCATACTTAAAGACAGTGCAACTGACCTGGCCCCAATCCTCACTATGATCTTCCAAACCTCCATGAAGGAAGGAAAGGTACCGGATGATTGGACCCATGCCAACGTCACGGCCATCTACAACAAAGGCTCAAGACAGGACCCCGCAAACTACCGGCCGGTCTCCTTCACAAGCCTATGCTGTAAACTCCTTGAACATGTCATCGTCAGTCAAACCATGAAACATCTGAAAAGGCGTAACATCCTTCATGACTGCCAACATGGTTTCAGAGCAAGAAGGAGCTGCGAAACTCAACTCCTCACCCTCGTGCATGAACTGGCAGAATCACTTGACAAGAGGATCCAGACAGACATGATCATACTGGATTTCAGCAAAGCCTTTGCTCGTGTACCACATCAAAGACTCCTCGAGAAGGCCCACCATTATGGTATACGCGGCATGACCCTTCAGTGGATTTCCTCATTCCTGAATGGTCGCACACAGAGAGTGCTCGTCCAGGGTCAGTCATCAGATGAATCCCCAGTTGTTAGCGGCGTCCCCCAAGGTTCAGAATTGGGACCTCTCTTATTCCTGATATTCATAAACGACCTCCCAGAGGGACTACTCTCCAAGACCTGGCTATTCGCAGATGATTGAATCCTATATAGGCAGATTAAATACATACGGGATCAACAACTGCTACAGGAAGACCTGGACTCACTAGCTAGGTGGGAACACTTGTGGGGCATGGACTTCCATCCTCAGAAATGCAGCGTGTTGCGGGTCACCAGGGCGAAATATCCAATCTGGACCAACTACATCCTGAAAGGTATAACTCTGGCGGAAGAGCAAACATCAAAATACTTAGGTGTGGACTTACAATCAGACCTTGGATGGAAACAACACATAGACAAAATAACCAAAAAAGCAAACAACATGTTAGGCTTTCTAAAACGTAATTTGAAAAATACAAGCAATAAAACTAAAGCAAGCCTACATATCACTAGTCTTGTTCGATCAAATTTAGAATACTGCTGCACAGTTTGGAACCCCCATCATAAAAACCTTGTATACAAAGTGGAAATGGTACAACGAAGAGCAACACGCTTTACCACTAACAAATACAATAACACCAGCAGCGTCACAGATATGTTGCATGATTTGAATTGGGAATTCCTTAAAGTTCGTCGCCAAAAGCTCCAACTCACCATGCTTTATAAGAGTGTCAACCACCTCGTTGAGATAGACTCTGGCACTTACTTAACCCCAACAAAAGCCAGACAAAGGTCGCCACACAGTACCCGTTTCCTGCCATATTCACCATCTACTGACGTCATGAAGTACAGTTTCTTTCCTCGGTGTATCCCGCTGTGGAACAACCTGCCAGCATCCGTTGCTGGGGCTCATTCTTTGGCATCAGTCAAGAATGAGCTGTCAACCCTGACCTTCTAATCGGGACTTTCATGCACAGTTACGAAGTACCACCAATTGACGGGCTCGAACTATGCCAGCAGGGTCTCGAACCCGGGCACCACCACGGAAGCTGGATTGGTCGTTGCCTAGATGGCCGAAAAGTAATTGTGCACAACTATCTACTGTTATTTCTTTCTTTGTCACTTATTTGCATTACCATAGTCCGGGTCTTTATTCTGACTATTCTACTTTATTTCTCTTTGTCTTTTTCTATTGCGCACCGTTTAAGAAATGTCAAAGTTGTGACAGTTTAACGTATTGATGTAGATGTAGATGTAGCTACATTAAGCTACCACTGCTGTAGTTTGCTACAACTGCGTCAGTAACCTACATCTGCTGAAGAATGCTACATCTCCCTCAGTAAGCTACATGTGCTGCAATATTCTACATCTGAGTCAGTATGCTTCATCTTCGTCAGTAAGCTACTTCTGCTGCAGTTTGCTACATCTCCGCCTGTAAGCGTCATCTGCGTAACTATGCTACATCTGCTAATGCATGCTTCATCTTTGTCAGTAAGCTACAATTGTTGCAGTATGCTACATCTGCGTCAGTTAGCTACATCTTTGTCAGTAAGCAAAATATTCTGCAGTATGCTGCATTTGCGTCAGTAAGATACATCTGAGTCAGAAAGCTACATCTGCGTGAGTAAGCTACATCTGCTGCAATAGGCTACATCTCCGTCAGTAAACTATATCTTCTGATGTATGCTACATCTTGGTCATTAAGCTATATATGTTGCAGTAATCTACATCTGCGTCAGTATACTACATCTGCTGCAGTATGCTACCTCTGCGTCAATAAGCTACTACTGAGTCAGTATGCTTTATCTTCGTCAGTAAGCAAAATCTTCTGCAGTATGCTACATCTGCACCAAAAAGAAACATCTGCTGCAGTATGCTGCATCTTCGATTATAAGCTACATCTGCAGCAGTATGCTAAATCTGCTGCAATAAGCTACATTTGCTGCAGTAACCAACGTCAGCTACAGTATGCTACATTGTGTGTTAGTAAGCTACATCTGTTGCATTATGCAACATTTGCGTCAGTAAGCTAAATCTGATGCAGTATGCTATATCAGCGTCAGTAAGCTACATCTGCGTCAGTATGCTACATCTACGTCCGTAAGCTACATCTGCGTCAGTATGCTACATCTGGCTCAGTAAGCTACATCTCCGTCAGGAAGCTACAGCTGCTACAATTACCTACATCTTTTTCAGTAAGTTATATCTGCTACAGTATGCTACATTTGCGTCAGTAAGATACAACTGCTGCAGTAGGCTACATCTCTGTCAGATGGCTATATCTGCTTATGTATGCTACATCTTGGTCGTTAAGCTATATCTGTTGCTGTATGCTAGATCTACTTCAGTAAGTTTCATCTGCTGCAGTATGCTGCATCCGGTCAGTTAGCTACATCTATGTCAGAAAAATTCATCTGTTGCTGTAAGCTTCATCTACGTCAGTAAGCTACGACTGTTGCTGTAAGCTACATCTGGGCCAGTAAGCTTCGTCCGTTGCTGTAAGCTACATCTTCCTCAGCAAGCTACATCTGCATCAGCAAGCTACATCTGCGTCGGTAAGCTACATCTGCCTAAGCAAGCTACATCTGCATCAGCAAGCGACATCTGTCTCAGCAAGCTACTTCTGCGTCGGTAAGCTACATCTGCGTCAGTAAGCTACTTCTGCGTCAGTAAGCTACATCTGCGTCAGTAAACTAACTCTCTTGCAGTTTGCTAAATCTACTGTAGTAAGCTACATCTACTGCAGTATGCTATATCTGCGTCAGTAAGCTATATCTGCTGCAGTAAGCTATATCTGCTGCAGTAAGCTACATCTACTGCAGTATTCTATATCTACGTCAGTAAGCTACATCTACTGCAGTATGCTATATCTGCGTCAGTAAGCTACCAGAGAATGCTGCAGTGTGTTATATTTGCGTAAGTAAGCTACATCTGCTGCAATATGCTATATCAAACAAACAAATTTGTTAAACATGTGAAATACATGTATGTGTGCGATTATTACACGTGCGTAAATAATACGAATAGATCAAAGACCGCAATGGTTATTGTAGTTTATTCGAACGTATTTGTGACAGATATGTACACAGTCATTTTTTTATACATGCACGTGTTAGACGGGGTACATGTATTTTACTTTCTTAGCTCTATCAGTCATGTGATCTTTATATAATGAATTAATGATACGTTATCTTTAAACATTCATATTAACTGTCGTGACAAATTACTGTTCCAAGGATATGCAATATATGTATATACAATTGTTCTGCAGAACTCAGCATTTTTTTTAATTCACAGATTACAATTTATTCTATAAAAGCAAATCAGACCTTAATATCACGCCGTTATGAACTATGTGGAGAGAACATAATATCTAAAAAGTCACAACTAATGTTTTTTATTACAATATTGCCGTTATTAAGTACAAGCTTTCGAGACCGATATTTCTTGAAAGAATACAATGTGTATTTTTCATGAGTGATTTTGGCATAGTTACTGTACAGCTTGTATCCGCCAGATTGATACAATGAGTCAGATTAACATATCCCACAGTGTGGCAACCGATTGTGTATTTTTACAGTTTCCCATGTTATATGCGACGTCACAGTATGTTGTGTATTCAATCGTAATTAATCTCAAACAATGTGTCTCTGAATGGAAATTAGGTGACAGCCACTAGTAAGGAGACAATGTACAGTAAAGAAAAATTAGCAGAAAACAATTGAATGTATTTGTATATACAATGCTGTTAAAACAGCAATCGTGTAGTTCAGTTCAAATGTTTCTACTGTTATGTATACTTTATATAATACATTGTAATTATTGAAGGTGGATCACCACTTCTTATTAGTTTCATAAATAGGGCTTAAGTTGTCAACATCAATTAAAATTGTTTTGATTCTCACTGGTAAATCTTCAAAGACTACACAGAAGAAATTTTGCAGCCTATGTCTTTACTCGGTTGCGCAACCAAGTAAGTTATTCTTAACTGGTGTGAAAACTCCCCTATTTGTTGTAAATCAATAGCGTTAATCGTATTAAATGTTGGCGATTTCCTCGCATAACTAAACAAGTTCAAAACAAGAATTGTGTTTAAAGTTTACTGTAACAGGAAGTGTAATAACTTTTGCAATTAAAGTTAATTAATTCTGAGTATCCACATTTAAGGGTGTAAGTCACAGTGTTATGCTATTTTTAGAGCGGATCATTAGCTCACTGGTTAAATAATCTTCAATTTAAACAATTGAAGAACACGAAGTTTCTCTAAATATGTATATTACATACCCTGAGTCCAAGGATCGCTGGTTCGATCCCCCGCTACTCCAACTAAATTAACTAATATATTCGTTCGGATGGGACTTTAAACCGAGGTCTAGTGTATTGGTGTTCTACACCGGGCACTTAAAAGAACCATGGACGATTATGGAATAGGAGAGTCCACTGTATCTTGCACTATCCTCCAAAAACCTAAAATGACCTACACTCTTCATATGGGCTTCCGGTAGCGACGATAAATAACTGGAAATACATACATACATACATGCAATATTCTTACAACATTATAAATTAAATGGTATTATACACATTTTATTTAACTTCCTCACTGTGTGTATGTTTTAAAGATAAGGACTGAGGGTTATAAAAATGAGCATGGACAGCAATCTCAAATCTCAAGCAATCTAATTGGCTATAATGGCAACTGGTTGCCATTTCCGCCAACCAGATGCTTGAGATTTGAGAATGCTTTCCATGCTCAGTTTTAAAACCTTGTGCAAAGGAATTTTGTTCTACTTAATGTGCAATTGAAGATTCTTAAACAGCTAATTTATTTTTTGAGTGTTTCAAGTACATTTTGAGCAAAGTACTCAAGCTCTATCAAACTGGTCATCAGCAAAACAGTAGTATTTCAATTATAAAACTACTTAAATGATGAAGCACTTATCTGACAAAAAAAGCGTTGTGTATTTAAATAGACTTTTTTCTGCTTCCCTAAGTGGTCCAAAGCGAACATTTTGTTGTGTTAATGGTGTAATTACTGAGTTGCGCTCAACCCGGGGCTAGGCGGCGTGGGCAGTAATAAGCATTTCCATTATTATTGCCCACGAACAGGCTCAATCAAACCGAGCCTGCAGTACTTTCATATTTGTCGTGTTCGGTGGCTTTCAAAGTTCCCTTTTCATCTATAATAGATAAATATTTACCCTCCTGGTCTATCAAGGCAATACTTGGAAAACCTATGTTAGATGCATTTCTAAAGAAACAAGTTTAGAACAACAGTTTTCAAACACACACATTTTATTTGTTGTTTCACGGGGATAAACCCCTTCCCCTTGTCAAGGAGAATTTACGTAGATAATAGATAATAATGATAACAAATTTTAAAAGGAACGTCAATAACGATCAAACATAATGTCGTTGACGTTACGTTCAAACTATGTACTAAACATTATTATTGTTTCCTCTATGAAAATGCTCATTTTTAGATAGCTCTCTGAAATGTTAAAAATGCAAGATCATGCCAGAATCTGAAACGAGTTCGATTCAACAACGGGATTATTATAATTTAGTTGTTGTGGGTAGTTGTTGTTTTGAGTAGTAATGTTTATATACACAGTTTCAAGTCTGTCTAAGTATGACGTTTCATAGGTTTGGTATCACGGGTAATCAGCAAGTGACTTCCTGACTTCCTTGGAAGGTAGTGTAGCAACGATCAGAAATCAAACCGGCATCTAAAACTCCGCTCCAACCCTAACGGTAGGCTTCTGATTTAACCACACCCTGGTCCTTCTTAAAGTTCTATAATAGATTTATAATACTTGACCTGAGCTTTGCCTTATTTGATATTTATATACTAAACTTCTGTCTAAAACGAAAGGATGCCAATGTTGCTGCAGTCAGTCATATTTTAGCAATTCGATACAAAAACACTTTAATTATAGTACACCAGACAGATTATCTGTTTGTTTGCAACAAAGGTTGATTATTCATGGGCTTCAGTAAAGTTTCTATTATTGACAAATTACATCTTCAACGTAGTTTTTTACTCCAAAAATTATAGGAATATAACATTTTCAAACGGAACCCTTCAGCAAGTATTGACACTGATACTTTTAACGTCTCAAAGCTTAAGACTGTGCTTAAAGGGAAATTAGAGACATGTGTGAAAAGTATATGTACACATTAGTGGATATACCATTGCTCTCCCTTGTTTATGATCCTTAAAATTTGTTTTTGTGTTTATTTATTTTGGAGAAAAAACCTTTCCATTCTGGGATTAGGAATGGTCCGCGTGTAGATTTTAAAAAGTTTCGAATTTCTGTCATAATGTAATATACATACTTAGAGAAACTTCGTGTTCTTCAATTATTTAAATTGAGACTTCAGAACATGCAATGGCTTCCCTTGATGTCTTTATTCAACACATCCCTGAGTATAATGTTGATAAGCTGATGATGATTTGTCCTTTTGCTCCATGGATACGCCTTTTTCACACGCCTGGATTAGGCGTATAGTGTAGATTAAGATCAACCGGCTCATTCGTGCCGACAATCCTGCATCTACACTGTTCGCTTCTAGGTCAAGTGTATCCTAATGATTCTAACAACAGACAATATACTGTATCCTGTTAATAAGGCGCAGTTGTGCCGGTTGATCTGGATCTACCCTTGTCGCTACTCGGTAAAGAATATCCCTAATGATTCTAAAAGAGGACAATATACTGTATCCTGTTAATAAGGCGCAGTTGTGCCGGTTGATCTGGATATACACTGGTCGCCCGTGGGATAAAAGCCACATCCCATGGCGTATACAGTAATGGTCGTTACATCACTATATAAACAATATTTCAGTGATATCGTGTTAACATATAAGATAATAGCCGTCTACTTAGAGTGCAATTGAAGGTACTTGATAAAACTAAAGATTTGAGTGTTATAACTTAACCAGCCCCATCTAGAAGATGATTACTTAAACAATAATTTTGTTACAATATAAAATTACTTACTGTGGTATCACTTAAATTCGCGGGACATTATTTTCGCACAAATACCGAGATGGAAATTTTTGCGCAGGCATTACTTTATACAGTTGTGTTAATCTTTTATAACACACTGATACAAATTTAAGTTAATGTTTTTCGAAGGGTTTAAATTTGCGTAAATGCCGTAGCGCGGAATTCGCGAAAATTAAACCAGCGTGAAATGAAAAGATACCACAGTAAAAACTGTCCTTGTTACGGAAAGAAGCATGTGTATTTTAATAGATGTGACAAAAAGCAAATGCACTTCCTCTCGAATGCACCATCAATGAAACCATTTTAAAGTAGTTCTTTAATGTGTTAAATATTTCATTGAACCTGTTAAGACCTGTATGATTGTTAGATTCGACACATTGATCGACACTTTAATTGTTTAGTTGTAGTCCATGTGGGTAGCTGTTGTTTAATTGATTGATTTAACAACAAAGTTTCAGGTACCTACCACTTGGTCTAAGAGCATAATAAACCCAATACCAAAGTCTGGCAATAAAGACCAAAGGGACCCGATGTCATATAGAGGTATAACATTAGCTTCTACCATGTATAAAATATACAGTAGTATTCTGAATGAAAGAATTATAAAATGGACAGATGATAATGATCTTATTGTTGATGAGCAAAATGCTTTCCGCAAAAAACGCAGTACGGTTGATCATATATCCAGTCTGACAAATGTTATTGAAACTCGCAAGAAAAGTAAAAAATCTACTTTTTGTACTTTCATAGATTTCCGGAAAGCGTTTGACTCCGTTGGTAGACACCTACTTTGGCATAAACTGTCTAATATTGGCATGTCAACCAAAATGCTCTCAGCAGTGAAATCGTTATACTCTGATATATCATGTTGTGTACGTGTAAATGGATTTTTAACAGATTGGTTTAATGTTAATACCGGTTTGCGTCAGGGATGTTCTTTATCAACTATTTTATTCAACATTTTTGTCAATGATCTTGCTGTTTTAGTGAAAGGTTTGCACAAAGGTTTTAAAATTGGTGATGAAGATATGTGTATACTTCTATATGCTGACGATATAGTTTTGATTGCTGAAAATGAAAATAACCTACAAGCTATGTTAACATTGCTAAATGACTGGTGTACAGCCAACGGCATGTCTGTTAATATAAGTAAAAGTAATATTGTTCATTTTCGACCAGAATCTGTACAAAGATCTGAATATGTCTTTTACTGTGGACAGTCTGTATTAGAATATGCTAATAGTTATTTGTATCTTGGTATAACATTATCTGAATACCTTGACTTTGGTATAACAGCAAAAGTAGTTGCTCTGAGTGCTGGCCGTGCTCTGGGACTCCTCATTGCGAAGTTTAAAAAATTGTGGTGGGCTACCGTATGATGTATATACAAAATTATACAATGCCTATGTTGTCCCTGTAATATCATATGGTGCAGCTGTTTGGGGAACCAAGTCTTATTCCTGTATTAATGCAGTTCACCATAGAGCAATGAGATTTTACCTGGGCACGGGAAAATACACTCCAAACTCCGATGTTCAGGGTAAGATGGGCTGGAAGCCTATTTTACATGAACAGTGGAAAGTAGTCTGTAGTCATTGGTCAAGGTGTTTGTATTATGATGATGCGAGAATAAATAAGAAAATTTTTAATTGGTCATTGAACAAAGGTAATATTAGATGCAAAAATTGGGCTTACACTGTTACAGAAAAACTGAAGTCATTTAATCTAGATAGATATGTTAATTTACCATTTTCTTGCGAACAGCTTCTTAAAAAAAGGTGAAATATGCATATCAGGAATAGCCACATTCAGAAAAAACAGCCTCCCCATACAGTCAGGGAGAGAGCATGGTTAATAAAATAATCAGTTTCAAAAAAGACACCACTAACAATAAACGAGAACCCGAGGGGTTACCGCCTTGGAACGGTCAGTGGCAAATCAAATTGCCACTGGGGGTTTAAACCAGGTTCTAGGGTGCACCAACCTCACACTTGCCCCAACAGGTTCTCATATCACAAAACAAGTACAAGTTGTCTTGGTGAAAAGACTCCAACCCACTTATCTGCTTAACAATGTTGCATGCAAAAGCACACAAACATAATAAAACATAAGAAGCTAAGAGCATTGCAAAGCCGAAAGGGGTACTCAATGATCTTACCGAGACCAGAGCTCCTGGAGTAAAATCAGCAAGAACACGATAACAGGGATAAAAGAAACACATCGAGTTTCTAGGTTCTTTTAAGAAAAGATTTCCCCAATAACCTTCATAAACTCTTAAACCCCTGCCACCGTCGTGCAACCAAAGAGGTAAGCATAATGATCAACTGTAGAAGGGTTAATCACCAGGCCTGCAGAGCGCTGTAAAATATCATGTTGGTAACCTTTCTTTTTAAATTTACAGATGGTTTTCACGAATAACCGGGAGAAATTAACACTGCCTTTAATCTTTTTAAGTTTATAAATTAAATCTCCATAAAAAACTGGTTGTGAAATACCTTGTTGCAAAAGTGATTTTAAACTGCATTTGTATTTATAAATTAAATCTGGGTATCGGCGATAAAACTTGCAAAATGTTTTCCTTAATTTGTGATACCGATAACCTTGTTTTAAGAGTTTTTCTGTAATGCAAAGATTACGTTCATTGAAATCATTAACATTGTTGCAAGCTCTTGAAAAGCGAACAAGCTGTGAGATATAAACCCCATAAGATGTTGCACGGGGAACATCGCCGTCTAAAAACGGAAAATTTACTATATTAAAATTAAAATCATCTCTTTTAGCATTAATTTTAGTAGTGACATAACCATTTTCAATGGACAGATTTAGATCGAGAAAGTTTGCTTGCTTTTCTGAAGTGTTCGCTTTGTTAAGTTGTAGTTCTTTGGGATAAATCTTATTAACCAGTAATGGAAAATGGTTTTTGTCTATATTAAATAAATCATCAAGGTACCTCGAGGTGTTGTTTAAAGCTGTAATTATATCATCTTGATGTTCAGTAGAAAGCGATAACATAAAGTCTCTTTCATAACAGTATAAAAACAGATCAGCAACAAGGGGTGCACAATTAGTACCCATTGGGATGCCTATTACTTGTTTATAAATAGAGGTACCGAATCTAACATAAATATTATCCAGTAAGAAAGTTAGCGACTCTATAAGGTCTTGACAAGTCCATAAGGTATAATTATCATTAGAACCATCTGTAAAAAATGCCCTATGTTGATTACAAGCGATGAAGGTTTTATTTTCTCTAGCAAACGTTTTTTCTATGAGACTGGTTAGTTTGTCTCTTATTAAATTATGAGGGAGCGAAGTGTATAATGTTGAGAAATCATAAGTAGACAAACAGAACGCCCGAAAATTATTTGATTTAAGCTTTTTTCAAAACGTCATTTAAAGATGTATCTGACGTGTTGATGCATAATCACGTTCAAAATTGGAAGGCTGACTTAGAAAGGGTGACAGCTATAAATGGTACTGGTGGCATTAAGCTCAGAACATATAATCTATTTAAGTCTACATATAATGTTGAACCTTATTGTAAATAAAACATGTCATTTGGGCACCGGCCTGCATTAGCTAAATTCAGATGTGGTGTGGCACCACTTCGGATAGAAACTGGGCGCTATGAGAATTTGCCATTAATTGAAAGAAAATGCACTTTTTGTATGGACAAGGTGGAAACAGAAATGCATGTTGTACTGGAGTGCCCTATGTATGTAATAGACAGACAAATATTATTCGAAAAAGCAAATTTTGTCAATGTTAATTTTCATACCTTAATTTCTACTGAGAAGTTTAAGTTCATTTTCACCCACCCAGATGTAATAAGAACCATAGCAAAAACCTGTTTTAATATTTTAAAATTTAGAAATAACCAACTTTTTAGGAGAAATGGTGGTTAATTGTAATATAGATATAATATTTAAAAGACTTTTATTGAGTAGTAAACCAAAATATTTTTGCTAATCCAACTCCAGATGACTCGTTTTATTATTTTGGAAACATGTCTTATTCTAAAGTGTATTTTTTTCTTAATACTGTGACATGAAAATGTGCTGATTCTTGATTCAATTGCCAGTTTCCTTATATACTCGAATTTTAAAATAAATTCTGGATTGTGGTTAGCAAAGATATTAATATTTTAAATGTATAAATGTAATTTATTGTAGTGAACTTAATGTCTCCCCGTACATTCAATCAGTGCTGTTTTCAGTTACGTCCTTTGAAGGTCATTGAGCACGATACCTATGTACTATGTTTATAGTACTTCTAAAATTCCTTTTTGTTTTAATATTTCGGCCAGTTTATAGATAGGTGGTTTCAATATCCCAGCCAATATAGATTTGGATATTGTCCAATCACCCCCAAGGATATACTTCCTGCTTTTTAAATTTTGCCTTTGGCGTAGTCTGTGATATGCAGGATTTGTATTCTAAGATCCCCTGTCAAAATTCTATTCTGTTTAGTTCCGCCCATTGTTTTCTCGTTTAGGGCAAACCCATTCTTTTATCTGGGGACCATACGCCGCTGAACATGGAATGGTATTAATCTGAAAATACCTCATTGAAGGTTCCATGTTCACCGCCATATGCATACCATCGTTTGGGATGGATCGAAATTGTACTATTTAATGTAATTACTGAGTTGCGCTCAACCCGGGGCTAGGCGGCGTGGGCAGTAATAAGCATTCCCATTACTGCCCATGAACAGGCTCAATCAAACCGAGCCTGCAGTATTTTCATATTTGTCGTGTTCGGTGGCTTTCAAAGTTCCCTTTTCATCTATTTCAATATCACAGTAGCGTTGTTTGTGCCGTGTGGCGGCTGTAAAAAGTCTCCCCGTACATTCAATCAGTGCTGTTTTCAGTTACGTCCTTTGAAGGTCATTGAGCACGATACCTATGTACTATGTTTATAGTACTTCTAAAATTCCTTTTTGTTTTAATATTTCGGCCAGTTTATAGATAGGTGGTTTCAATATCCCAGCCAATATAGATTTGGATATTGTCCAATCACCCCCAAGGATATACTTCCTGCTTTTTAAATTTTGCCTTTGGCGTAGTCTGTGATATGCAGGATTTGTATTCTAAGATTCCCTGTCAAAATTCTATTCTGTTTAGTTCCGCCCATTGTTTTCTCGTTTAGGGCAAACCCATTCTTTTATCTGGGGACCATACGCCGCTGAACATGGAATGGTATTAATCTGAAAATACCTCATTGAAGGTTCCATGTTCACCGCCATATGCATACCATCGTTTGGGATGGATCGAAATTGTACTATTTAATGTAATTACTGAGTTGCGCTCAACCCGGGGCTAGGCGGCGTGGGCAGTAATAAGCATTCCCATTACTGCCCATGAACAGGCTCAATCAAACCGAGCCTGCAGTATTTTCATATTTGTCGTGTTCGGTGGCTTTCAAAGTTCCCTTTTCATCTTATAGTTCTATATTAAAACGGCCATTTGCAAGTTATTTTTTATGTAATGTTTTATGTAATGTTTTAATATGTAATGTTTTATGTAATGTTTTATATAATTGTATGAGACTATCATAAACTATAAAACATTAGAGGTCAGTCAATGTATAGCGTTTCAAAGGTTTGGTATCACAGATAATCGGCAAGAAAAGGTTACAGTAGCACCGCTCTGTAATTTAACTTACATATCCTTGAAATTGAAATATTGTGCTGTACACAGGTAATCGGCAAGGGAATTCCTCTGAAGGTTGTAGCACCGCTCTGTAATTTAACTTACATATCATTGAAGTGTAAGTACAGAGCTGTACCAACCGAGCTCTAGTTAATACGATATAGAGGGGTGCAGCATTGATCTACTGAGTTTTAAATCTTAGCAAGGTTAAAAACGATGAGAAGGCATCGGAAATAATTAATAGTTGTATGTTGAATGATATTGTAAAATCAGTAGGCTAAGCCTTACCCTAGTTTCTGTCGAATGATCTTTATGGTGATTATAAGACAGATGTTTTAAACTTCAGAGATCATAATTTGAACTAAACAAAATGATGAACTTCATAAAAATATTGATATAAAATTACAGCATAGCCATCTAGCAAAGTGCCAGGATGTATGAGAACCAGTTGCCGGAGAAATTACAGAAACACCAAGTATGCATGCCAGTGATATCAATGTAACCTGGGAGACTTGTGGAAATAAGCCGCTTGATATATGGAACATTAGCCAGGGAATTAACAGAACACAAATATGTAGGTTTCTTTATAATCATAACCTGGGTACTTGTGGAAAAAACCGGAACATGATAACCAGTTTCCAGACATTTCACAGAACACCTAGGAAGTGTAATAGTGATAATCTGCGGTACTTGTGGAAACAAACCGCTTTATCTCTGGACCAGTAGCCTTTAATGAACTCTTAAGACGCGTTATTAGTTTGGAAACAAGCCGTAACACATCATATGCATTCTTACTTTATGGGGTAAGCCCATTGATGACCTCCTGTGTAAGAAGTAGACGTCTGACTTAACAGCTTCCCTGTTCGTCATTAACTATAGCTTTATACGTTGCCAAACCATTGTCAAATTTATTAGATGTGATAGCTTGTAGTAATTCTATGCAGAACTGTACACTAAATAATCGCATTTAATGTTGTTTTCGATACAATGAAGCAAATTTTCGAAATGGATATCGATATTTTAAAACGTTAAATGCCGCTTTATCATGACTTGTGTATGATAATGAAATAATATCTAAAACCAAAGATCGATGCAAATAAGGCGAACATTTTCCTTAATGCTATACGTTTGCTGCATTATATCACATTTCAGCAAAAGATTGTTAATTTGTAAAAATCTCCAATTATAGTTCACTAGATGGCTTATCAGTTTGTTTGCAACAAAGGTAGATTATTCACTGCTTTAGTAAAATTCAATCAAAAGGACAGTATATAAGCTGGTAAAAAATCTTGTTTAGTTTTGATCTCTAACAAAAATTAAATCCCTAAAATAAAAAAAAAACTGGCTTAAAGGCTTACATGCAAGTAACGACTAGCTTTTTAGAAAGCTAAAACTTGCTAAACACAGCCGTATTAGTTTAATAGTTGAGATCTTCGAAGTAAAATATCATAAACATTGTTTGGCAGCAACTTGCGTCTAATAACCATATTAAAGAAACTATGGCATACATTTTAGAAGAATGAATCATCTATCTCCTAAAACACTGATACAATTTAAACGTTTCATAGCTGTAGACTGTGCTTATTACTGCTTGAAAGGCGACTAGAGGTATGTAATAATAATACGTACACATATGTGGTTATATCATTGCTCTCCCTTATTACTGCTTAAAGGGCGACTAGAGGTATGTAATAATAATACGTACACATCAGTGGTTATATCGTTGCTCTCCCTTATAACTGCTTAAAGGGCGACTAGAGGTATGTAATAGTAATACGTACACATCTGTGGTTATATCATTGCTCTCCCTTATAACTGCTTAAAGGGCGACTAGAGGTATGTAATAGTAATACGTACACATCTGTGGTTATATCATTGCTCTCCCTTATTGCTGCTTAAAGGGCGACTAGAGGTATGTAATAATAATACGTACACATCTGTGGTTATATCATTGCTCTCCCTTAAAACTGCTTAAAGGGCGACTAGAGGTATGTAATAGTAATACGTACACATCTGTGGTAATATCATTGCTCTCCCTTATAACTGCTTAAAGGGCGACTAGAGGTATGTAATAATAATACGTACACATCAGTGGTTATATCGTTGCTCTCCCTTATTGCTGCTTTAAAGGCGACTAGAGGTAAGTAATAATAATACGTACACATCAGTGGTTATATCGTTGCTCTCCCTAATTACTGCTTAAAGGGCGACTATTGGTATATAATAATAATACGTACACATCTGTGGTTATATCGTTGCTGTCCCTTATTTGTGCTTGTCTTTGCCATCTGTATTTTCCTATGTACTGTTTCCCTTTGAAAATGGCCTTGCAGGCTCAGATTGATTGTGCCTGTTCATGGGCAGTAATTGAAAATCTTATTTCTGTCCATGCCGCCTATTCCAGGGTTGAGCGCAACTCTTGTTCGGTGGTTGCTATGAAATCTACCCCTCTCCATCCATCTTACCATATTAATATCACATCAGCACTCAAGGCGCCGTGTGGCAGCCGCAAAAAGTCTCACATACACCCAACAAGCGCTTCCATCTATCACTATCTACCCCCCGAATGCTCACGAGCATGACGTCTATATTTGTGCCAATATAGACTTGCTCCCGTCCCTATGTTCTGTTATATATTCGCATGTCACTTACACATTTATTGTCAATACCTTAAGAAAAGCAACTCCTGCAGGTACCTAAATGATATGCATTTTACGTTTCTTTTACACCAGAACATAGGAGATGGTTCTCAGCACCTCAGAAAAGAGAAAATGAAATGAAATAAAAATGGCGATAATAAGTAGATCGGTGTTTGAAATAAACCATCTAGTAGTGCCAATACCGTGGTGCGACACACGCGGGTTAATGCGGCGCGGACAGCACTCTATCTACCTACAGTACTGTGAACGTTTAATGTTACAAAATCTGCGTCTATCGTGCGTTCGTCTGTCGTGTATCGTACGTCCGTCTAACGTGTATCGTGCGCCCGTCTAAAGTGCATCGTGCGTCCGTATATCGTGTATCGTGCATCAAGATTTTTTAATTTTATCATGCAACGTGAATGAATTGCCTGCTTATGCAAATTTATGTGATTTAATTTCAATTATTTATCTTGTATTTTTGATAGCATTTCAAATTTTAAGAAATCTCGTACACAAATTAATGTGAATCGGCAGTATCGTGTTTCGTGCGTCTATCGCGTATCGTGCGTCCGTATATCGTGTATCGTGCGTTTCTTTTGTAACCTTAAACGTTCACAGAACTGCCTTTTCACAAGTACATTAATGACGATACTGGAATGCAGGCTCCTTTGATGCCGGCTGACTGATGTGATAATGCTTTATTCTACCTACCTATCCTCGAGTACATAAGTGACAATACTGGAAGGCTGGGTACGTGGCTGCCGGCTGACTGTTGTGTTAATACATTATTGTACCTACCTATCAACGAGTACATAAGTAACGATACTTGGAGGCCATATTCATGGCTGAAGGCTGACTGATGTGTTAATGCGTTATTCTATCTACCTTTCCACGAGTTCATTACTCGCGATACTGGAAGGCTGGATACGTGGCTGCCGGCTGACTGATGTGTTAATGCTTGATTCTATCTACCGTTCCACGAGTTCATAACTAGCGATATTGGAAGGCTGGATCCGTGGCTGCCGGCTGACTGATGTGTTAATGCTTTATTCTATCGACCGTATCACGAGTTCATAACTAGCGATACTGGAAGGCTGGATCCGTGGCTGCCGGCTAACTGATGGAATGCAGGGTCCTTTGATGCCGGCTGACTGATGTGATAATGCTTTATTCTACCTACCTATCCTCGAGTACATAAGTGACAATACTGGAAGGCTGGGTACGTGGCTGCCGGCTGACTGTTGTGTTAATACATTATTGTACCTACCTATCAACGAGTACATGAGTAACGATACTTGGAGGCCAAGTTCATGGCTGAAGGCTGACTGATGTGTTAATGCATTATTCTATCTACCGTTCCACGAGTTCATAATTAGCGATACTGGAAGGCTGGATCCGTGGCTGCCGGCTGACTTATCTGACTGATGTGTTAATGCATTATTCTATCTACCTTTCCACGAGTTCATATATGATGATACTGGAATGCTGGATCCTTGGCTGCAGAATGACTAATGTGTCAATGCATTATTCTATCTACTTTTTCACGAGATCATAACTGACGATACTGGAAGGCTGGATCCTTGGGTGTCGACTGACTGATGTGTTAATGCATTATTCTATCTACCATTCCACGGGATCATAACTGACGATAATGTAAGCTGGATCCGTGGCTGCCGGCTGACTGATGTGTTAATGAATTATTCTATTTACCTTTCCACGACTACATAAGTGACGATACTGGAAAGCTTGGTACGTAGCTGCCGGCTGACTGATGTGTTAGTGCATTATTCTATCTACCTTTCCACGACTACATATATGTCGGTACTGAAAGGCAGGGTACGAGGCTGCCGGCTACCTTTCCATTAGAATATAGAGAATATAAGTGACAATACTGGAATGCTGGATCCGTGGCTGCCGGGTGACTAATGTGTCAATGCATTATTCTATCTACCTTTCCACGAGTTCATAACTAGCGATACTGGAAGGCTGGATCCGTGGCTACCGGCTGACTGATGTGTTAATGCATTATTCTATTTACCTTTCCACGAGTACATAAGTGACGATACTGGAAGGCTTGGTACGTAGCTGCCGGCTGACTGATGTGTTGATGCATTATTCTATCTACCTTTCCACGAGTTATTAAAATATGTCGATACTGGAAGGTAGGGTACGAGGCTGCCGGATACCTTTCCATGAGAATACAAGCGACAATACTGGAATGCTGGATCCGTGGCTGCCGGCTGACTGATGTGTAAATGCATTATTCTATCTACCTTTCCACGAGTTCATAACTAGCGATACTGAAATGCTGGATCCGTGGCTGCCGGCTGACTGATGTGTTAATGCATTATTCTATCTACCTTTCCACGAGTTCATAACTAGCGATACTTTAAGGCTGGATCAGTGGCTGCCGGCTGACTGATGTATTAATGCATTATTCTATCTACCTTTTTCACGAGTACATAAGTGACAATACTGAAAGGCTTGATCCGTGGCTTTCCGCTAACTGATGGGTTAATGTATTATTCTATCTACCTTTCCAAGAGTACATAAGTGACAGTACTGGAATGCTGGGTACGTGGCTGCCGGCTGACTATTGTGTTATTGCATTATTCTACCCACCTTTTCATGAGTACCTAAGTGACGATACTGGAAGGCTGGGTACGATGCTGCCGACTGGCTGGTGTGTTATTTCTTTTTTTCTACTACCTTTCCACGAGTACATTAGTGACAATTCTGGATGGCTAGGTTCATGGCTGCCGGTTGACTGGTGTTTTAATGCTTTATTGTACCTACCTATCTACGAGTACATAAGTGATGATACTAGAAGGCTGGAAACGTGGCTGCCGGCTGACTGATAAATGTCAATGCATTATTCTACCCACCTGTCCACGAGTTTATATAAAAGTGAAATATTCATAATCAGGAATCGCAAAACTCAGAAAACAAAACCTACCCACGCAGCGAAAAAAAAGGACTAGAAAGTATATGTTTAAAAGAATATCAATTTTAAAAAAGACACCACAAACAATAAACGAAAACGAGAACACTTGAGTTAACGCATTGGAAAGGTCAGTCTCAAAACGATTTGCCACTGTGGGGTTCTAGGCTGGGTCAGCCTTACACTTGCCCCCAACAGGTTCTCATATGAACAAACCAGTATATGTTATTTGGTGAAATTACTCCAACATACCCATCCGCTCAGCAATGTTACATCCAAAAGCACACGCATTATATAAATCATAAGAAGGTAAAAGGGTTGAAAAGCAAAAGCCTGAGGGTGGGTACTCAATGATCTTATTGAGACCATAGCACCAGGAGTTAATTCAGCATGAACACGATGACAGGAATAAGAAACAAATCGAGCTTTTAGATTTTTTACAAGATTTCCCCATCAACCTTCATAAACTATTAAACACCTAAAACCGTAGTGCATGTTACCAAAAAGGTAAGTATTATGATCAACTGTAGACACGTTAATTTCGAGGCATGAAGAGCGTTGTAAAACATCATCTTTGTAACCGTTCTTTTTGAATTTGCAAATGGTTATTACTAATAACAAAGAGAAATTAGAATTGCTTATATTTTCTTCAGTTTATAATTAAATCGCCAAAAATACCTTGTTGCAATGGTTATTTTAAACTGCACCTGTGTGTTTTTTAGATAAATCTGGATATCGGCGATAAAACTAACCATACTTACAAACAGTTTTCCTTAACGTTTTATACCGATATGGAACGAACCAAAGAAGGTTGGATCTGTAGCTACCGGCTGACGGATGTGTTGATGCATTATTCTATATACCTCTCTGTGTTATTGCATTTTTCATCAACCTATCTGTTTTAGTGCATTACTTTATCCACCTAATATATGTTTTTTTTTCCACCTATATGTGTTATTGCATTACTTTATCCACCTGTCTGTGTTATTGCATTACGTTATCCACCTATCTGTGTCATTGCATTACTTTATCCATCTATCTTATATGTTATTGCATTACTTTATCCCCTCTAGCTGTGTTATTGCATTACTTTATTCACCTAATATGTCTTTCTCCACCTGTCTGTGCAATTGCATTACTTTATCCACCTGATATCTGTTTGTTTTTTTTCACCTTTCGGTGTTATTGCATTACTTTATCCATCTAAAATCTGGATTTCCACCTATCTATGTGATTGCATTACTTAATCCACATAACTTTGTTGTTGCATTCATTTATCCACCTATCTGTTTTATTGCATTACTTTATCAACCTATCTGTGTTATTGCATTACTTTATCTACCTAATATCTCTGTTTTCCACATAATTTTATCTGTGTTATTGCATTATTTTATTCACCTATCTATGTTATTGCATTACTTTATCCACCAATCTGGGTTATTGCATTTCTTTATTTTCATATCTTTGCTATTGCATTACTTTATTTACCTATCTATGTTATTGTATTACTTTTTTCCACCAATCTGTGTTACTGCATTACTTTATTCACCTATATGTGTTATTGCATTACTTTATCCACCTATCAATGTAATTGCATTACTTTATCCACCAATTTGTGTTATTGCATTACTTTATCTAGTACTGATATCTATGTTCCATCTATCTGTGTTATTACATTACTTTATCTACCTAGCTTTGTTATAGCATTACTTTATCCACCTAATATCGCTCCCTATGTACTACGGGTACATAGCGGGCGATACTGGAATCTAGTGGCTGCCGGCTTACAGATATGTTTTTTGCATTATATCTCTGGTACTTTTCAATTAATTTAAGTATTTAGGGTTTGATATCTTTAGGAACAATAACCTTACCTTTGACAACAGGTTAAAAATAAGTTTGTCTTTTAAAATTATACCAAGTTTCTCGAAACAAATCTTAATCACTTCTCAAGCTATTCATAGTGAACTGATGATGAACACAGGCATTATAAACTGAATATAGAAAAACGACTTGGTTACCCTAAATTACCTTAAAAGTTTTCAGTTATGTCCTTTGAAGGTCGTAAAACACTATACTTATTAATTATATTAAATAGATTTAGATATTGTTCAATCACCAAAAGGATATACATCCCGCTTTTTAAAGTTTTTAAAGTTTGCCTTTGGCGTTGTTTGTGATATGCAGGATTTATATTCTCAGATCCCCGGTCAAAATTCTATTATGTTTAGTTCCGCCCATTGTTTTCTCGTTTCTGGAATGGTATTAATTTTAAAATACCACATTGAATGTTCCATGTTTAGCGTGATATGGACATGATGGATGTCGTCCTTTGGAATGGATCGAAATTGTACTGTTAATTGGTGTAAACATTGAGCTGCTCTTAACCCAGGGATAGGCGGCGTGGTCAGAAGTATGTATGTATGACCATTACTGACCATAAACAGGCTAAATCAAACCGAGCCTTTGATATTTTTATATTTGCCGTTTTGGTGGCTTTCAACCTTCAATTTTCATCTATTTCACACAGTTCGTTTAAAATAATTTTCATCGTTATCATTAAACTATTGTTATCATAGCGACCTGGTTTTGGGCCATGACTGACTTAAACAAATGATCTTAAACTTGGTATAAAAATACATTAACAGAAAGAGAAGCTGCCATTACTGAAACGGAAATCCTGTAAGGTGAAAGGTTTTTTCTAAAGGATCCAACATACAACACGGCATCGCAGCGATCCTAAAAGCAAAAGTCGTAAAAGATAAATTTTTCTCTTATCCAATAAACAGCCTTTGTAATGAACAGGTCTGGGAGTAACCTCCTTATATTCTGAGCGATATTACACCAGTACACGGAACCAGTAAACTCATTCAAATTTCCGGATATTCGCTGCTGCTCACCCTTAATTCGATATTAGGGATATTTACTAAATGTTGTAGGAACTTCTAGTTCATGTATAAATGGTAAATTATTTCGGTATAGCGATTTTTACTATCTTGATAAGTAACACACATCTTTATTTTAAATAATTTGTGTAAATTGTCAGACTAACCTTAAACGGTTCAGATTGATAATATTACGGACAAAACATTAGAGAAATGTAAATGTCTAGACTCTTAATATATTTTAATCCGACTAATATCTTGTAATCATACTAATTAAACGGTCTGGAATTCCTAAACAAAGATTATTTATGCCGTTTTCCTCCGACCTATTTGAACAGTATTTTATAAATAGCTCTGACATTGATTCTGACCACTAACTAGTAGTTTTGTGCTGGTCGTTCACGATTTGAAAATTAATTGGCGGTGGTAAGTAAAAACTCGTGTATAAAGGAGCTTTATTCAGTTAACCGCATAAAGCAAGAAAATAAGTCGTTCGTATCTCTTTTTTTCTTAAGGACCAATGCAGCAGTGAAAATAAAACACAAACAAGAAGTCTTCAGACAAATGGAAAATAAAATTAAGCATAACACATGGTAGCTTCGCCTAGCTAAGAGCCAAAAGCGTTTTGTACACAAACGGGAAGAGCCACCCAAACACTCAGTCATGAACAAAAATTCGGGTAACGACTATATTACGGATATTCCACTTATTACATTTCGAATGACAAATTACCGATCGTGTTTCACAATACACGCTACATTTATAATCCTTTCATTATTTCTGATATTTCAAATGGGATTGTTTTGCTCCTGACCGTTCCAAGGCGGTAACCCCCCGGGTACTCACTTTTTGTGTTTTGAGGTATCTATTTTGACACTGATCATTGTTTAATCATGTTCTTGTCTCCTCTCTACATGTTGGCTGTGTGGGAAAGATGTGTCTGCTGATTGTGATATGCATATTTAACGTTAATTTTCTATAAATCAAATAAGAACCAGCGGTGTTGCCATCCTCTGAATAGGGAATGGCTTAAAAGTTAACTGTTAGCTTAACACAGGTTCAATCGTGGCTTCTTGTAAATTTTTATTTAAAAAATCATTTTTCTATTTAAACACGTATTGTTCACTAAACGATTCCGTAGTTGCGTATTTTACGTTATCTAAAGTATTTTTCTGTGCAAACATTATCAGTCCGATTAACTTTTTGCACTAAGTGTTTGTCGAAGTGTTGTTCATTTAACTATGTATTGTTAGGATATAAACAGTTAAGTTTCATTTTCTTAATTTTAGTTTGCATTTACTCTAACCAGCATAAATATTGTCATGTTCTATGTGTTAATTAAACTCTATAAGGGCCACACAGTCAACGATGTACTATTCATGTTGATACTTAAAGGACTAGCGAGATTAAATGATTTATGGTAACATTACGTCACACTCGTACAAACTGTTTATTTTCTTACCTTTAGAAAAGATGCAATATTAACTTGAATCATTGCCAGCGACAGGAAACATGACACTTAGTAGCATTTAGTAAATCATGACATCTAACAGCCAACCCGCACCTACAAAGACGGACTTGGGTTATGCCTGGATCATCGTGTTTGCCACATTCTTCCTCCAAGCTATCGGTGATGGAGTACGCTTTTCATATGGACTTATGTTTGTGGAGTTTCTGGAAGAGTTTCAGCAAGGCAAAGGAGCAACAGCTTGGATAGGTAGTCTCACGCTCGGAGTCCTTAATCTTAGTGGTAAGAAGACGTCATTACATTTAATGTAATTATCATTTATACCAGAGCCTAACACAAAACCGTTTTCCTTATGTTTATTATATTTAAATTTAAACTAAATGCGACTTATTTTTTTTACATCTGATTTACCTGCAAACTTCCTCAAACGGTTCTACGAAATAATGTTCGATTTATTAGCTGACTAAGTCATATCTGTTTAGATGTGCATTTACAAATAAAAGGAATAGCATTCATAATAATTTAGTTATAAATATTTGCCATACCTGAAAGGAAATTAGCTTTACAAAAATGAAATATAACATTTGAACTATAACTTTCTATTGTTTAATCGTTTGTTATTACATGTACCTCTGTGTATGATTAAGTCACACATACAATAGTTCACAGCCTTCGGTGCAACTCGATAAATTGTCATAAACTATTTCCACACTTTATCCAGGTCCTGTGTCGGGATTTATCATCAACAAGTTTGGCTACCGTGTCGGAAGCATGGCAGGATCGGTTATCACGGCTCTGGCACTTATCTTGAGCAGTTTTGCTCCAAGTTTAGGATACCTGTACTTCACATATGGTGTACTTCATGGTAAAACTTTATTTCATTTCTATTCGTTAAGAATTCGGAAATACAAACATTATTGTCTTTGATGATTCTAGTTTTTCCGTGTCATCGCTTTCCCCGGGAGAGAATATATGATATTCAATACAGTAGCACGTGTCCCGAGAGAATCGTAAGATCTGATATGCAAATAATGTATTCATGCGTTTTTTTAATTCTTTGAGTACATGAACATAATGTGACTAATCTGAAAACACTTTTGGTTTAATTTTCCCTTTTTTATCTATTATCGATTTATTTTCTTTTTTTTTCCCAAAAAAATTGTATATCTTATTCTAAAAGTGATTGAGATATTGAATCAATAAATAAATTGAAAAGATAAATAGAGGATACAACATGAGTGATCATTTTATAATGAAATTATTAAACGAGTCGTCTAAATCGATATAAAACGAGGCTTTTGCCGAGTTTTATATCGATTTAGATGACGAGTTTAATAATTTCAGTATAAAATGAACACGAAAGGTGTATTCTATTTATCACATACCCCGAAAAAACAACCAAACACATGAATTGTGCCTTTCTATCGCCTAGTAGAGCGAAATTAAAAACATGTGTAATTCGGTCGTATCGGGTGATACATAAGCTAGTCCCCAAAGAATTTATCCTACCGTTTCCCCATTTGACAAACTAAGTAAAACAATAAAATAATACAATTAACAGCGCAAGAGTCTAGATACAAAATCTACTCGTTTTGGGCTTCTGAAGTTGTGATAAATTAAATAAATCGATTTACTGTATGACGTCATTTGTGTAAACTTTCAAAGCGGCATATGACAACATAGAAATTTGGTGGATATAAACTGAAAATTTGGATTGAAAATGTGTTTCTATTGTTTTTATTTTGTTTTGGAGATGTCGTAAGATCACACAGACGATGTTCTGAAAACTATGTCAGCGTCTGGGTCATTGTGTTTTCGATTTAAACGAAATGAAAATGACTGTGTTGCTGTTGTTTTGAATTTCATCATAGACTTTCGGCGTATTGCTATCTTACGGAGTATCAAGATGTCAGAGAGTTATATTTTCCGTGCATATTTACAATAAAAGGGATGCTAAAGTTTCTTATAGAAGCTGCTTGCTTGCCTGTAGTGGTCAGATGGCAAAAGTAAGTCATTTTTTATAAATTTGTTTTGATCGCTGGTAACGCGGATGAATAATGATTCGGCTGCGATATATAACTAGTTATATATCGAAAATATATAACGGGTGTTATTACATTCCCACACCGGAAGGTATGCGATAAATAAGATTATCGGTAGCCTTTTATTTTAGCCTCGGAATGCATTTGTGTTCTCTTTTCACGTATAAGTATTGTTAATAAATTTTCCTTTCCGTAAAAATCATTTGCTAATACTATGGCTTAAACATTTTGTTATAAAACTGTTATTATAAATATATTGAAAACTTTACACTTGACAAAGTATCAAATACTATTAACTCCTGTAATACTGACTATTAATGCAAATTAAAGGAGTTTATGCTGCTTAACGTCAGTCAAGAAAAACACTGCTAATGTTCTCGTCTAGATTGACTGATCTATTATTTCAGGTTTTGGATCAGGACTGTCCTTTCTTTCTGGCACAGTGGTTACGGGGAAGTACTTTAAAAAGAAGCGGGCATTGGCTCTCGGTATAACATTTTGTGGTGGAGGGATAGGAACTTTCGTCATGCTGCCAATAACTCGACTTCTTGTCGATCATTATAGTTGGAGAGGAGCCTTGTATATTCTTGCTGGAATTGTGTTAAACGGCTGTGTGTTCGCATCATTGTTCAGACCATTCATTGAATTGGAAGCTGCTAAAGACAAAATGAAAACAACACCGTTGTCAAACGATGAGAGAAGTGTAAATAATATTGATGAAGAAGTCTCTTTCAGCCTTTCTCCAAAAGATAAACTGGAGATGCCAAGTTTTCCCTTACTCCCTCAAATATCTAATGATAACAAGCCAGAAGAACTTCAGAAAATACGAAGTAACAGTAAAATATCTCTTAATCTGCCTGATATTCGAATCGAGATCTCAGAACTTCAGAACTCCGAAAATTATCAGAAAACGAACATCGATGAAAAAACAGCTAACAAAGAAAAACTTTGTTTAGAATTCGATAACACAGTAAACAAAGAGATGTTCAAAACTAAATTTATAGAGTCGTTCTTTCCGAAGAAGCTTGTAACAAATATAAATTTTGTGATCTTAATGTGCTCTACAGTGTTTATAGCGATTCCTGAATTTGTGCCCTACAGCATGCTTCCAGACTTCGGCCTGAGTGTAAACTGTGCACCTGCCCAAACGGCGTGGTTTCTGTCTGTTTTAGGAATTGGAGGTAAACATATTTTAGTTGCAAAAAATATACAAAAACATTATAAGACCATCCGATTTTATATATTGCCGTTTGCATCAATTAATAAATCAATGAGATGGAAGTTTTGAAAATCAAATTACACGACAAAATATAAATAATGCTACTAGCTAGGTTTGAACGAACAGATTCTGAAACAATCACAATCATTATAACGATTGTGTGCACATGAAATAATCGTAACAATCATCAGACCATATGCACAATCGTTTCACGTTCCACGTTACACAACATGTTTGTGCCACCCGTTAGATGATCTGAACATTGGGACAAACTATTACATAAAAAAGGTTAAATATGCATATCTGACTTTGTCACACTCACAAAACGCAGCCACCCCACGCAGAGAAAAAAATAGAGGGAAAGAGAGCATATGTTTATAAGGATATCAATTTCAAATAAGACACCACACACAATTAACGAAAAAGTTTATCCTTGGGGTTAAAGCCTTGGAACGGTCAGTGGCAAAGCAATTTTCCACTGGGGGTTTAAACTAGTAACTAGGGTGCACCAACCTAACTCTTGCCTCAACAGCTTCTCATATTAACAAACAAGTACAAGTAGTCTTGGTGAAATAACTCCAACCCACCCATCAGCTCAACAATGTTGCATGCAAGAGCATACAAACGTATAAAACATATCAGAAGCTAAGACCATTGCAAAGCCAAAGTGATCTTACCGAGAACAAAGCACCTGGAGTCAAATCATCAAGAACACATTGACAGGTATAAAAACAAAACAAAGGCTAAAACGCAACAATCAAATAGAAGAAATCACGCCCTATTAATGTTGAAATATGTATAGAAGTTTGTAATATTTCAATGCACGTTCAAATCCTTTTAAAATACCCTGATCTCTGAATTCTTATATATATATTGTGTTTTGTCATAAAGCAGCTGATAAAATCTTTTGAAATTTGATGTGTATGATGACTACTCAACATAACATATAACAGAAATTCAACATCATTACAAAGCATCTCCCGATTCTTACTAATAAACAAAATAGACAAAACAGACCAAAAACGTTGGACAAGAGTGTAAGGATTACAGCTCTAAAGAACACAAAAATACTTATGTTGAACAAGTAGAAATAACCTAACCTGAACGATAAAAAAACAGCAAGGTTTGCCGACGTGGAACAACAGACCATTAACGTAGTAAAAGGCAGACCTGGAACAACACCAAGTAGAGTAGTAGACTACCTAGTCAAAGATAGAAAAGACTATCATCTTGGAGCCGAAAAGACCATTAATGTAGTAAAACACAGAAGAGGTTATCGACTTGTAACCGCAAAGACCAGTAAACGTAGTAAAAGAGGTCACCGAGCTGGATCCTCAAAGACCATTGACGTAGTAAAATGCAGTAGAGGTTACCGACCTATAACCCCAAAGACCATTAACATAGTTTAAGACAGGCTTGTAACCACACAGGCCAGTAAAGAACTAAAGGACTACCTATCAAAGACAGTAGAGGTTGTCGGCCTGGAACCGCAAAGACGCAACGACCATTAACTTAGTAAAAGACAAAATAGGCTATCGACTTGGAGCCAAAAAGAACATTAATGCAGTAAAAGACAGAAGGTGTTATCGAACTGGAACCGCAAAGACCAGTAACGTAGTAAAAGACGGTAAAGGTGACCGATTTGGAACTTCAAAGTCCATTAAAGAAGTAAAATACAGAAGGATTTACCGACCTATAACCGTAAAGACCAGTAACGTAGTAAAAGTAAAAGACAGTAAAGGTCAGCGAGCTGGATCCTCAAAGACCATTGGCGTAGTAAAATGTAGAGGTTACCGACAAAATCCATTAACGTATAAGACAGAAGAGGTTACCGGCTTGGAACCGCATGATCAATTTAACGCAGTAAATGACAAAAGAGGTTACCGATTTGGAACCGCCTAGACCATTAACGTAGTAAAAAGCAGAAGAGGTAACCGAATTAGAGCCAATAAGACTATTAACGTAATAATAAACAGTAGAGTTTACCGACTTGGAGCCGAAAGGACAAAACACAGAAGAGGTTATCGACTTGGAACCGCAAAGACGAGTAACGTACTAAGACAGAAAAGGTTACCGACCTGGAACCGCAAAGACCATTAACATTGCAAAAGACTGAAGAGGTTACCGACCTGGACCGTAAAGACGAGTAATTGAAGTAAAACAGTAGATGTTACCGACCTGGAACCGTAAAGACGAGTAACGTCGTAAAAGACAGAAAAGGTTACCGACCTGGAGCCGCAAAGACCATTAACGTTGTAAAATACAGAAGAGGTTACCGATCTACAACCGTAAAGACCATTAACGTAGTAAAAGACAGTAGGGGTTTCCGACCTGGAACCGAACAGATGATTAACGTAGTAGAGGACAATAGAGGTCACCGAACTGGATCCTCAAAGACCATTGACGTAGTAAAATGCAGTAGAGGTTACCGACAAAATCCATGTACGTTTAAGACAGAAGAGGTTACCGGCTTGGAACCGCATGATCAATTTAACGCAGTAAATGACAGAAGAGGTTATACTACTACTACTACTACTACTACTACTACTACTACTACTACTACTACTACTACTACTACTACTACTACTACTACTACTACTACTACTACTACTACTACTACTACTACTACTACTACTACTACTAATAATAATAATAATAATAATAATAAATTCTTTATTTTAAGATGGTAAACTCTTAAGTTTCATACATTGTCAAATAACAATTATACAAAACCTATTTTCAAGAGGCCATCTGACTAAACACACGCACACACAACAATAGTACAATAATATCAATAATAATTTATAATAATTAAATAAAAAACAAAACAAAATAACAACACAAAATCACACATGTTTACAGAGCAGTGGTCTAAGAAGTCCAAACATTTTAGCTAGTATGTTTTTTTCGTCTTTTTAAAAATTTCAAGTTTCGATATAAATTTTGTTGAAGCTGGAATTTTATTCCAGATCACCATTCCAGAGTAACTGAATGTCTTTTTAAGGTATTCTGTGTTTGGTTTAAGGACAACTAGATTCAAATTACTTCGGGATCGCAAATTGTAGTTTTCATTGTTACTTGTATGAATTAATTCTCTCATGTATGAAGGAGCTAAATTGTTAATAGTTATATAAACGAAAATAGCAATGTAATATTTAAAACGGTCTGTTATTGGTAACCAGTTTAAGTTCTTGAAAAGAATTAACCGTTGCACATTAGCTTGTTTAGGAAATATCAGTTTTGCAAATTTATGTTGAAATTTGAAGACCTTATCTAACAGTCTTTTTGAGCATCCTCCCCATGTAACCAACCCATAATCTATAATTGGAGTAACATAAGCATTATAAAACATTTCTTTCATTTCATGAGTGAGATATTTTGATATGCGATGAAAAAGATATAATTTTGGCTTGAGTTGTTTGCAAACATTGTCTATTTGTGGTGACTATTTCATGGTTTTGTCTACGGTAACACCTAAAATAATCTGAGTTTCAACATTATAAATTTGCAATTGATTTATTGAAACATTTAGAGGAGCAGAACGTTTTAATCTTAGATTTTGACCAACTTGATTGAGCATGCAAGTTGTTTGTGCAGGATTCAATGCCATGCTGTTTACAGAATACCAGTTGATTATATTAATAAGATCTTTTTGAAGTTTTTCTTGAATATCAGAAACATTCTTTGCAGAACAATGTAAGGTTGAATCATCGGCTACATGTCTAGATTAGATTCTGGTGCCGATAAAGGTAGGTCATTGACATAAATAAAAAATAACAGAGGACCTAGAATATAACCCTGGGGTACCCCGGACTTGATACGGAGTTTTTGTGACTCGAAATTATTAACCTTGACAAATTGGTGTCTACATGTATCTGTTAAATAAGATTTAAACCATTTTAACGCCGCCTGGTTATCGAAGTGATAAAGCTTTAGTTTATGTAGAATAATTTCATGATTAACCATGTCGAATGCTTTGCTAAGATCTAAGAATACACTCCCAACTAGTTTACCACTATCAATATCTGTCATCCAGTTATCAATTAGGTATGCAAGGGCTGTTTGGCAAGAATGGGTTTTCCTACACCCAGACTGAGTCTTGTGTAAAATGTTTGTAGATTGCAAAAAACTCGTGCAATTGATTTCCCACGTGGCGTTCAATAACTTTTGAAATAGTGTTTAAAATTGATATCGGTCGGTAATTATTAGGGTCTTCTCTTTGCCCTTTTTTATGAAGAGGAAGAACTGCTGCCTCTTTAAGCTTGTTGGGAAAATCGCCTAACACTATGCAATCATTAATAATTTTCGCAATAGCAGATGAAACATAATCACAACTTATTTTTTTTTTAAATACGTGGTCCAATTCCATCAGGCCCAGTAGCCTTCTTTATATTAAATTAATCTTTTATCTGTTTAACCTCAAACGGCGTAATTAATTTAATAGTAAATGCTTTATATTTCAATTTTTCATCTACATAAAGTTTTAAATCATTGAAATTTGTGATACACAAGTTGGAATTTATTAGTGAGTCAGCAATATTAATAAAATGACGATTCAGGGCATTTATTATGCCGTGTTCCTTAGTTAAAGTGCTACCGTGAAATATTAGTGTAGATGGCAATGAACATGGTTTGTGAATATCATCCGAGGACACAGTTTTAATATGTTTCCACAGTAATTTTGAATCAGATTTGTCTTTAATAGCATTATTGTAAAAATTTGTTTTAGCTTGTTCAATAACTTTTATAGTATTATTACGCCAAACTTTGTAGTTATTCCAATCCTTTTGGCATTAAATAAATCCCTTGTTTTCCGAGCATGTTTATTTCTTCCGAGTACCAATCAGGTTGATGTTGTCTTTTTATGCGTTTAACTTTTATCGGTGCGTGTTTATTTAGTGTTTAGGTTACCGACTTGGAACCGCCTAGACCATTGACGTAGTAAAAAAGCAGAAGAGGTAACCGAATTAGAGCCAATAAGACTATTAACGCAGTAATAGACAGTAGAATTTACCGACTTGGAGCCGAAACGACTATTATCGTAGTAAAAAAAAGAGGTTATAGACTTGGAACCGCAAAGACGAGTAACGTACTAAAAGACAGAAAAAGTTACCGACCTGGAACCGCAAAGACCATTAACATTGTAAAAGACTGAAGAGGTTACCGACTGGAACTGCAAAGACCATTAACTCTGTATAAGACTGTAGAGCTTACCGACCTGGAACCGTAAAGACGAGTAACGCAGTAAAACAGTAGAGGTTACCGACCTGGACCGTAAAGACGAGTAACGCAGTAAAACAGTAGAGGTTACCGACCTGGAGCCGCAAAGACCATTAACGTTGTAAAAGACAGAAGGGGTCACCGATCAAGAACCGTAAAGACCATTAACGTAGTAACAGACAGTAGGGGTTTCCGACCTGTAACCGAAAAGATCTTTTACGTAGTAAAGGACAATAGAGGTCACCGAACTGGATCCTCAAAGACCATTGACGTAGTAAAATGCAGTAGAGTTTACCGACAAAGACCATTAACGTATAAGACAGAAGAGGTTACCGGCTTGGAACCGCATGATCGATAACGCAGTATATGACAGAAGAGGTTACCGACTTGGAACCGCCTAGACAATTAAGGTAGTAAAAAGCAGAAAAGGTAACCGAATTAGAGCCAATAAGACTATTAACGTAGTAATAGACAATCGAGTTTACCGATTTGGAACCGAAACGACTATTATCGTAGTAAAAGATAGAAGAGAGAGGTTATCGACTTGAAACCGCAAAGACGAGTAACGTACTAAAAAACAGAAAAGTTTAACGACCTGGAACCGCATTATTTATTTCTAATTATTTTATGTCATTTCAGCAATGATAAGTAATGTATGTGCTGGCTGGTTAGCTGATTTGAAGTGTGTTCACAATCTGTATTTCCTTGGTGGGTGCATTTTGACAGTCGGAACATTGACAATGATCATAGCTGTTATTCCTAGACTTGAGATGTTCTTCATTTATTCTGCTCTATACGGAATATTTTCAGGTAAGAATATAAAGTTCTAAAAACGCTTTGTTAAACATATAACAAATGTTATCGTTGCTTGTAAGCGTAAACTTGTTAAGTTCTAGAAATACAAATGACTGCCTCCGGATTTAATACATGTATAATTTAGATTTAACCATTTTTATCATCCGAACAGGTGAAAATGCATATGATAGTGATCTGTAAAATTATTAACACTTCCTCTAGTTTAAAAAAGAAATCCGTTATAGCTTGCGTAACCTTCAAATTCAGTACTTATAGAAGAAAATAACGTAAGGAAACGTGGGTATGGATGAAATAAAGATTGCCATTAGAAGTAAGCTTGTTGTTTTAGTTTTCTGCTTTCTACATGTTCATCAAATTAGTGTTGGTGTTATGCTTTGGCGTTATTTCCTAATAAGCTGGTTCACACGTTAGCATAATATGCGCTTAATAAGTAATGTCATCTTAATGCTTGTTCTAGCCGCTATGTATGGTGTTCAACTGATCGTGCTAATGGAATATTTTGGCGAGCACTCCATGGCGTCAATTGTTGGTATTACGATGTGGGTTTACGGCATATCGGGATTTATTGGTACACCAGCTGCTGGTAAGAACGTCTTAAATAACATATCGTTTTAGGTAAACTGTTTTCAAGTACTATTATAATAATGTTTCTGGTGTTGTTGTTGTTGTTGTTGTTTTTATACTGTTTTATCTGGGTTTGTCTTGTAATATATAGTTCTGGAATAAAACCATATCAAGGGTAGTACGTCATCAATTCATTACTGCACATGAACAGCAAAAGACCGACAATCTGGTATTAATGGATTTTTTACTTACTTAATAGGATGTTTATATTTTATTGCTTCATATTCTTTCATATTTATGCGCTTCAACGATTCGAATAAATTTAAATGTGTACATATTGCTGCAATCTATAAATGGTGTGTTTCAAACAAACTGGGATTATACATCTTGGGCAGTATATGTGAACTGCACCTATATTACTGATTATCAGCAGCCTCTATCAAAAACAGGCTGTAGTAATCCATTTGGGTGTATTTCCAAAATTCTTAAAATGTTTCAGCTTAATTAATTTTCACCACCTTGTGAGTATGGACAGCTTCAAGTTGGCTTTTTATACATCTACATTGCAAAAACATTAATTAATCGTAGCAACAAGCTTCAGAGCTTACAAATGATTGCCTTCATCAAGCTCTAGCTTAAAACTATTTTCTCTCACAGAATGTCAGTAACTAAATCTTAGTCTATAAATTATACAATAACGTGAAACCCAAACTTTGGGATGGATCGAAATTGTACTATTTAATGGTGTAATTACTGAGTTGCGCTCAACCCGGGGCTAGGCGGCGTGGGCAGTGATAAGCATTTCCATTACTGCCCATGAACAGGCTCAATCAAACCGAGCCTGCAGTACTTTCATATTTGTCGTGTTCGGTGGCATTCAAAGTTCCCTTTTCATCTGTTTCGGTATCACAGTGGCGTTGTTTGTGCCGAGTGGCGGCTGTAAAAAGTCTCCCCTTACATTCAATCAGTGCTGTTATCAGTTACGTCCTTTGAAGGTCGTTGAGCACGATACTTATGTACTATGTTTATAGTACTTCTAAAATTCCTTTGTTTTAATATTTCGGCCAGTTTATAAATAGGTGGTTTCAATATCCCAGCCAATATTGGTTTGGATATTGTCCAATCACTCCCAAGGATATACTTCCTGCTTTTAAAATTTTGCCTTTGGCGTAGTCTGTGATATGCAGGATTTGTATTCTAAGATCCCCTGTCAAAATTCTATTCTGTTTATTTCCGCCCATTGTTTTCTCGTTTAGGGCAAACCCATTATTTTATCTGGGGACCATACGCCGCTGAACATGGAATGGTATTAATCTGAAAATACCTCATTGAAGGTTCCATGTTCACCGCCATATGCATACCATCGTTTGGGATGGATCGAAATTGTACTATTTAATGGTGTAATTACTGAGTTGCGCTCAACCCGGGGCTAGGCGGCGTGGGCAGTGATAAGCATTTCCATTACTGCCCATGAACAGGCTCAATCAAACCGAGCCTGCAGTACTTTCATATTTGTCGTGTTCGGTGGCATTCAAAGTTCCCTTTTCATCTGTTTCGGTATCAAAGTTGCGTTTTTTGTGCCGTGTGGCGGCTGTAAAAAGTCTCCCCGTACATTCAATCAGTGCTGTTATCAGTTACGTCCTTTGAAGGTCGTTGAGCACGATACTTTTGTACTATGTTTATAGTACTTCTAAAATTCCTTTGTTTTAATATTTCGGCCAGTTTATAAATAGGTGGTTTCAATATCCCAGCCAATATTGATTAGGATATTGTCCAATCACCCCCAAGGATATACTTCCTGCTTTTTAAATTTTGCCTTTGGCGTAGTCTGTGATATGCAGGATTTGTATTCTAAGATCCCCTGTCAAAATTCTATTCTGTTTAGTTCCGCCCATTGTTTTCTCGTTTAGGGCAAACCCATTATTTTATCTGGGGACCATACGCCGCTGAACATGGAATGGTATTAATCTGAAAATACCTCATTGAAGGTTCCATGTTCACCGCCATATGCATACCATCGTTTGGGATGGATCGAAATTGTACTATTTAATGGTGTAATTACTGAGTTGCGCTCAACCCGGGGCTAGGCGGCGTGGGCAGTGATAAGCATTTCCATTACTGCCCATGAACAGGCTCAATCAAACCGAGCCTGCAGTACTTTCATATTTGTCGTGTTCGGTGGCATTCAAAGTTCCCTTTTCATCTGTTTCGGTATCACAGTTGCGTTTTTTGTGCCGTGTGGCGGCTGTAAAAAGTCTCCCCGTACATTCAATCAGTGCTGTTATCAGTTACGTCCTTTGAAGGTCGTTGAGCACGATACTTATGTACTATGTTTATAGTACTTCTAAAATTCCTTTGTTTTAATATTTCGGCCAGTTTATAAATAGGTGGTTTCAATATCCCAGCCAATATTGATTAGGATATTGTCCAATCACCCCCAAGGATATACTTCCTGCTTTTTAAATTTTGCCTTTGGCGTAGTCTGTGATATGCAGGATTTGTATTCTAAGATCCCCTGTCAAAATTCTATTCTGTTTAGTTCCGCCCATTGTTTTCTCGTTTAGGGCAAACCCATTATTTTATCTGGGGACCATACGCCGCTGAACATGGAATGGTATTAATCTGAAAATACCTCATTGAAGGTTCCATGTTCACCGCCATATGCATACCATCGTTTGGGATGGATCGAAATTGTACTATTTAATGGTGTAATTACTGAGTTGCGCTCAACCCGGGGCTAGGCGGCGTGGGCAGTGATAAGCATTTCCATTACTGCCCATGAACAGGCTCAATCAAACCGAGCCTGCAGTACTTTCATATTTGTCGTGTTCGGTGGCATTCAAAGTTCCCTTTTCATCTGTTTCGGTATCACAGTTGCGTTTTTTGTGCCGTGTGGCGGCTGTAAAAAGTCTCCCCGTACATTCAATCAGTGCTGTTATCAGTTACGTCCTTTGAAGGTCGTTGAGCACGATACTTATGTACTATGTTTATAGTACTTCTAAAATTCCTTTGTTTTAATATTTCGGCCAGTTTATAAATAGGTGGTTTCAATATCCCAGCCAATATTGATTAGGATATTGTCCAATCACCCCCAAGGATATACTTCCTGCTTTTTAAATTTTGCCTTTGGCGTAGTCTGTGATATGCAGGATTTGTATTCTAAGATCCCCTGTCAAAATTCTATTCTGTTTAGTTCCGCCCATTGTTTTCTCGTTTAGGGCAAACCCATTATTTTATCTGGGGACCATACGCCGCTGAACATGGAATGGTATTAATCTGAAAATACCTCATTGAAGGTTCCATGTTCACCGCCATATGCATACCATCGTTTGGGATGGATCGAAATTGTACTATTTAATGGTGTAATTACTGAGTTGCGCTCAACCCGGGGCTAGGCGGCGTGGGCAGTGATAAGCATTTCCATTACTGCCCATGAACAGGCTCAATCAAACCGAGCCTGCAGTACTTTCATATTTGTCGTGTTCGGTGGCATTCAAAGTTCCCTTTTCATCTGTTTCGGTATCACAGTTGCGTTTTTTGTGCCGTGTGGCGGCTGTAAAAAGTCTCCCCGTACATTCAATCAGTGCTGTTATCAGTTACGTCCTTTGAAGGTCGTTGAGCACGATACTTATGTACTATGTTTATAGTACTTCTAAAATTCCTTTGTTTTAATATTTCGGCCAGTTTATAAATAGGTGGTTTCAATATCCCAGCCAATATTGATTAGGATATTGTCCAATCACCCCCAAGGATATACTTCCTGCTTTTTAAATTTTGCCTTTGGCGTAGTCTGTGATATGCAGGATTTGTATTCTAAGATCCCCTGTCAAAATTCTATTCTGTTTAGTTCCGCCCATTGTTTTCTCGTTTAGGGCAAACCCATTATTTTATCTGGGGACCATACGCCGCTGAACATGGAATGGTATTAATCTGAAAATACCTCATTGAAGGTTCCATGTTCACCGCCATATGCATACCATCGTTTGGGATGGATCGAAATTGTACTATTTAATGGTGTAATTACTGAGTTGCGCTCAACCCGGGGCTAGGCGGCGTGGGCAGTGATAAGCATTTCCATTACTGCCCATGAACAGGCTCAATCAAACCGAGCCTGCAGTACTGTCATATTTGTCATGTTCGGTGGCATTCAAAGTTCCCTTTTCATCTGTTTCACTTTCAGGCTGGCTGTTTGATGCGACTGGAAGTTATACCGCGAGTTTTCTTGCGACTGGAGCTTGCTTTGTGTTAAGTGGTATAATAAACTTTCTAGTGCTGTGTACAAAACCGAGGAGACAAATAAGCAAGTAGCAAATACTGACAACAAAGGTAGACTGTATACAACAAGAAACAAAAATCTACTGTAGACAGTTCCTGTATAGAAAATACTATATTCAATAATAAACACGTAATTTTATGCAAGTATAATGTTTATAAATTGTTAAAAATATAACCGTATAGAAAAATATGTTCCAGTACTGTCAAAATTGTAACGCATAACATATATAAATTAATAAAGGAAGACAAACTCCAATATTTCACTACGCATTTCGAGTTTGTTTAACTCTTCTTCAGGTGAATGTTATTATATCAACATGTGTTATAAACAATGTGTTATTTTGGCGGTAAAATGATGTAATTTTATTGTCAAATGGTGTAACGCAAAACATGCATGTACACAGTGTAACGTTAAATTTAATTCTTCGGAGAGGATACTTGTAATTGTAAAATTGACCGATTGTGCTCAAGAGCAATATGTTCAAGAGCCAGAAAAAAAGATAATTATCTTTGAAATTCAAGAGTTAAAAATTTATTTAAACATGCGCCGATTAAATGTTTTTTTTATGCTTTTAATTGACACTTACTCTAGTTTGGTCAAAACTATTGCATGAAATGCGCCAGCGCGTTTATTAATTGACGAGATTTCATCATAATGTCATAGTTCAACCCAGTTCCTAAACTTGTTTCAAAAATAAATTTCCACAAGCTTATAACAAAAACAGACCCATGGGTATCCACATTGAAAGTGTCAGTAGCAAACATTATTTGCCACTGGGGTGTTAAGATGTTTGTATGGTGTAACAACCTCTCTTGCTCTGAGTGTTTTATTCATAAAAAATATACTACATAAAGTTTGCTAAGCAACAAGAATAATTAGTGCATATAACCTGGCGTGTTCCAGTTTTAGTTTCATTTATATTATTTCTTTTTATTTATCTGATTAAACTGGATTAAGCTTTTATTTGAAAAAATAAGTTGACAAAGGTCAAGATGCATGACAAACAATATGGGACTAAAAAACAAAACAAAGTAAACTTGTGTTGGTTACACATAACTATGGAAAAAACAGATAATGTACTGCGCCTCCTGCCATTGATTTGCCATAAACAAACAAGAAAAAAAAAGAAAAATAAAAAATAAAAAATCTCTCTAACGGCACAATGCAGTTATACCAAACTTCGTCCTCAAATTCTAGACAGTTACGAGTATTTATTTTGCTTTTACAGGCTCGTTGCCACCCCTGCTAGCTTTGATAACTTGGATATTTTTGAAGCTGTTTGGCAATTTATTTTTGTTACGTTTTAAAGGTCAAACGGTGTTACAGTAAATTAATTCCATTCATGACTTTAAGATAGGCATTTTGGAAGTTATCATTTGTTTTGAAGTAAATTTTGATACAGATTGAGCCTACTGATTAAAACTATCTCAAATAGTTTTGCCCAATAAATATGTAGAATTAATTTACATTAGGTTTTTGTATACCTATTTGGATTTGTGTTTGTATTTGGCAGTTTCTTTTGTTTTTTTCTTAATTTGTTACCAAAACATTTTTTGTAAAACTGTAAAATTGCAGTAATTTAGTCCTCTCAACATTGTAAAGTCCAGGTATTTTCATTAGTACTTTGTTATAAGATTCAAGTGGTGTTTTGTTTGTAAATTAAAGTGAATGTGTGTTTGTTTTGATTGTGTCCGGCTAAACTGAAAGTACATTTTTGATGTGGTTATAAATTGTACTGTATAGTTATTTTTAGTGTTTTAGTGGATCTATGATAGATTTTTAATAGTTATTTGCAAAAGGCTATTATAGTGTTTAATTGATATAAAGGTTATTTACAATTGCGCAACATAAAAGTTTGCTATTATTTAAAATATTTAGGGACTTTCTTAGTTTCTGATCTTTTTTCACAACCTTAACAGGTCTAAGTTGTGATAACACCTAACTCATTTCATTTACAACAAGGTTAAGTGATTAGTGTGCGAATTGGGTTATAGTATACGTATATTTATTATATGTTTTATACTGTGCTTTGTGTTGTACCACCCTACACGTACTTGCTTGCTTGCATACTTGCTTGTTTGCGCATTTGCTTGCGACTGATAATTTGGTATTTCGTGAGGTTGTTGATTTTTTTTTGGGTTCACTGATAAAGTGTAAATTTAAGTGATTTGAGGTTAGGGATAAACCAGTGAACTACCGGTACTTATTAACTTACTTTGATAAAAGTTCATTACCTAGACAATTTACAGTACATTTGAATTTGTATTCACTTGTTGCTGTAGATGATTTCTGCAGATCATTGATAAAGTGTATAGTTTGATATAAACAGTTTAATATCAGCTATTGGATTTTCACAATTCAGTGTGACACTTTGTTTACATTATGTTCATTGAATCATGATATCTTGACCCAGTGTATTGGATTTGTAGACAAGCTGACCTATATTTGTGAAGGTATTTTCCCACACTATATTGATCCAGTTTCTGGATAGGACTTAATAATTTATTGTGAGGTTCAATATTTTGGATTTTGGTTGAAATATTGATATTGTGGCTACTTTAATAGGGTTTCTAGAATTGAAAGAAACATGTTAGATAGTATACAACCGTTAAAACGTTATACACAGTTTTTTTATATAAGTATTACTGGGAATATGTTTAGTGGGTTGAATTGAGAAGTAACTGGAGTTCCCATTTAACTTTACATTTTACAGCCTGTTTGAGTTTTTCGATAAACTTGGCTTAGCTCACATTCATAGTGCAAATTTTTTTCTGGAATTTATTTTGTTTTTGACTTGATTTTTTCACGTGATTGAAACAGGTGTTTATTTCTTTTGTGATAAGTTGATTTGAACACATATTATCACAATGGCTGAAGGTGAAACTAGTTCTTCGGTTAGCAAGACTTTAGAATCTAAAGTCAATGTGGAGGATGTTTTGAAACTGATAGAGCAACGGTATATGTTGATACCGAAGTCGGAGACTCCTTCGACTACTGTTCCTACATCAGTTGCCCCTGTTACTATATCCTATATCTTCGGTGCCTCCCATCATAATACCTTGCCGGAACCTGTATTCAGTACACCTGCTGTGGTGTCAGCACCAAATTCATTTTGGCTTCGACACCTATTCCTTTTGTTCAACCATCTTTGTCCATGGCTAGACCTCAGCCGATTTTGCTAAAGATTCCTTGTTTTTCGGGGATTACCCTTTACCTAAGGATGAGGAGCCATACATGTACATAGTGTGGAGATATGAGGTGGAATGTTTATTCACTAACCCTGAACTTACTCCAGCCCATATTCTACAGCTGATACGTGGATCTCTTCGAGGTACAGCTAGAGTTATGATTGTTCCCTTAGGTCAGACCTCTACATCGGAGGAGATTCTTAACAAGTTAGATGTTCTGTTTTCGGAGGCTTCAACAAAGGAAGACCTGATGACTGATTTTTTTTTAATACTCGGCAAAAGCCTCAGGAATCAGTCAAAGCATATGTATGTCGACTAGAAACCTTGTTGCAGTCCATTATTAATAAGGGTCAGTTACCGGTTAAGCCCGGAACGACATTCTTCGACATAAGTTTTGGACGGGCCTGGAATCTGCTGTGTTGAGATTGCAGACGAGACATACGTATTACTCTCTGAGTGACTATGGTTTGTTACTCAGGAAAATAAGAAACGTAGAAAACAAAATAGCACATGACTCTACTGTTCCTTCTCCCTTTCTGACTCAAACTGTGTCTCACTCTCAGACTGCGAAGTCATCTTCAGCACAGCATTCCACAGTTTCTGCTGAATCTAATTTCGATTTTAAACTTTAGACTTAGAAAAAGAATGTTGATACTCGGCTTTCTAATATTGAGTCTCGATTTACTTCTTCTGAACAGAGAATTGATCAGCAAATTGACAACAAGTTTGATCTAATTATAAAGAAACTTGATGGTCAAAATACGTCTTCTGGTAATTACCATTTCAGAGGCAGAGGTAGAGGCAGATGACATTTTCACAGTTCTAACTGAGGAAAGGGCAATTCCAAAAACGAGTAAATGTCTCTGTTGTGGGCAAAACAGAGATTGTGGCTGATAAAGCCCAATCACAGACTAAACCAGATGATTTTGTTCATAGACTTGTTGGTTCTGCAAATGAACATCATGTGGTAATTAATGGTGTTCCTTTCAAAAGTTTGTGGAATTCTGGATCCATGGTTACAACTATGAGCCACACTGCATTTCAGTCTTTAAATCCCAAGGTGATTTTGCATTCTTAAGATTATCTTGGTCTCAGCTTGTCGATTGCAGATGGTTCTTCTCTTAAGTATTATTGTTATATTGAAGCAACTGTTTCAGTTCCATTTTTATCTTCTTTTAACCTTGATAAACCAGTTCTGGTCATACCAGATAATGATTTTATTAGTGTTTGTCCAGTGATAATTGGAACAAACGTGCTTCGCAGATGCAAAGCATTTTTAAATCAGATACCAGAGGAGAGTACAGTTCCTAGTCAATGGCAGTTAGCTATGGACAGTCTTGAATCACGCACTTATCCAGTTAGGGTGTGTGGAAAGAAAACTATTTATGTTGCGCCATTTGAAAGTGTTACCATAAATAGAATGGTTAGAAATTTTGATTCTATTACTTCAGTTGCTACTGAAACTTCTGAACTATTTCAAGGGTATACTGTTTGTCCTCGTGTTGTCAAATTGCATAATACTTCTTCAGCCAGAATTCCTGTAAAAATTTGCAACATGACTGCCAAGACCTTTACTTTTAAGCCCAAATCAAAGATTTGTGAGGTTTCTGAGGCTAAAGTCATTGATGACATAACATCATTTATTTCCCAGGAGAGTTCCTGTGAGCCCCCTTTCAAGGATGTCTCAGTGGACACATTTAATTTAACTCCTGAGCAGACATTGAGGTTCTTTTAAGTCTTAGGAAAATGGAAGGGTGTATTTTGCACTTCAACAAAGTACATTGGGAAGACCAATCTAGCTCAACACCGAATAGTGTTAGAGGATGAGACGCCTTTTAAGGAGCCAAATCGTCGTATTCCCCCAGCTCTCTATGAGGAAGTCCGGCAACATATTAAAGAAATGTTGGATGCTGGTGTTATTAGGGAGTCTGATTCTCCTTATTCTTCCAATGATGTCTTAGTGCGAAGGCCAACAGGTGCACTTCGTTTTTGCATCGATTGGCGTAAACTCAATGACAAAACTCGCAAGGATGCATTCATGTTACCTCTTTTTGATGATACCATTGTTCTTACTGGTTCAAAATTTCTCCAAAATTGATCTCAATTCTGCGTATTGGCAGATTGAGGTGGCTGAGGAGGATAAGCCCAAAACTGCTTTCTCTGCAGGGCCTATTGGATTTTATGAATGAAATCGGATGGGCTTTGGCCTAACGAACGCCCCTGCAACATTTCAGCTTTGCATGGAGACATTTATGGGTGACATGCATCTCACGGAATGCCTTATTTTCCTAGATGGCATTTTGATATTTTCATCAACTTTTGATGAAAACATTTCAAGGTTGGAATCAGTGTTTCAACGATAAAATGATCATAACTTGCGGGTCAAGCCTTCCAAATGTGAGTTTTTTAAGTCCTCAGCTCCATATTTAGGGCACATTGTTTCAGCCCAAGGCACTGCGACCGGTGTATTCGGAGGAAGACTCCAGCTAATCGGCCTTTTGCAAAGCTTTTGCAAAGCTTTAGCCCATCCACACCTCAAGACCTATGGAGCTAGTCTCCATTGACTTCCTGGAGCTCGAACCCAGTAAAGGTGGGATTGAAAATATTCTAGTTATAGTGGAAGGATTTTTTTTCGATTATACGGGTTCCCAGAGCAACTGCACAGTGACCAAGGTCGCAACTTCCTGAGTCGCACTATTCAGGAGCTGTGCAGAATTGCTGGCATAAGGAAGTCTAGGACCACTCCATACCATCCTATGGGAAACGGTGGAGCAGAGAGGTGGAATCAAACCCTCCTTAAGATGCTTGGGACTCTGGAGAATCACCAGAAGTCCGACTGGAAGAGTTATATATCACCTCTGGTGCAAGCGTATAACGCAACGAAAAATGATGCAACTGGATACGCCCCACATAACTTAATGTTTGGGTGGCATCCCCGGCTTCCTGTTGATGCTTATCTGGGTACGGATCCCACTGAGGGGCATGACGGCAGCCACTCATCATACGCATCAAAACTCCACCAGAGCCTGCAGTATGCCTACCTCACGGCCGCTGAGGAAGCTGGGAAGCTTGCCACCAAAAATAAGCTAATTTATGATCGGGGTTTCAAGCAGTCCAAACTTGAAGGTGGAGATCAGGTGCTGGTCAGGAAAGTTGGGCTGGAGGTAACAAACAAACTAGCCGACAAATTAGACACTGATGTCTATGTCGTGCTAGAGATGCCCAACTCTGACATACCGGTGTATAGGGTCCAACTTCAGTCCCGTAAGGGTCCCATTAAAACCCTTCACCGGAATTTGTTGTTGCCCTACCATAACATCATCCAACCTGCGGGGGACTGTTTTGTGCCCTCCTCTGTGAAAAGTTCTCGCAAGAAAACTGTTACCCAGGGGGAGTTGCACAAGCAGCTTCCTGCAGAGGGCAACACAACAGCATCAAGATCAGACAGTTCAGAGGCATCAGACTCCGATAAGAGTGAAAGAGCAAACCTATACATACCACCTCACCTCAGGGGCCTAAGACCTGCGAAGCGGCAAAACCCCCCACAACCTAGGGAGATACCTGGTGACCGTTGTCTGAGGTAACCTGGTTTTCACTTAACCTGGATCAGACCTTGCCCCAGCACAGAAGTGTGGGTTCTCCCAGGCAGACTCCTGATTCTAGGTCAGAAGAGACTTTTTCCCCAACCCCACAGTCCTCTGACCTGAAAGCGTAACTACCGGATATGAAAGTACAGTACCCCAATCCCGGACTGATGTGCCTACTGTTGTTATGGAGCACTCTGACCACACAACAGATGTGAGCATCGAGCCTAGCTCTGCCACCTATGTTTCTGCTCCTCCTCCAGTAAGTCCGCGCCCAGTCAGGCGGAGGGTCCTACCACAAAGATATGGTGAGTGGGTAACCCCCGTCGGTACGAGAATGTCTCAAGATTGCGAGATTTTTTATGTTTAAACTTCTCCAATATATTTATATCCAATTTGTGTTAAGGTGGGATTAATGAAATTTAATTCTTCATAGTTTTATTTTCCTAAGTGTTATCCAATCTTTTTCAGAGTTTTATCCTTATTTAAAGGATAATACATTTTGTAATTGGTTTCTCAATATTTTCACTGGACTTAATATTTTGTATCTTAATCAACATGTTGCTTAGAGCTGTGCCACTTGTATTTTGATTTTCGATTAGTGGTAATAGACTTGCATTTTGGGAATGTGTAAGACTTAATTTTTATTTTCGATCCTAGTACTTTTTGTTTGGATATATATTTTTGTGTTAGTTGAAATGTCTGGGGCCATTCCCGTAATGGGGGATGTGTAGCCCAGTCTATTTTTATGCCAACTTGCATTTTACATCAACGTTTGTGATCGTTTACTCACCGTGTATGTGTATACATGTATCAAACTGCCTAACTGTATTCCAGGTCGGCAGTGACGTATCTTGTTTTGGGTGGTTCAGTGATTGAGTGAGTTGTTTTGAGCGATTTCACAATAACACAATAACACGCATGAATTCCCGAACCCCGCGAAACCCTCTTTGTTTCTCTGTTCCATCTATTTTCCCGCACTCCGACTCTTACCTTTGTGGGATACAGATCAGATTTAACTTACAGTTTATCTGTTATTGTAATAGATATTATTCCTTAAGTATACCAATTTATTGCATATTTGGTATATTCATTGCTAAAGGTTTGATTGAAACTATACCACAGATCCTGGTAAGAATTTATTTATAGTTTTATAAATATAACAGTTATATGTGAATTGCTGAAGTAATCTGTTTGATTCGGTTGCAATTCTTTGATTTTTTTCTTGTCTATTTCATGAATGCAAATGTTCATTCTTTATGTTTTAGGCTATTTATGTATTGTTACATAAATTCTAAACAATCGACAAGTGGTTTGTCTTGAAACCCTGCCCTGGAAACATAAATATGAAATGAAAGCTTTCAGGCTCATCTGCTGAGACATTAAAAACAATGACGTCATATGAATCCGGGTCATATGCGCCAGATAGCTAATAGTGATTCGGCTGAGTGATTGTCATTTTTAGCTTCTTTCATTTTTCACCGAAAACTTGTAACGTAACTACAATTATGTATGTGGTATACGACCATCAAAAGCTCGAACAACCGATTTTCGTTTTTAGAAATAATAAGAATTTCAGACCACAAATCTAATATTTATAATATTATTCAAACACAGCGTTGTTTTGTTTCTGCTATTTGAAACGTCAACTTCATGATCATTACATACAAACTTACGTTCTATGCACTCGTTTTGATGGCTGGTTGTCTTGTTTGCCTACATTATCAATATATTATAATAATAAATTCTATGTTGACGCCATAACTAGATCGTTAGTCGAATCGTTTTTTTGTTTCCACACTAAAGCAAAACTTGATTGATGAAAATGTGGCCGATTTCATTCTCTATCTGTCAAAGTTCTATATGTACGACTGATGTTGTCTAGATTTCTAAACTTAACTGTTGCTTAACAGACAGTCGCTGACGACTAAGAAACATAACTTGATACAACTCTTTCTTATACACCGTTGTATATTCAAACTACATTTGTGTCCCTTGTTTTATTATTAGTTAAAACTAACCATAAATTGACACAACCATTACCACGCTTTATTGCAATATATTACCTATATTAACGCCTCTTTCTGCGACATGAACTTGTTTAACATTTCTCTCAGCCTATGATGTTATGTTATCTAGTTGTATTTTCCAGTAAAATAAAAACACCCCATTATGTCTTTTTTAAACCAAAGCATTTCTTTATAAAACAAGAGCCTGTCGTAAATGATATGCTATTTTACAACGTAGAACCAGTTGAGAAAGAACGGGTCTGGGAAATTAAAGCACAGTTGAAGAGTTGCTCGATTGTATTGAATGTTAAATAATTATTTTCGGTGTTGTTGTTTTTTTTAAATTCCTTTTCTTATCTTTTTAGTAGATGTGTGATATACTCTTCATTGAAGAAATACACTGCATATTCCAAACAGAAATGGTTTGCAAATTGTTCATGTATTACTCTAGATTCATTTGAAGAACGTTTTATACTAGCATTAATTAATATTGGTAAGTATAATTATATTTGCTTTATAACGAACACATTGTTGTTTACTATTTTCATAGTAAATGTAACAATACAAAATAATTAAAGCAAAGAAAAACACAATTTTAGCTGTGTATCACTGTCGTAGCAAACACGAGTGCAGACCATGACAATTTGTATCTCTTAACCCGCGAGTCAATTTACCAAGTTTTAGCCACACAGTTTATTTATCCAACTGTATCCAGGCACATTCTCGCTCGCGAAGGTCAGCAACAGATCTGTTTTACCTAGCTTAATCCATACATAAAAGATCACGCGATGTACAACCACCAAGTCAATTTACCCAGATAACTAGCGAGGTATAGAAGCTATCTATTACTGTAGAGTCAAATTTTCCAAACTGTATACAGATAAGCGATACCTCACTGTCCTGTAACCCGCGAAATACAGATGCAAACCCGATGTTAAATTAAAGATTTATACACTGGTCAAAAGTTCTAAGTGCACACTTTTCATTTTTGAATATCTTAAAGTAAACTTATCCAAATTGAATAAAAGTTTGACATAATGTTAATTATGATCAAACAATAATAGTTGTTTGAAAACTGTGCATATGTTTTACGTTTTACGTCATCCACGTCGGTATGCGCTATTTATGCAGTATCCCCGTACGGCAAGCGAAATTTATTTTTTACAATCGTTTTTGTTTTTCACATGTTCACCGACTCAAGTTAAATACGAAAAACACACCAACAAATTGTAACCATAGAACGGTTGACGTCAGCAGACAACGACATTGCCGTCACAATTCTTTTCACAGGCACAACTTCAAATTTGTTGTAAAAAATCTTGACGGTTTTCGTAAATGAAAAAAACACACCTTATTTTGCATATTTTATAAATTTATGAAGAAAATCAAACGATATTATTTTCTAAATTGCTTACGTTGCTTACGTTGAACGCTGGTGTTACTCAATTACGTCATTAAATATTTACGTAAAAAAACGTCAACTCGAAAATATTAGTGCAACATTTGTTGGATAAGTGTCCAATAAATAAATAGATGAAAAGGTAACTTTAAAAGCCACCGAACACGACAAATATGAAAATACTGCAGGCTCGGTTTGATTGAGCCTGTTCATGGGCAGTAATGGGAATGCTTAGTCTTAACACTACACCGCACAAAACACAAACTCCGATTTGCATTGGGCAAGACTTGCGATCGTTTTATTCGAGCAGGAATAAACAATACTTTACATACATTGTTTAAGTTTATATGCATAACTATACAAATGGATATATGTATGACAACATTGTCGACGTGAAGCTACATACTAGTATATCTTAACCATGTGCCTAGTACATTATATATCCAGTGTAATCATGATATTCTGGGCAAGGTTAAAAACCAGAGATAAAACATCATTTGAATGTAAAAATGCTCTGGAAAACTGTTCCAGAATACCATAATTCCGCCCGTATCATTTTATCTGTTAATGATACCAAATATAATACAGCGTAAACATTCATTTTTTAACGTTATTGAAAAAAACGTTACGGATAGTCATGTCATGTTAACATAAGATAACGAATAATCTATACATAACTACCAATTATTTACAACCATTTTTTAACTATTCAAAATTCGAATTTGAAAACATAAAAGAGATGTGTAACGATCGAAGTGCTGCGTAGAACTGACGAACAAACGCATCGCCCGTGCTAAAATACCGCCACTTCCCACGTGACCACGTGACCTTTGTACACCATGCATCACTAACTTGCACAAATAGTTTGTGCTATACAGTGTTAAGACATACGTTCTGAGCTATACTGCGTAACGCACAGAACTTCTAAGTCTTAACACTACACCGCACAAAACACAAACTCCGATTTGCATTGGGCAAGACTTGCGATAGAACTAAATACAAATGTGAGAAGCTACTATTTATGCACATTATTCAAATTCGAATTTCAAAGTTAATTTTTTAATTTACAAGTTAAGCTGTCTGGTAATGAACAATTTCTTTTCAAGTGAATCGTCTATATAACCATCTTTAGCTAAATCAGTCTTCCAGCGACCGTGCCTTTTGATGCATCTGTCTGATACGCCCTCGGCGTTTGCAGCAGCGCTAGCTCCGCTAGCTCTTAAAGAATGTGTACCTAAATGTAAAGAGGGTGCAACCATTTTGTGTTTTGAAACAATACATTCTCTGGCTCTAGTATAACAAAGCTTCTTGATTTAATTTAACAAAAAACATTGACTATTTGACCTGCATGCAGGTCTAAATAAATATATTTCTGTACCTAATGTCAAATTAGCGCAACTTAAATAGCGTTGCAACATGCTAACTGGACAAGCTGAAGATTCGCCTTTTGAAATTAACACTTCTTTTCCAGATCTATAAACATCAGTTTTACTTTTTCTAATAAACAGAGCCAAATGATCATCTTTAAAAAAGATGTCACAACAACGCAAATCACTTAACTCGTTAAAACGCAAAAACCCTGCATAGCTAAGCAAAATCATTGTCAAATCCCTCAAAGTTATAACATCTGTAGTGTCGGTGAACATGTTACACAGTTGAATTAAATGCTCTGAAGTAATCACGTCCTTTTTCTTTACAGGCTTGGAGTTGAAACGTTTAGCACATTCTAACATATTTTTCACAATTGAGTTTTCTGTAGGATCTATTAAGTCATTAATGTTATGAAACCATTTTATCCCATAGAACGCCGCCGTGATGACTGTGTCGGACTTTCCACTGTCAATTAAGAACGATAAGTACATAGCTACGTGAATGGAATGTGCAGGACTGCACGGAAATCCTTTAACAGCACAGAAGTCCTTGAAAGCCTTCACTTGTTGGAAATATTTAGCAACAGTACTGTCTGCCTTCGAACCCAAAATGTGTGTAGCCATACGTTGTATAACATAATCTCCATTGTCTATGTCCACTCCTGCCTGCTAGAATTTACGTTTCAAGGATTGCTTTATACCAATACCTATAACATACATAATACAGATTAGCATCTAATGACAATTCTTAGTACATGTACAATACATACTATACTGCTTTATAGCTGCGACAATCGCATCGTAACGCCAGCATTCTAAAAGAAAATGGTTCTTTAGAAAATATTCCATTATCGCCTCTTCCTTTGTTCACTGCACCTGTTATGGGTAAAACATAAACATCTTTTATAAATGTCACGAAATTACCCAAACTGTCTACTAATAACGGCCAAAATGAAGCCGACTCCCATTTTGGTACTATCAAAGTACCTGTACACTTTTCTGCTTTCAACTTATTGATACATTCCATGATGCAACATGGAGGAGGCACTAACCAATTAGACTCATCAGACCATGTCTGATGAAAACTGTTCACGGCCTCGGTACCTGGTACCCACCATCTTGAATTGAAACGTTTGCATTTTGAGTTATAATGACAAGCAAATCTGTTAACCGTGTACGGACCCCAAATTGCATTTAAATATTGAAATATTGTGTCGCTCACAGACCAGTCATCACAGTCTAAACACCTGATTAGATAATCTGCCTTGATGTTTTCCCTTCTGGGAATCCACTCAGTTACAAAACTTATCTTCGATGACATACAAACATCATAAATATTGATAGCAATTCTATGTAAATCTTCTATATAACTACCCGTGTTTAAAATATGTGTTACATTTTTATTATCTGTATAAATTAGGATTTGTTTATTATTTAAAATACGTATATTGCTTAATAACACCCTGCGGACTGCTTCTAGTTCCCGCCATGTGGAACTCTTACCCATTTCTTGATCGGTCCAAGATCCGCGGACTTCATGTCCGGAATACATCGTATCTACTGCTTTTTCTCTCGGATAAAACATACTACTCTCTTCCGGGAGTATTAGATTAACTGATTTACAAATAAATTTATCTACACCCAATTCTGGGGTCGTTTCATATTGTTGCTCACTTCCGGGAGCCTTCACACTCACTTCCGGGAGTTTAACGTAACCCGAACCACTTCCGGGCCTATCTACAATTGTTTCAGGATGTGCCTTTTTAAAACAATCTAAGTCGTGTTGGACGAACGGATCTACTTGAAATCCGCCATCTATGCCACAAACTATTTCTGTGAAAGACTGAACATTACATACAATGTCTAAATCTTGTTCCCGCTCCCTTTCTATTAAACGGGGTTCGTGTGCTGTCACGTAACCACCGTATCCGACGGCGCTGGCGTCAGTATACAAGCTAAAATTTGCAGTTAATCGTTCCTTCAAGCCTCTACCCTCTCGATTCAAAACCCTTGCGTTCCCTAACCAAAAACGCAGTTCATCTACTGCATGGGCACTGACCTTTACACATGCGTTCCAACTAGCACGACTGAGAATGCACTTATGAATATATCTTGTTCTTAAGCTAACTAACTTGCCCAGAACGCTTTGAAGCGATATTATCTGTCCGACGACTGAAGCTAAAAACCTGACTGGTATCAAATCTAGTTTATCTTTTGATACTTGAAATAAAACCGACTGTAGTGTGACTTCCAAACGATCTATCCGTTCGGTTGATATAAATAACCTATTTCTGTTAAAATCCAAAAAAATGCCCCAACCAATTTGACATTCTAGAGGGAGTCCAAATACATTTATCTTCTGCTAATAAAAAACCAAATTCTCGTAAGCTTTGGCGAACGAAATTACTGGAAAGTAACGCCTGTTCGTAATGAACGTGACCTCCGATACCATCATCTAAAAACATGATAATTCTGTGACCGAGAGATCGCCAATATTTCACTAGTACTTTTAAAGTTTTTGTGAAAATATGACCAGCAATAGAAATTCCGAACGGAAGCGAATTATATACATAATATTTTAATTGATTATTTTCTTCCCAGCTGAATCCCAGATAAGTGGTGTGTTCCGGGAATATGTCTATATGATGATATGCACTTTTTAGATCAAAAGTATAAACGTAGCTTGAAAGTTCAAACAATTTTTCGGCTACCTTTATGTCTTCAAATTTGACTTTAAACATATGCAAAGATGGATTAATATGTCTACAGTCTAAGACTAACCTCGGTTTACCGTTTCTGTTAAAAGCTACTGTTAACGGATTGATTACATGTGGCTTCTCAGAAACCTCTGAAATAACTCCCTTTTTTAACAAATTCTGTATTTCAGCTTTTACGAACTCAGGGTTATCCCTAGCTGACTTATTGTTTCTCAAAAATGTGTTTTGCGGTATTTCTTTGAACGGTATCTTATAACCGAATTCTAGTACATCTAAAATATACCTATTGTCCGACACTTTTAACCATTTATTGATATGACGCTTTAAACGACCTACTGGGCTTGAAACCAATGAACTACGTATATCATTACTAAAAATGACTTTTTCATCAAGAATATTTGTTAACTGGGAGAACGAACGCTCCTCGTTACTAGACCCCGGCACTGCTAGGCTTTCCGAGCCTTCAGCCGATTTGTTTTTTGTTTCTACAACATTTGAAACAGTAGTACAATCTTCAACAAAACAACTACTTATCTTATTGTTAGACTGAGCAGTTGACAGCGAACATTCGTTTTTCCAATGACCGGCTTTACCACACAGGAAACATAAACCCGTTCTCTGCCTCTGCCCTTGTACCGGAAGCTGTGACGAAGAAGATGTACTCGTCTCCGCCTGACGTCTGTAAGGCCAGTTCCTTCGTGACTTCTTCGACTTATCGGATTTTGCCTTCCTGGAAGCCCTTGCTTCGGCCTTATAAATCTTCCTCTCGTCCTCGCTATCGCTGGCGATAGGGTTGGTCTCATACTCTGTAACCACGCGCCACCCAAGCTCAGACGAATCGGCCAGCTGAAAAAAATACATGCAATCCTAATACTGACCGAAACCAATTATCGGATTAAATATATTTAGTCACATATAACTATGTATCGCCTGCTACTGACAAAATAATTATGCGCTTCGGTGAGCACAATTGATCGCTGACACAACCTATGCAAATAATGTATATGTAATAAACTCTCAATTTACCTTCAATCAAAGATTCGTTTGCAGAATGTAAATTTTCTGACTGAATGGCAGACTCTACTTCCTCGAGCTTCCCAAAGACTTTCGAATTCACCTTGAATTGCTCTTCGTTGCTTTTACGTTTGAACTTAGGTGCGTCTAAGACAGAAATTGTAGAATTTGGTTTAGCACTTATCTTGCTCATCATTCCGCTAATGCTGCTCAGTAGCTCTGCGTTGTTCTCTTTAAACGCCTCCTTCACTTTCTTCTCTATCAAATAATGAAGTTCTGATTCCTCGCTCGCCATCTTTAAGCTCGCTCGCTATCAAAAGAGATGTGTAACGATCGAAGTGCTGCGTAGAACTGACGAACAAACGCATCGCCCGTGCTAAAATACCGCCACTTCCCACGTGACCACGTGACCTTTGTACACCATGCATCACTAACTTGCACAAATAGTTTGTGCTGTACAGTGTTAAGACATACGTTCTGAGCTATACTGCGTAACGCACAGAACTTCTAATTACTGCCCACGCCGCCTAGCCCCGGGTTGAGCGCAACTCAGTAATTACACTATTAAATAGTACAATTTCGATCCATCCCAAACGATGGTATGCATATGGCGGTGAAAAATTTAAAACTAAAATTTATAGAAATCCAATAAACTTTAAAATCGAATTATTCGGAAATGACGCGTATTTGGTCAAAAAGCGTGTCCGAAAACTGGTCAATTTTTTCGAAATTAATACATTTTTTCGTTTGTAAAGGCTGTTACACATCTTTCATAGAGAATTGTATCATCCCAAACTGCTAGACAATTAAAAAACGTTTGGCACAAAACATTGTGTGAAAAATGGAATTTTCTCCTTGAAATCCTATAAAAACGTTATGGATAAAATAGAGTTGAGCGTGTTGGCTAATCGTGCCCAGCAGACAATTACAGAGCTACAGAAAGCTATTTCAGTGCAATAGAATGGCAAACTACAGTATTTTCTTTAAATTGGCATGAAATTTAAATTATACAGTGATGAGAAAACGATCACAAATGATATCCGATGCAATGATAATTAACTTGAGAATTGATTTCTCAGAACAAGTGAGCTAAAATATTTGTTTTTATCTGGTTAAGCTGACTTAAAATTTTTGGTGTGCTTTTATAGAATATTGATTCTTCTTCATTGTAATTTATATTTTTTTTGAAAGATTCAATCAAATAATTGGAAAAAATGTGCGCACTTAGAACTTTTGACTAGTGTATATCCATACCAGTTAACACCCTCGAGATTCAGACGCATAGCTCATTTACGCAGCTGTCTTCATGGCGAAATGGTTTACCCAAATCTATCAAGAGTACGAAAGCCCGCGTGTTTTAGTGCTGTAATGACTTACCCAAATATATCAAGAGTACGAAAGCCCGCATGGTTTAGTGCTGAAATGATTTACCCGCGTGTGTCAAGAGTACGATAGCCCGCGTGGTATAGTGCTGAAATGATTTACCTACATGTATCAAGAGTACGATAGCCTGCGTGGTTAAGTGCTGAAACGATTTACCCACGTGTATCAAGAGAACGATAGCCCGCGTGATTAAGTGCTGATTCAGAAATGATAAGAAAAAGATAGCCAATGTAACGTTATAAAATGACCCCATAGAATGATCCCTGGTCATTATTTTATATAAAATAATGGCCCTTTCTATAAAATACTGACTCCCCTTATAAAATAATGACCCCCTGATTTTATCTGTAAAATATTGACCCCCACCTAGCCTATTACTAACAAACTCTGTATCGATTTAAGTCACTATCGTGTATCTATGGCTTTTATATTTGTTGTTGTTGTTGTTGTTGTTGTTGTTGCTGTTTCTACTGGAGCCGCTGCATGCTGCTGCTGCTGCATCTACATCTACTAAAATGAAATTTAAAATTGCTGTCATTTGAATTTCCACTAGTTACACTGTGTGGGACGTTTAATCACTATACAACTTTGATGACTACGAAAATGATTCAAACCACTAACAACCAATAGATATTTGGTTTCAGTCGCAGAGTGGTTTATGTTGTTGACTCCTAATCCAGTTGCCCAGATTCGATTCCCAGGCGAGGACGCTATCGAAGTATGTTACATCAGATCAGGATTAGAAGCCTAGAGATACTAGATTGAAATCCAGCCACTCTCGCCGCCTGAAAACTAGCTAGTTCTGTGATTATAAATATTTTTTGATGATTAATATTCAAACGGGCCGTAAATTGCAATAAGTAGTTGCGTATCTTGTTGATGGAACGTATGCAGTCCAGCGCCTGTGTTTTAAATGATAAACAGAGCGCCTCACAATATGTATGCCTGTCACCCATACACGACCCTGGTAGGCATTGAACTCACAACGGTGAGGGGCTAGTGATTCTCGGTCGGAGACCTTAACCATTTTTTCTTTCCACACAAATAAATAGGCATCGGTAGTGGTAATCACTGAAGCTTGGATAAATTCCGTCTAACTGCGGTCAACAAACTTGCACCTACGGACGCATGCATGGACGGGCGCCATTACTCCTCCGATGCCTATCGATGGAGATAATTAAGTGTACCATAGAGGTTTTGGGTCGGGGGTACTTATTCTATAGGGGGTCACATTTCTACGTGAGGGGTCATTTTTCTACGTGTGAGGAGTAATAATATAATGACACCCAGTCACAATATTATGACCGCGGACTCAATATTTTATATAAAGTAACGACCAGGGGGTTCTTATTCTATGGGGGTCGCTTTACAACGTTACACCGGCAAGGCTCAGAGGTGACTGGATTTATCCACATATACTCAGAGTACGAAGAGCTACAAAACGCGAGATTCTGCGAATTATCAAAACATATTTGATAATCATCTGCTCTTAGATGATTACTTTATCGATTGCATTCCAACCCCTATTTACCAAGTTGTATGTCGCATTTTATGAATCGGTAGAGAGCTCAAGTACATGTATCATGTTACAATCATGACGATCGTCGAACGCTTCGATTTTGTATTATTTTCAATATTGAATTACATATTGTTTACTTGCTAAAAGCGTTTAGAGTCAATAATCAAGCACATGGTATATCAATTACATTAAAAGACCCTGTCAATCTATTCCAAAACACAATCACAATATAACTCGAAGGATATAAATTCAAATAATGAAAACGACGAGTCTTACAGTCTTATAAAAAATAATCTTGCTTTGGTAACCTTTTGAGTCTAAAAAGAAAAATTGCATATTCTTAAATCCATACCAAAGGTATACGAAATATGAAATTACGGTTTTAAAAATAAACACTTAAAATAAGTCATTTAAATATTTAATGGAAGTTAAGAATGGTGTTCCAGTCCGCAAGCCAAGCGTCGTAAATATTTACTTCGATACGTCAATGACGAGGGCGGGGCTTTCAAGCTAATGCATGCGCAGATCGCTAAATGTTAGATACCAGCACAATACCGCCGCATGTTTATGCTTCTATACGACAGTCAATAAGCGGAGTTTCTGTTAAAGCATGCGCAGTGTTTTTAAGCTTTAATTAAATACACACATATTAATTTTACAGTAGAGATATATACGACGTAGTTATAGTTATATTCGTTTGTATATTTGATCAGAAAATGAGATTAATCAGAAAATCGGCTTAAATTAAGATAACACTGGGTGTAGATAATTGAAGAATGTACTTTGAATTCGAAATGCTTTAAGTATTGAACTTTGCGAATAAGTGTTGAACACATCACTAACTTATTAAAAGTGCATGAGGTTAAAATCGTCATGTATAACATAACACGATTTCATAAAGGAAGTGTTATCTAAATGTTCATTACAATATTAGTTTTCTTTAATTGTAAGGAAGTGTATAAGCTCGTGTGGAATTGCACAATATCAGTACGTATTACACTACATGAATATTAATAATTTTGTTTGCTTCAATGGAAGATGACACAGTTAAATCAATTATATACCTGTCCGATATAGAGACCATTCGAACCAGGTGGTGATTATATTTTACATATGAACCATGTCACCTGGTTAAACATTGACAAAATTTACACCAAAAAACATATTATAATAAGTTGCCTAATTGGTCACCGCGTTTTTGTCCGTAATCGTACGAGGAAATGTTGAGATCCAACTCATATTTATGATCATATGCTAACATCAGTCTTCAACTTACGCTTTACTACCTTGCGTAATAATTGACTTTACCAAAAATATTACCAAGAGTTAAAATCCTTAATTTTCGCTAAAAATGCATTTCTTGCATACAAAGGTCAAAAACACAGAAATGTGCTCTTACCATTGTTTTACTTTATTAATAGGACCCCTCATTCGAGAAAAACTATCGTTAGCGAGTTAATCAATAGCCGCATTTGTTTAAATGACCAGCTGTATCTATCCACTTTTAAAATTACGATCCCTTTTAATTAAAGGACTGTTCAAATTTTGACCCTGCGCTGTAAGTAAATGGTACCAGCTGTATCTATCCAAACAATACGATAAAGATTTTATGAGGTGAACAGCTAGGCTGATATGACCAGCTGTATCTATCAAAAAACCTACGATAACGTATGAGGAAGAACAGCGAAACTTGCATGACCAGCTGTAAACATATCCAATCAATGACGATAGAACCTACGAGTGTATTATAATAATTGCCAGAACACCGCGTTTACACCAGCTGTATCGTACGAGGAAATGTTGAGATCCAACCCGATAGGAACAATTTACTCATTTACTTAGCGCTTTATGCCAAAAATATTACCAAATAAAATATATGCCCGTAAGGTTCATTAGACTGATATCGTAGGCATTTATCATTAGTGTTTTATTTTATTTCAAATTTGAATATAATTCTCCCTCGAGACAAACTATAGTTAGTTATTTTCATCGCAAACCGATAATGACCAGCTTTATGACGCAGTTAAAATACGATAATTTATGAGGTGTTCAGCGAGGCCGATATGACCAAGCTGTATCTATCCACAACGATACTTATACAGTCTTATGAGGTGAACGATTCAATCTTGATATGACCATGCTGTATCTATTCCAAATCAATACGTGTATTTATGAGGTGAACATAATTTCAATGACCAGCTGTATCTATCCAAAAATTACGATAACCTACGCATCTTAAACCGCTAGGCAGATTTATTAACCAGCTGTATTAAGAAAATCGATTGACTGCCGATAGGAAACATTGTCAGAGCTCATTTCTGTTTTACTGTGACGTATAAATATAGATCCCCGAATTGTAAGTGATCCAAATTAGACTGATCACAGCAGGTGAATCTAGTGTTAATACAAATTTGAATGTCATAAAACACCCTCAGACGTAAACTTGTTTACATTAGCATTTCCAGTACTGTATGTCTGTGCGTGTGTTTGTGGGGGATGAGAAGAGGCAGAACTGGTGATGGAGATGTATTACATTTCTTCAGTACAAAATATAGCTAATATTGGCAATATTAACTTGTTTTCTTGATTTGTGTACGTTATCGGTTAACGAGACAGTCTTGTTCTTTGACATCTATTGTTCGCATAAAACTGCCGCCACTTAATTTTCAGGTTTCATGAAAACGTTCACAAAAACATATGGTTTTCACGTTTAAATTTTATGAAAACAGTAAATTATCAAAAATGCAACATAGTTTACCTATCTTTATCACTTATTTCTGATAAAAATTGCTTCTTTATCAGAATGTATTATAAAAATCAGCTGCTAGATGCGTCTCATATCGATGGAAGAAATTGCAGAAGAATCACATCCCCAGCGGGATTATCCGGGCATCCCCAGCGGGATTATCCGGGCATCCCCAGCGGGATTATCCAGATGATGTGTACAAAGATATACTCCTTAAATAAGAATCCTTCGATAAAAGTTGAGCTATTGCAAATATTTAAACATTCATATAGCCCCTGCACATTTGTTTAAGAAACTCTGTTTAGCCTATGTTTTTTAAACAATACCTTTTTTTTTAAAAGGCATATGGTTAAAATCAATTCAAATTTCTGTAATCAATATTTATCTCGGTATATTCAGGTTGTTATAATTTGACATTGTGTTTTTGTTTGAACATAATGCAGCATTTGTTAGATATAAAACATTCCAGCTGTCGCAAATTCACAACATAACAATTCAGACAAGTTTTAAATTCTGTATAGATGCAAGTAGTCCTAAAATTTCAACTACCGTATAGCGGGTTATTTCTGCGGTCATAAATTTATGCGTTTTGCCCTCAAAAATGGATGCGAAAAATTATGCGTTTTTTTTTATTTCTGCGTTTTCGGTTCCCATGAAGGATAAATTTCTGCGGTTCATATTGGGAAGGTGTCGTTAACACGACTATGATATACGCATACTATTTGCTTTTCACAGATAGTTTATTCATTGGCAATACCTGTTTCTCAATTTATTTTATCGAAAACTTACAAAAACATTATTCATCGATGAATTACAACTCTCAAACAACTATTTAATTGAATTGAAATGTTTTAGCAAATGTCGCGTATACGATAACAATGTGCGGTAATTGATCGTAATTATTTTACCTTGTCTGTCTTTTAAAACGGTATATGTCAAATTTTTCTCATTGTAAGAGCCTGTGGCGGCCAAAAAAATCTACCCGTACATATATAAATAATTGGTTTCTGGTGTCACGCATTGAATACCTTTATCAGAGTTATCTTATCAACCGTTTTGGTGTGTCCTGGTTAGCTCAATAGGTTCCTTATTGTCATTGCATGGCTAGACGCTGTCGCCGCATGGGTTCGCTCCCCGGGCAATATCATTTGAAATTCACAGTAGTGCAGTAAAAGGTCTCCCCGTACGTATAGTCAGTACTGTTATCACTTAATAATCAGCTTCCGGTATCATGCAGTGATGGTAAGGTTTATCCGGGTTATCTGATCGACATTTTTGGGGGTAGTCCCGGTTAGCTCAATAGGCAGAGTAATTGGCATCGCATGACCAGGCGCTGTCGCTTACCGGAAGGGGCAATATGATTCGATATGAAAAATCTGGAAACATTGTTGAAGAGATTTGAATGTATTGTATTTTAATTTTAGGTTTGTGTCAACTGTATTCAAGCCTGACTTACATATGTAAAACAGATGCCATGGCAACTGCACACGATCCTGCATTAACAAATAAAACATTTAACAACTGGCTCAAAGGAGCCTTAGCGGTTCTGTTCACGAGAGAAGCGTTGACAGAGTTTGTTAAAACCGAGATCTCCGACTTCCAGAGAGACTTGCTACAATCCATCTTTACAAAGAACGGCATCCAGTTAGGTACAAGATGCAGTTCTTGTACGACAGCGAATATGTTAAGATGTCCAACACAAGAGGTTTGTGACAAGAGAGGAAAATGTAAATTACATGATCCAAACGTGCCTTATAAAAACCCAAACCAGAAGTGTCCAAACAACATTTGTCACAATATAAAGGATGCCATACTCAAACACCATAGATTCCAAGGACCTACCTGGCGAATAACAGATGCTACGAGATGGTGCTCAGATGCCTTTCAGATCGCCAAGTGTTACTTACCTCCCAAAGGGTATGATAACAAGGGTTCCTTTGACGAGATTGACTTCAATGGTACATTGGGAGTCATTATTAACAACACGAGGTTCCAGAATCTAATGACGACACAGATGAATAGTTGTTCAAAGGTACATTTTGCATAACTAGTCCAGATAATCACTGTGGAAAATCAATTCATTATAAAATTTTATAAAATAGTAGGAAATATTCGTAAATTACTGAATAAATATTTACAATATTTAATTGCTCCGCCCACATAATACCGATATAATTTAACTCTTAAATTCTCAATAATTATCAAGTCATAATCTAAAATTAAAGTGAACATCGTTAAGAACAGTAACATACACAATGATAGATAATTATTTCTTTATTTTAACAGGTTCGAGACATGATCAATGAAAATATCCGTCACTCAGCAAGTTACGAATTGACGGACATACAACTAGCTCGGTGCATAGATGCCCTCCGGGATCTGCTGCAGGACTCGAAGTTCCTTCTTCATAACAAGCACGCTCAAGATGCCGTCAACAAGCTAAACCAGGTAAAATTTGCTTCTAAATAGATTTAACTAGTTTTAGAAAGTCTCTGTCTAGTCCACGGCTTGTTTACATTTTTACTGTCTGGCGACATTTTCCGGTATTTGTGATCAGTTCGATTTGTTTTTATATGTTTTAACTGATATGGGAATTATCGCATTTTCGATTTCTTTACATGTATGATTGGTTTAAAATGTATAACATTGTTGCTTGCGGCTACAAATTGCTAATAATACTCTTATGTAATTCTGTTATTGGCGAAAGATGAGGTGCAAATAGCTAAAGTGTAATAAATTACAAGGTCTAGAACATTTTTTTTTTGTTAACGTAAGATTATTACAAATAAATGTGTTGAAATGGGTTTTCTTTATAGGTGCTTTGGAAACGGTCCTTATTTTTCTTTCAACTTTTTATGCGTCTGATGAGTCACCTAAAATCAATATCAGTACTTTACGAGCTACACTTGAAAAGAACATCGTTAGCGTTTTCTTTTTTTTCATGGACTGGCTGTAATCACTGTAATTTCTGTCAAAATAGCCTGTTCTCTAAAATCCGCATTTTATCCATGTTTTTCTTTTTCAAGCAATTCAAAGAAAAAAGTTGTTTATCGGGTCAGGTCATTAAATCAGTAATTAATTTTCGGCGAGTTTACCACGTTACATACTTATTAGATATAAATAAGTCCTACTAAACACTGTGCACTGTAAACGCGCTAGTTCATACGGCTGTTAGATGTCTGAAAGCAAGATAAAAGCCTATTGTTTGCTCTGCTTATGAAATGTTTGCTAATAATAATAATAATAATAATAATAATAATAATAATAATAATAATAATAATAATAATAATAATAATAATAATAATAATAATAATAAATAATAATAATACAACTTTATTTAATGAGATAACTCATGTCTACAGATGCAGTCTAACACATTGGTTATCACAGCGTGCGATGTAACTCAAGTCCTTGACAAAGATATCAGTAAATGTATCAGCGAGCAGCAAAGACAAGCAATTCAGTCTATACTGGACCATCTAGCCAAGGTCCAGGAAGCATCAGTGGGAAGTTTGGGAGAGATCACAGATGCTAGAGATAAAGCAATCAAAACCATTCAGCAAGAAGCAGAACAACAAATGAAGAATGTCAGGAAAGTTGTCGCCGAAACGGACGACGTCCTTTTCAAAGGTAATAGCTTAATTTCGTAAAATAAAAACAAAACATTTTTCGAAATGTGTGAAAACTATATTTTCATCTGCCAGATTCAGCATGCTCTGCAATAAAACTATTTTGGAATGTGATTGAAACGAAACAAGGCCGAAAAACTCTAATATGTACTCAAATAGAAAGCAGTAAGCGGATCACGAGAGACCCTATAGAAATAACACATGCGTTCGAAGATTATAATCAAAAGTTATACACGCCACTTAAAGACAACATGACGAGCAATTTAAAATACACGTAGAAAATGCGACTAATGAAATTAGAAATATCTTCCCTTTACTAAAAACACCCTGGAATTCCTCCCGCCTGTTAACAACGTATGATCTTAAAATGAGAAAAGCTGCATCTTTCGACTATATTAATAATGAACACATTAAATATGGCGGTTATGACCTATTGGTCGCCCTGAGAAGTCTCTTTGATATGATGTTTGCCAATGGCAAACTGCCACAGAAATGTAAAATGGGTTTAATTATTCCAGTCTACAAAAATATTGGAAAAATAAAGATCCGATCCGAAAAACTACAGACCTATAACATTATAACCTGTAATTTACAAACGTTTTAAAAATATTTTACATGAATGTTTAAATACATCGACAATCGATAACAAAATACCATTACCAAATAGTCAACAAAACGACTCTCAAAATAATACTGATGCAATAATTGCTTCTTTCCATTTACATGAAGCAATATATCACCAAAGAGAGCTTGGTAGCAGGGTCTACATGTGTACACTTGACACACGCCAAGCCTTTGATACCGTCTGGCTTGAAGCTGTATTTCTAAAACCAAATACATAAAGCGTTACAGAAAAGGTATGGACTTTACTTGTAGACGCACACAGCGAAATCAATAAATGTGTTGTTGCAAACGGTATTCAGTCACGATTCTTCTCGGTTCTACAGGGCATCCGTTAAGGAGGGATCCTATCAACTTGGATTTATAAATTGTTTATCGATGAACTGTTAACCGAACTTGAAAACAGCAGACTAGGAACATTTACAGCGGGATTAGTAACCGGTAATACTATTCTAGCGGACGACGTCGCCCTATTCGAGCTCTCTCCGGCGAACTTGCAAGCAATGTTAAATATTACTTTCTCATATACTCGCAGATATCGTTATTTAATTAATCCATCGAAAAGTGGCGTCCTATTTTTTGGAAACAAATTAAACCAAAAAATGTTACATTTACTCTTGGGCAGGATAAAATATAATATGTAAATGACACAAAGCATTTAGGAATTTATTTAAACATCAGGCTTAACGACAATGAAAAAAATAAATAATGCATTGAAAAACGTTGATGTCATCTTTTGCGATAATGACCGTTTTCGTCATAACGGAAGTTTCTTTCTGGCAGCCCTCACATACCTTTTTACTTAGGTGGTGTTTACACGACAAAAACAAGAAAGATCTCTTTCTATGTATGTGTTTACACTTGGAATTAATAGCTATCGCGATCGAACTTATAAACTAGATCGTCTATTCAGTTTGGGGGACGGTTCTGAACACGTTAACATTACTGAGCATGTTTCAAAATAGTTCCATCAGAACTCAATGGCGTTTTAATGCGAGAGATCCAAAGTTTATTCATCTGATTATCACCACAGTTGCTCAGAACGTCTTACAGTAAAACCCCATTTTAAGACCACCTGGCAAGACCACCTCAATAATAAGGCCACTGTTCCAATATCCCATTTTCACTTTGCACTAATTTCTGCCCGACATTAAGACCACACCACTATTAAGGCGGCCTTAATAGCGGGTTTTTATTGTTACAGTATTTCAAATATTTACCGGGGATAATCAGGATAATGTGAGTGTACTGTGCTGCACGATACATGTACGGCCACGAGAGCTAAAAATTAGAAAGACAACACCGGGCTCTATGATATTAAAAACTAAGACTAAAGAACAGTCTCTGATCCCGGCAATCCGATTTGTCCAAATTGAACACAGTCTAAAAATGACCAATTTGAAGTTTGAAATTTTAGACTGGTGTACATACTTTTATCATCTTGGAGCCAGGGCCAAGTTTCACGAACATACTTAAATGTAATTATATTGCTCTAATGGGGGGGGGGCGTTTCTATAAAAAGTATATCAGACTCAACAACAATCCTATCCTTTTGGTTGGGTGTGTCTTAATTCCAGACTGGTAGTGATGTTACTGAAAGCTGCATTAAAAATCTCAAATATGACAGGTACTCGTCGACCCCGTTTTTTTAACTCAGCTAAGTAATTTTTATATTTTGTTGATTTGTAAAACTGTCTCACAAGCTATCGCTCATTAGATTTTGAAGTTTCCGAGTTGTGTTAAGGATAAATTTATTGAGTTAGTTCCCGAAACTGGATCCAGATTTCTATTCCAGTTATTATCACACATACAGTAAAACCCCTTATAAACCCTTAATAAAGACAACCCGAAAATTAAGACCACCCCGATACTACGACCACTATTAAATGTCATGTTAAACCTTCTATGCACTAGTTTCTACCTCAAAATTAAGACCACTTCACTATTATGTCCACTTTTGTTCAACCTCAGAGGTGGTCTACTCGTATAGAAAGATAACATGTAAAACATCTTGAACTGGGTACATGTAATTAAACTTAAAATATTTATCACAATATAAAACTAAAAAGTCAGCAAGTATTTTTCAAGTCGACATTTTGTCGCAACGTACAATTTTCTTGCTTAAAGCCCTCTTCACACTGTACCGATGTATGCCCCGGTGCGTCCCTGTAATTTGTAGCCGCTGGACCGGGATGAACCGGGAAGATTCGTGAAGCCTTATTCAAATTGCCCCGTTGGATCCAGGTTTGGACACTTATATAAAATCATGGTTTAAATATGGGTTCCGAAATTTAATCGGCGTCCACCGACTTGCACCGTTGCCATATCGTGGCTCCACCGTTACTTAACAGGCATTCACCGGTGCCAATCTGTAGTTCGACCGGCAAGAGTTGGGTCTACATGTACGTTGGCTCTCCACCGTAACACACAATAGCCAAACTGGGAAGTCACCGTATCTGTCCCCTGAACACAGTCCATGCCGGTTTACTTTGGTTTTACCCAATGTTCTTACGGTGGCGAGACGGATCATGACGGAAAAGGTACATTGCTGCCCCGGATCTCCCCAAATAAGCCGACATTATGTTCTTCATAGATTGGTTCGAACCCCTTTATCCTGATTCAATGTGGTGCTTCCGGGCGTCGCTACGGATATGATACCGGCTGGCTTAGGTGTCCAATCCGGGACGCACCGGAGCTGTTTACCGGGATAGTGTGAACCAGACCTTGTTCGATAACCTCTCAGGTCCTCTTCCGGTATTTGTTAAATTGATCTTATATATTTTATATTATTATTATTTAATTAATTACAATAACATTTTCGCGCGCACATACATTCGCACAGTTGTATAATTCTCATAAGATACACGTGTAAGATATTCAATGGTTTGAGTTTTGGGGTTGGGAGGGGTGGGGGCTGAGAGCGCAATTCAGTAAAGAAAATGCGTGATCATGGTGATGTGGTATCATATAATTTCACACTGGTTTAATTTTCGCGTATTTTGCGTAAGGACAATTGCGCAAATTCAAATAATTTAATAGTGTATTATATAAATATAAAGCAATAATACAAATGGGCCGATTATATGCTGGTGGCCATAGATTGCTTAGACCACAGGTGGCAGAACCGTGATTGTGACCTTACCTTGGACCAACATTGTCTGAACGAGCTGAAGATGCCTGCCATGACGCAGCTAGCTATAATACAAATTAGCCGATTATGTCTGCATAAAGTTGAGATTTTCGGCTTTTGTGCAAATAATGTCCCTACGAAATTAAATGAATTAACAGTAAAATTTAATGTTCTGTTTGTTTTACAGATCTTAAAGAAGACATCATCACTTACTATCGAGAGCACGAGTCTGTGATACCTGCATCCCCTCTGGTTGAAGAACATAATGTCCCTATTGAAGATTTATACGTCTTACCTCCGCTTTGGGCTTATAAAAATTCTTATTTTGAACCGGACAAGAATAGACAAAAGGGAGATAAAACATCGGGGAATGATGTACAAGATAAGCAGGAAATTACAATAAGTGGACTATTTCTCGGTGGCGATGTTCGATATAGAAAGATATACATTATGGCAAACGCTGGATTCGGAAAAACCTCGCTGTCACAGAAGCTTACCATGACCTGGTGCCAAAGTCACTTACCTCTGACGTCACTGACAGAAAACTATGACGATGAGGACTTAGCCGCCATGAAATACTTTGACCTTCTGTTCCTGCTTCATTTAAGGGATTATCAAAGTGAACCCACATGTAATCTCGATGACTTGATTTTGAACATGTTGTCAGCCTGTATGTCTTGTAAATCTCCGTACAAACAAGAGTTTATAGAAAGACTTTTGCACGAGAAGAAATGCTTAGTCATCTTGGATGGCCTGGATGAATGGTCTCATTCAGCTCGCTGTCCAAGAAAACCGGAGGTACCGCACAACAATCACCCGGACAGCTGCACGGTGTTAACGACAACCAGAGACTGGAAGATTGGAACTGTAGGACTGTCGCCAAAAGATATAGATCGACGCGTGGAAATATCTATGCTTGATGACAAAACACGAAATCTGCTCGAGGAAAATGCGATCGGAATACTAAATGAAAGAAACTTGAACCGAGCAGGAAAAAACATTGAGGATTTCGATAAAGAAGTCAAGACAGTTCATTTAGGGAATATTATTAACATTCCTTATATTCTACTTCAGCTTATGTCTTTGTTCTTTGGTGGTCTCCCCATTGGTAAATCAAAATGTGCAATTTACTGTAACATTACTGAATTTACACTTAAACGTGGGCTTACGAAAAAACATTTACCGGATATACCTGTAGTATCAAACGATAATGCTGCAGTCCCAAATTGTTTGCAACAGAACAAGAAATGCAATCGTTATTTCAACCTGATTATGAAGCTCGGGGAATTAGCATTCTGTGCTTTATTTAGCAAGAAAAAAGAATCATCTTTGATATTTGATAGGAAATATGCCAAACTGTTCATAACCGAGCAAGAAATCAAGTTCTGTTTAAAAGTTGGACTGTTGTGTCAAACCAAGGACAGCAGCATAATCGCAGTAAAACGATATCAAGTTTTCTTTCAGCACAAGTCTGTACAAGAGTTCTTCTCTGGTCTTTATATATCGTCTGAATGGCAAAACGAATCTGTAAAATCAACTATTCTTAATGTTTGTTCATCTCTTCCAGGCATATTAGACATGTCAAATGTATTTGTTTTTGTATGTGGTATTAACCCGGAAGTATATACATGTATTTCCGGTGAGTTGCAGATGATCGTTGACCTTGACAGTTCTTTATGTCAATTTAGGACAGACATATATATCGATCGTGATGATGACGCTTGGAAATCGATGAAATTTTACCAGTCAATGCAGTTAGAGTGTCTACAAGAAAGTTTGAGAAACGGAAATGACAGCTGTCACATCCCTCTTTATTTCGGGCTAGATAAATACAGTCTATTATATGATGTAAACGCGTTGAAAACAATAATGCAAGTTAATGAAAGTACCGCGAAATCTTCACAAATATCATTACACGAAAAGATAGTAGCCGCCATGCTGTCCGTAAATCCTCCCTTTGTGTTCATGCATTCGCTGGATCCTGGTGTGTTCACCTCTCTGGAGACATTGAGAGTAGAACGCTGGGGCAAGGAACCAGTATGGCTGGCCGACATCCTTACTGAATCAGCCCGTACATTGAAATGTCTGACACTATCAACACGATATGGATGTATCTCTCTGTCCGATATCAGTATAACGGCGCTCACAGGACTGACATGCCTACAATCATTGGATGTTGCTAAAGTTGTCTTGACTCACAGTAACTTTAAATGTCTCTATGCTTATATCAGCCAGACCACAACACTGACACAGCTCAAGCTGGTGGCCATAGATTGCTCGGACCATAGGTGGCAGTACCGTGATTGTGACATCACCTTGGACCTACATCGTCTGAACGAGCTGAAGATGCTGCATCATGTTGACGTACCATGTAGAGAGCTACACATGAATCCAGCATGCCTAGAGAAGCTCGAGTTCCAACCAGAGGGAGAGAAGATGACAACCAGAGCCAGCGCCACATTATGGCAAGATCTACATGCAGCACCGGTCCTATCGTCCTTAACGTTATACGACATGACATCCTGCCAGGAGATGATACAAACCATTCCTACATTAACTCAGATACAGCATCTCGAGCTTGGGTCGATCGATATGGATGGCGTCATACCGCTCTTACCTGCCATGACGAAGCTACAACACGTGGAGCTACAGGACGTTACAATGTCGTTTGCTTCATGGCAGAAACTTTTCTTCAGTATCGACCAGCTACCACGGTGTATCACCGTTCAACTCTCGTGGATTACAAAGACATCCCAGGAGTGGAGAGAACTGTTGATCAGTGTTGGCCAGCTGCACCATCCGGTCACGGTGGAGTTAGACCACTGTAAGGGACCATCCGAGAAGGAGTGGAGGACGATTGTGAACGTGATCAAGACAACGCCGACATTATCACTTTTACATGATTTAAGTTTCTCTGACTGGGGGACATCATCACTGACTCTGACAAACAAGACTGTGTAGTAAAAAAAGAAATCATAACTGAGAAACACTTTTGATTTAGTTTACAACATTAAAAACACATACAAGAACACGTTGTGTAATGAATTATGATTGTTATTGAGGAATTTTACACATTTCTTATTTATATACATGTATGTACATGTGATAAACATGTTTAGAAAAAAAAAACACATACTTTTGAATGAAGTTGAAAGGTAAAGTTTAATGACTTAAAAAAAGTTCATCTGTGCATTTTCTAAAACTATACAGTAAGAACAAGAAAACATGTAATATATAAATATATAATGGAATAATTAATCTTCAAATTATTAAACTTTTTTTTTCAGTTTAAATAAAAATGAATTGTTTTATATATTTCGCATGTACATACATAATGTACATGTATATAATTATTGATTGTTTATAAAAAATATTTCACAATTTATTAAGTATTTTTATTCTATAGAGTATATCCGAGTAAAATTGTACACCTAAAATGTATTCAGAAATAGTGTACACTACGTTCTTGATCACTAGACAGTCACGTGACTTACAAGTTCGTTTTATACCATACTATAGCAAATACAAAACTTTTCACATTCATTATTTCAATATTTCCTGCTAAATTGCTAAAATGATAAAGAGTTGCACAAAGCAGTATATCTGTTACATTTTACTAGTGATTAATCAGTTTTGTTTTCATAAACAAAGTTATGGCTAAAATAGACATAACAATTAATAAATCTAGTTAAATTTAACATTGATTTACAAGTATTTATAATACATTATTTTTTTTGACAACAACTACTTTTATGTAGGTGTTTCCTAACTCGGTTGCATAACTATGTTTGCTGTGGCAATGATTCTGCATTACGCTCTGTAAAAAACAACAGCAACAGTGTGCTTATATATGCAATCAAACTGGATTTATCATTATATTTAACCATGAACGTTTTGTGAAAACAAGTCAGAAAACATAGTACATGTACACAGTCATTTTAAAGTGACTTACTGTTACGTATTAAAGTGAACATGTATGTTTATAGTAAAAGTAAAATTATATTATATATTGATTAAAATGATATATATGGAATACTGATTATACAAGTGTATAGATTGATTACACATGTAAATATACTCGAGCACAAAAGAAACGTCTCAGCTAAGAATAAATAAAAATTATTCCCCTTAGTAAGCAGTAAATTTATAAATCTATTTATGAATCAGAACACAAACATTTCATGGTATCAGGCACACATAATAAAGTGTTTTTATCATTGGTTCTTGGAATGAATGTCCTAACACAACAAGTATCCAGTCATGTTAGCAACTTATACATATGCTAAAATAATATACATGAGGCATTTCTTTTGTGCTTTTGTATATATCAATTTAAAATATTCAATTTGTTATATTGATTGAACATATTGAAGTATAAATATGAATTTTATTTATATTTTTATAATATTGATTTAACATGTGTACAAAATATTATTTTAAATGATCTTGATTTATAATAATGCATTTACCTATAGGTAAAATAGATAAATAAATGGCACGAAACTTTTTGGATTTTTATTAATTTCTTTCAGATTTAATAAACTAAACAGCAGGTATCCGATATTCCTGTGCCAGAAATATGATTCTAATATAATGCTGGAACCATTGCGGTCTAAAGACATTAACTGGTTCTTAAAATTAAGTTATAGTTAGCATTAATCAAGTGAAGTTTTAACAAATAAGAAACCGTAAGATAATTCCGCCAAGCTAAGTGACTGGTTTTCTTAATTGTTAAAACGCCACTTATTAAACACTAACTAACTTAGTGTCTGTCACAATTTTATCTTATATCTATCAGTTTAGACATCATAACCTTACGAATAGTTAACAGACAATGATCAGCTGTACAAGTTCGCAGATATTTACATGTCATGATAGTCGTTTTAGTTCTTCATTATCTGATGTCGTCTGACAATGCCCATGGCGAATGAAATAAGCCTAAAAAAATCATTTTGGCCTGTGTAAATTGTGTAGTCCCAGATAACATTTAAGACAAAATCCTAGTGTAGACTCTGATCCAAATGTAGAGGTAATAGTATAGTGTCAGATCCAAGTAGAGCAAGACCCCTGTGTTGACCTATTTCCCATTTAGACCCAGTTCCCAATGTAGACACAGATATCTATGTAGATTGAGTTCCCAATGTACACCCATATAACAATGTAGACACCCTGATCCCAATTGTAGACCCTGATCTAAATGTAGACCCAGATACAAATGTGGACCCAGATCACAATGTAGACCAATATCTTAATGTGTACCCAGATCACAATGTAGACCCAGATCATGATGTATGCCCAGATCACAATGTAGACCCATATTTCAATGTAGTCCCGTATCACAATTTAGACCCTGATCCCGATGTAGACCCAGATCGCAATGTAGACGCAGATAACAATGTAGACCCAGACCACCCTAAGCATCCTTGCCATTCAGCATTTCTATTGCATCCAATAAAAACAGATAATCCTCGAGTTGGCTTTTGACGTTTTAGTCCAGTATCAAGTTGCCCTCTATCATGTAGGTCAGTATAAAGTTCCCTTCCACCAAATTAGTCCAATATCTAGTTTGCCTCAGTCATGCAAGTCAAGAACCAATTAGACCATGCCACATTAGTCAAATTTTGACTTGTCCCTGTCTTATTACTTCAGTATAAGCTTGACCCCACCAGATTAGTCAAGTATCAAGTTAACCCAGATCACGTTATTCCAGTATCAAATTGCCCCCCACCACATTAGTCACATATTTAGGTAACTCATGTCATGTCAGTCCTGTATCAAGTTGGTGCCAGTCATGATTTGTAGTTAGTACAATATTTAGTTCACTGTCAGCCCTTATCACGTAAGTAAAAATAGCTCAATCAATCAATCAATCAATCAATCAATCAATCAATCAATCAATCAATCAATCAATCAACCAATCAATCAACCGATCAATCAATCAATCAATATTAACCTTCACCGTCTCTAGGTAATATAGTAATGAGCAATAATTCTAAAATACCGGAAACAAATGAAAGACTAAAATTAAAGATAAAAAGCTAGACAGACAGTGTTGATTAAAATAAATCTTACATTTATTCTACCAAACAGGCTCGGACGAAACAATGAAACTAATCATATCTTATGCTTTTGTTTTTCTGTAAGAGCATGGTACCTGACTGATCTGGCGTACACCAGAAGTTTCTAATTGCTATATATACCTACATGTATAAACGATGTAATAACGAATGAAAATTGAAATCGTAATGAACTATTGGAAGTAGATAATTTTACACTGAAACATGAGGGCTAGATCTCTTCAAATTTGCGGCTCGACTTAACTACACTGGTCAAAAGTTCAAAGTGCATACTTGATAAATGTAAATTTTTCCAATAATTTTATTGAATCTTTCAAAATAGGATAAATTACAATGAAGTAGAATCAATATTCTATTAAAGCACACCAAAAATTTTAAGTCTGCTTAACCTGATTAAAAAATAATAATATTTTAGCTCACTTGTTCTCAGAAGGAAATTCTCAAGTTAATTATCATTGCATCGGCTATCATTTGTGATCGTTTTCTCATCTCTGTATAATTTAAATTTCATGCAGATTTAAAGGACATACTGTAGTTTGCCATTCCATTGCACTAAAATAGCTTTCTGTAGCTTTGTAATGGTCAGCTGGGCACGATGAGCCAACACACTCAACTTTATTTTATCCATAATGTTTTTACAGGATTTTAAGGAGAAAATTCTTTTTTTTCACACAATGTTTTGTGCCAACAGTTTTTGAATTGTCTAGCAGTTTTGGATGATACAATTTTCTATGATAGATGTGTAACAGCCTTTCCAAACGAAAACAATGTATTCATTCCTATAAAATTTACCAGTTTTCGGATACGCCTTTTGACCGAATAAGCGTCATTTTCGAATAATTCGATCTTGAAGTTTATTGAATTTCTATAAATTTTAGTTTTATTTTTTTATTTATTGGACACTTATCCAACTTATGTTACACTAATTTTTTCGAGTTTACGTTGTTTTACGTAAATATTTATTGACATAATCGAGTAACATCAGCGTTCAACGTAAGCAACGTAATCAATCTAGAAAATACTATCGTTTGAATTTCTTCTTAAATTAATAAAATATGCAAAAATAAGGTATTTCTTTTGCATTTACGAAAACCGTCAAGATGTTTTTACAACATTTGAAGTTGTGCCTGTGAAAAGAATTTTGACGGCAATGGCGTTGTCTGCTGACGTCAACCGTTCCATGGTAACAATTTGTTGGTGTGTTTTTCGTGTTTGTCTTGAGTCGGTGAACATGTGAAAAACAAAAACGATTGTAAAAAAAATAAACTTCGCTTGCCGCACGGGGATAATGCATAAACAGCGTATGACGACGTGGATGACGTAAAACGTAAAACACATGCACGGTTTTCAAAAAATTATTGTTGTTTGATCATTATTAACATTGAGACAAACTTTCATTCAATTTGATTAAGTTTACTTTAAGATATTCAAAATTGAAAAGTGTGCACTTAGAACTTTTAACCAGTGTACACCATGTAATAATTTAAACAATAAACATGAAAAATACAGTTTTTAAGTAAATGAAGTTATGCCACGTTATATTAAACACTCATTAGATTATCCTCTCTTTAAGGGCTTACTCCTTTATTTATTGCACTTAAATCGATGAAAAATATCTAAATCTCTCTAAAGGCAAACTGCAGTTCAACAAACCTTGCACAAATCAATGTTTAGTTATTAATTATTAAAAATTTTATGTTTTGTTGTATACGTTAAGAAAAGTTAGAACAGCAAACAAAATAGACAGGACCTAAAACTTTCATTTGAATCCAAACACAAAAACTAAGTAATATTAATATAGAGAGATTTTGATTTGTTGTTTATTTTGGGATGACAGTACAATGACGAAAGGAGTAAGCCTTCAATAATCTGTTTGCTATTTATGTTGACCTAGTTTTAGACAGGTAAAAAGAAAGAGACAGGAACTTAAATTATAAAAAAACATATCCATACTCACAAACTAAGTAACACAAATAACGAGAGATTTTGATTTTTTTTTCTTTTTTGGATGACAGTATAATGAGGAAAGGAAGTAAGCTTTTTATAGTTCGTTTGCTATTCGTGTTGACATGGTTTGTGAAAGGTTGATATCTCGAATGTCATATTAACAAAAAGGCTATGCTCCAAAACAATGAAGACTTGCCATGAGTCGTAATGTGACATGCCTTACATCAGTTAACAAAACACATAATCTTATTTTGCTGTTGTTTTTTGCGAGCTTAGCACTTGATTCATATGATGCACAACTTAAGTTTTAAATTTCCGGAGGCAATAAGTATATCTCGATAAAATCATGAAGATAATTTGATAATGCGTAAATCGAATTATGGTAATTTTATTTCGATCTATTGTTTATTTGCGATCAAAGGCGCAACTGCCGTTACGCACGATACGCCCCTGATACAATTGGTCTACGAAGAGATGGGAGAAGACCCGTATGTCCATGGCTGCGTAATTACTGCGGATTACTGACGCACAGATACATGTATAGGCAAGACGGGCGAATCTACAACTCACGCTAACGATTATCTTAAATAGAAACCTGTGCATAAAGTATGAGTGTGAACACACACATTAATGATTTCGTGTCTCGTGTCTTTAAGTTAAAACAAAAGTATGTGTAAAATCGATAATAGTCAACTCAAATCACACATTTGAAAATTTAGGCCCCATTTTTAATGAAAAATAAGGAAGAATATTTTATAAATAATATCTGATTCATGCACAAACCTTACACAATGGCTGTGAAATATTAAAAAAAAGCATGAAGTACATAAACTATGAACAATAACTAAGGTTAGACAGTTCAGGAAAAGCTCTCTTTAGTTAATAGAAAGTAAACAACATCCACACAACATGTATTATCCAAAGTTAACATCAATTTAGTTATGATATTGATAGTTGTAAACAATTCAGGAAATTATAAATTGATGTTTTAAAGCTGTCAATTCACAGATCAGGGTTGGATACTTAAATGTCTCAGATTTGGTTAAATATTTATTGCAGTAAATGCAATTTCTGAAAATGGGTGAGCAGGAGCAAATTTCACCGAAATTATGGACCGCATAAGGTAGATTTTAGAACCTGTTCTGGGTGAAGTTTACTGCGTTAATTACGCTGAAACAAACTCCTTTAAATAAGTTCATTCGTTGTTGACTGTGTTACAATATTACATCACATTAAAGCCCCAATAAACTTGCCAAAACGTTTTTTTTTCATTGTGGCAATTCATTAACCACATTGACCCTTTTCAAAAGAAAGAAAAAATGACCAAATATTTATGTCCTCAAATAATCTCCAATCATTGAGACCCGGTCCGAACAGTATTATTGTAGCCCACACAATTACTAACCATGTTTACAATCACTCGGCGAAAAGTTATCGGTTTTTTTTCGTATGTGGGCCGTAAGATCGCGGTGACGTCATTCTGTATAATGAGCTACCTTCGCCTGTCGAGAGTTGCCGAAAATCAGCTTGGAAAGATTCGCTATTTGTTTTGTAAACAAAATAAATGATCCGAAAAGTTACCAAAACATGCTGTAAATCAATAAGATAATACCCTTTTCTTATTTTAAGGTTTATTTTTTGTGTTATTATGCATACAGGTGAAATCTAAAATGTTTAGGTTAATAAAAAATATGCTGTTTGGCAAGTTTTTTGGGGGTTTAACTTTATTTAAATGTCATATTCAATTTTTATTATAAATATTAATATTTAAAACATTTTTGTCATGATAGGTGATAAGGCACCTTTAAATTAAATATACTTTGTTTACAGTTTATTGTTATCGTTAAAATGATTGATTTGATATTAAAATAACAACTTAATATTTTCGTCATGATATGTGAAAAGAAACCTTTAAATTACGAAGATAACTTAATTGTCCGGTATGAATATAAATTATTTACATACTGTTAACTGGAGGTATACGATATTGTTGTACCCTAACAATGGCGAGAGGCAAAGGTGAACTAGAAGAGTTCTGCAAACTTTGTGGAGCTGCAAGTAAGTGCATGTTTTAACTATTAACGTGTTAGATATGAATATAAAATAAAATAACTACAAACAATGTTAAAACCTAACCATGCTAAGAAGTAAAGGTGAAGAAGAAGAGTTCTGCAAACTTTGTGGACATGCAAAAAAGTGCATGTTTTGATACCTTATCATATATAAAATTATTCTCGTTTGGGATATATATATTTTTGCTGGTGTTTAGTGAAGTAAATACGGTTTTATGTTTATTACGGTAATGTTATGCTTAGTGACTTGGCGGGAGAATACACGAGAATTTCGAGGTGTAAAGGATATATAAGGCAATAATGTTATTCTATCTGCACTCGAGGTTTTCATATTTGCCAGTCATGATTGAAGACGACTACAACATATTGGACAAAACACACGAGATAAGTGGGAATGAGCTTTTGTGTATTGAAAGATACTTCGACGACAAACTTAATGGTGATTCCAAAAAGGAGTATTAAGGTCAGTTTATATAATTCAGTTATCTTTTGATAAATTATTGTTTTCTTTGTATTTCGGCTACTTGCTTAACTGGGTTACTCCTAGACGTCGCAATTACTAAACTGGTGGGCCCGGAGTTAGCCGTTGTTTTTTTATTTTGATAACTTGTATGTAGTTTCAGTACGATTGAGGGTGCCACGTGACATTACTCGGTCTCATAGCATGACGTACAGTTACTATATTGTCAGTGTTTTATTTAAAAAATTGATATATAATATTTTAAAGAATATTAGTTAACCGATGCATAGCGTTGCTTAAAGCCTAAACTTTTTTGAGGTAAAATAGGAATTTTTGTGTTTTATTATTTTCACGACAGTTAAACAACAACAAATTATGGCGTATAGTATATGTAGGTTTTTCATTTAGTTCATGTTTTATTATAATAGTATTCGCCGTGGATGATTGTTTATGTCATAATAATTGTACTATTTCATGGTTTAACGTAATCATTTACATGTATGTTCCAAGGTATTTCGTTGTGATGATTCACGAAATCCTCATGCAGTGCCGCTAGGATATTGAGGCAACTTTAGCAGATAATCGGCAACAAATGCGATATTCGGAACCCGGTGACAAATTATTTTGTCAGATCTGTTTTCATCTTGTCAGTTTTCAGAGTTTAGGAAGGAAAACGTCTTTCATAAATAATAATTTTGATATTACTTTTATACGGTGCAAATGGAAATGTAATAAAGAGCACTGTGTAATAGAAGGATAATCTTTCATTAACAATTTTATAATTTGTTTTGTTGACACATATGGTACAATATGAATTTTTGTTTTTTATCTTTGCGATTAGACTTTAGCGATAAAGGACACATATATTTTAAATAGCATATTTTATATATGTATATGCCTTTGAACATTATGTATCTCATTAAATTATTCCAGCTTTTAAGCTTTGCTTGGATGAAGTTTATATAGATTGATCATTTTGAAATTAGATTATTTCACTTGCTTGAACAATGTCGGGAAAAGAAAATTATTTAATTCGTAGACTAGCACTTTCCTTGTGATATTGAAATGCACAGATCTTTTCAGGTTTAAATTGGAAGTCTCATGATGGTGGCTGAATGATGAAGGAATACCGAGTCAGCATTCCTGAATGATATATCCTAAAGTAGTAGTTGTAATGGAAGCCTTGTGATGATTACTGTATGAAGAACAGGGGGATTACAGAGTCGACGTTCCCGAATTATGTATCCTAGACTAAGTGATTGCATTTCTGGAAATGCGTTTGTATTTCTTTTTATTTTGTTAATTCAATTTTGTGTATTGATTATGCTTGACGGCTTAAGTATTGAGAGTTTAAACGGTTAAGTTACGAATCGAATCGGCTTGTCAAAGACATCTGCAATATGCGGTTACGGCCTACGGAATGTGGGGGATAAAATTGAAGAAACAATACTAGTAACCGTACAACAGCTGTTAATGTTTTCGGTGTTGCAATTGAGGTCTCATCGCAAAATGTGCAAGTTTATAACGAATTGACTAGTCAATGTAAAGTTTAAACGTTGAACTTTAGAAACATACAGGAATGTAAATGAACGTTACTTTTAGTTGATAATTTGCAAACAGTGATGATGAAAACATAAATTTTGTACATTTGTTCAGGCTTGTTATTATTCAGATTGCGTATTCAGTAGCACGGTAAGAGTGTCGAATCCGGTACGAATTGAATAGGCCGTGCTTTTCTCTAATTCGAAATAAATGATACATGTTCTGGGGGATATTCTAATTGATATAAAGAGCCTTGTATTCTTCTATAGCTGACTTACGACTTTATTGAAACATGATTTTATAATTTTCAAGTGTTTAACCATTTACGGTTTTTTAAACAAGTGTATTGCTTGGTTGACTTTTCATATATGATTTTAAGAAGACATTGATGTTCAGGAAGACATTGATGTTCAAGTGACTGCTTAGTCGAGCGGACTGAATCATCGGTTTCTGCAGGCAAATAGATCGTTTATTGAAATTTGGTATGCGTCTTTCAGCATCCAACCCGTTTAAAGATTTGTTTTGCTTTTCATTATTGACATTCGTTTATTTAAATGCTAACAGCTTGAAAATAATTAGTATGATAATTAGTTTCAGGTCAACAATTCATCGATTTTTATAACTTTATGCCAGTTTGAGCCCAGCATATCACTTAATGCTATGGAAAGTTCTGCAGTTCTTCGACATAAGCTATGAAGAGCGGAGTTTGCTTTGGTGGGTGTTGTGGCACAATGGTCGTGATACGTAAGAACAAAGTGAATATACAGTCTGACACGTGGATTCGAGGAAATGACGGTACCAGCTTTATTTGTAGATTTAATGCTATAAAATAAATTAATAATAAACGCAATTTATCATTCAAGGTAGCTAACAGGTACCGAATGTTTTCTTATTATATTTAATAGTTTAATTCGTGTCATTAATACATAGCGGTTCTTCTTTATACATATATTAAACGTGAAATAAGTGCACATTTCTTGTCTTCAAACATTCAGTGAAACCTTGGAAATAGTGAAATCGCTGGCAGCTGTTAAAATGACGAGGTACAACTTACTCGATCCGTTCAAATATTATAATAGTTATATTCTTTGTGTTTATTTTTAATTGTTACATTAAGATCAGTAGCTCACATTCATTCCTGTAACTATAACTTCGCGTAAGACTGAACGTGGATTAGGAAAGTTCCTTGGATGACATGAGAAATTATTTCAAGAAAGCTGTTGTACCTTTTATCAAGTGTATACACGTGCGTCACAAATTGAAATTTGGTCATCTTTACTTCTGCTTATCATTTTATTTTAGAATTAAGCAATTACTCTATTTTAGCCTCAAACGACGGAAACGATACAAAATTTACAACTCTTTTATTTGTGATGTTGAAAACTGATAGGAGTAATTTCTTCTTTCGATCAAATCTCGTTCATTTAATTAATACATGTATGTTATATTGGCTAATTTACATCCAATATTATAGCAGTCTGTAGAATTAACGGGAAAATAACTGGTAGCATTACTCATTTTCGAATTGCATACATTACTTTTGCTAGTGCCAGAAATATATATACATATATATATTTATGATTACTTTCTTAACATAAGTTTACAATAACCGATCGATTTATATTACACCATATTATATGTCGGCTTGAATTTTGCGTGTTGTTAAAGGTTTTCCAATTGGAATATTGATATGGTCAGCATTAAACTTTCGCACTATCGGTGAATTTTAGAAAGTTTTACAGTTTTGAGATACCATCATTCAAACGGTTACAGTTTAGTGTAGATGTTTCAACATTTTGTTGATGTTTTTTCGGGTATGATATAGCAATTCTATACGACTATTCCTATTGTCATAACTTAATCTATGAATAACTAGAATACGGTATAAATAATTTATATTCGTTCGGTTGAAGCGAATTGGAAAATAAATGTTATACAATTATTTAAGTCTTGTGAGTTGGAAAGTGGCATTGCCAAGATGGTTACGTTGAAGATACTCTTTGATACAAATTATCGGTGTCTTTAACCCTATGATTATAGGCATTATTGTTTAATATTTATATTTTACATCGAACTTTTTTTAATACGCATTGATGTTTTATTTGAATTTTGATATTGCTAAGCATTATATAAATAAATTGTGTTGATAATTATTTGTTGAAAGACTATCCATTCCATTTGTCTTGGTTTATACTCCAGGAAATTTAATTTTTTCTTTCAACTTCAAAAAGATTAAGAGTTAAGTTTGAATTGATTATCGTTTAAACGTATGTCAGATCTATTCTATATCTAAACCAATTCTCTCGCGTTAAACCTAGACGAGTTTGACTGTTTGTAGCTTTTCATTGAAATCATGTAACCTAGCGAATGGTTCGTTAACATATTGAGTGTTTGTTAATAGATTTATTTAATTCATAGATCGATTAATCGGTTGACTGATTGACTTGATTGATTTGGTTAAGTGATTTATCGATTGATTAATTGATTGATTGATTCAATGATTGATATATTGATTGATTGATTGATTGATTGACTGATTCGCTGATTGAGGTATGTTTAATTGATTATTGATTTATTGATTTTTCAGATTCTAATCATGTGGTTAGGTTGTTGACCCGGGAATGTGGTCTGTGTTTGACCTGAGATGGTCTGTGTTTGACCTGAGATGGTCTGTGCTTGACCTGAGATTGTCTGTGTTTGACCTGAGATGGTCTGTGTTTGACCTGAGATGGTCTGTGTTTGACCTGAGATGGTCTGTGTTTGACCTGAGATGGTCTGTGTTTGACCCGAGATGGTCTGTGTTTGACCTGAGATGGTCTGTGTTTGACCTGAGATGGTCTGTGTTTGACCTGAGATGGTCTGTGTTTGACCTGAGATGGTCTGTGTTTGACCCGAGATGGTCTGTGTTTGACCTGAGATGGTCTGTGTTTGACCTGAGATGGTCTGTGTTTGACCTGAGATGGTCTGTGTTTGACCTGAGATGGTCTGTGTTTGACCTGAGATGGTCTGTTTTTGCCCTATTGAGGGTGTATGACTTAGCAGTCGGATTTTGTAAATCCGACGGTCAGGTCATTGTACAGTTTTTGCCATTAATTAATTTGGCAGTGTTTGTAGCTTTTTTTTAAATTCGATTTTTGGCAAATACTGTAGGTTATTTCAGGTTATCTGTATACAGCTTCCTACTTGTTGAAGGACTGACATGACAACTCAGTTATCATGATTGCTAAAGCAGCCGATGCTTGAGATCGACGCATCATTTTGTTAAAGATTATTTAAATGGTCTTCTACTTGATGATGAACTGGTACGACATCTTTGTTATCATGAATGCGACAGACGCGGATGCTTATTGTCGACGCATCATTTTGTTGAAGGTAAGTTGGAAAGTGGCATTGCCAAGATGGTTATGTTGAAGATACTCTTCGATACAAATTATCGGTGTCTTTAACCCTATGATTATAGGCATTATTGTTTAATATTTATTTTACATCGAAATTTTTCTTTATACGCATTGATGTTTTATTTGAATTTTGATATTGCTAAGCATTATATAAATAAATTGTGTTGACAATTGTTTGTTGAAAGACTATCCATTCCATTTGTCTTGGTTTATACTCCAGGAAATTTAATTTTTTTCTTTCAACTTCAAAAAGATTAAGAGTTAAGTTTGAATTTATTATCGTTTAAACGTATGTCAGATCTATTCTATATCTAAACCAATTCTTTCGCGTTAAACCTAGTCGATTTTGACTGTTTGTAGCTTTTATATGTAACTCAAGACATAATTTAATGTTTATTTCATTGAAATCATGTAACCTAGCGAATGGTTCGTTAGCATATTGAGTGTTGTTAATAGATTTATTAAATTGATAGATCGATTAATTGGTTGACTGATTGACTTGATTGATTTGGTTGAGTGATTTATCGATTGATTAATTGATTGATTGATTCAATGATTGATATATTGATTGATTGATTGATTGATTGATTGACTTATTTGCTGATTGAGGTATGTTTAATTGATTATTGATTTATTGATTTTTCAGATTCTAACCATGTGGTTAGTTTGTTGACCCAGGAATGTGGTCTATGTTTGACCTGAGATGGTCTGTGTTTGACCTGAGATGGTCTGTGTTTGACCTGAGATGGTCTGTGTTTGACCTGAGATGGTCTGAGTTTGACCTGACATGGTCTGTGTTTGACCTGAGATGGTCTGTGTTTGACCTGAGATGGTCTGTGTTTGACCTGAGATGGTCTGTGTTTGACCTGAGATGGTCTGTGTTTGACCTGAGATGGTCTGTGTTTGACCTGAGATGGTCTGTTTTTGCCCTATTGAGGGTGTGTGACTTAGCAGTCGGATTTTGTAAATCCGACGGTCAGGTCATTGTACAGTTTTTGCCATTAATTAATTTGACAGTGTTTGTAGCTTTTTTTTAAATTCGATTTTTGGCAAATACTGTAGGTTATTTCAGGTTATCTGTATACAGCTTCCTACTTGTTGAAGGACTGACATGACAACTCATTTATCATGATTGCTAAGCAGCCGATGCTTGAGATCGACGCATCATTTTGTTAAAGATTATTTAAATGGTCTTCTACTTGATGATGAACTGGTACGACATCTTCGTTATCATGAATGCGACAGACGCGGATGCTTATTGTCGACACATCATTTTGTTGAAGGTAAAATGTATCAAGGGAAGTTCTCTCTTTGTTTAACTCGATATAAGTACTGGCAAATACGAAACCTTATTCCTAAATATGGTGTTGTTGTTGATTATGTGATGTATAGAACATTAGAGAATAATTGATTTACTCACTCTAACAGAGTGAGTAAATAAAATTATTCTCGTTTGGGATATATATATTTTTTGCTGGTGTTTATTGAAGTAAATACGGTTTTATGTTTATTATGGTAATGTTATGCTTAGTGACTTGGCGGGAGAATACACGAGAATTTCGAGGCGTAAAGGATATATAAGGCAATAATGTTACTCTATCTGCACTCGAGGTTTTCATATGTGCCAGTCATGATTGAAGACGACTACAACATATTGGACAAAACACACGAGATAAGTGGGAATGACCCACCCACCCACCCTTCGGGTCTGCTATTGTTAAAGTGTCTGCGTTATTAAACTTTGTAATAGTAGTCGCCGTTTTTTAAGGACATAAACAGTTTAGATCTTAAGAAATGTTAAAACAACGTGCATTTTGAAATGATAGTGTAAAGAATATTAAACAAGTTTATTGATGATTCTTAATTTCAAAATGATAAAATTTGTGAAAAATATTATGCATGTTTATTATGGATGCTTCATTTTAACATGTTTAAAATTGTTGTAATTTTATTAGAAATTTTGACTGTCTTAATACATCTATAAATGCCGACGATACAGACGAAGTTAGAACATTGGGTATAAAGGGAGGTAACTCGTTGGCGAACTCCCATCATTGGTGACAATATACGTTTTAAAAGGAAGTTACTAGTTTGTAAATTTCTAACATTTTTTACAATAGACGTTTCAAAGGGAGGTAACTCGTTGGCGAACTCCCAGCTTTGTTGATTACATACTTATTAAGGGGGCGTAAGTCGTTGGCGAATTATCAATGTTTTTTAATTTTCTTTATTGTAGTATTTTATATGATGGTCTAAATGTCATAAAGTTTTTGCGCTCGTAGACGGGTAAAAAATAGCGTTTATTCATATTCAGTAATTCTAATTGAGGTTTGCGTATAATGTTATTATTAAACATTAGCCTAAACCAAGCCACGACAGTTATATGTCAATTCTTAATTAATCATTGATGTTGTTAAACACATTTATTGAAGATGTTTCATTGTAACATTATTGATAATATTTTATTCAATTCTGTTTTAGTCTCTTTACAGAATAGACTTACAGCCTTGAGATGACAGATCCAGATGTACAGCAACAAAGCACATTTCCAGAAAAAACCGCTTTAATTTTATTGTAATATAAGTACTGGCAAATACGAAACCTTATTCCTAAATATGGTGTTGTTGTTGATTATGTGATGTATAGAACATTAGAGAATAATTGATTTACTCACTCTAACAGAGTGAGTAAGTTTGCTTTGTCTTGTTATTAAAAGTTTATACAACATAACAAATCTTTTATATAAGCTAGTCTATTTTCTATCATACTGCATTGAAAGAGATGTCTGTATTATCGGTGAACTTCAGATAGAGATGTAGACTGGTCCCAGATTATTAGTTGGAAAATAATTAATAAAAACAAAACACTTCATCGCCTGGAATCCAGGCTAGAATACACATTTTGTAATGCACACCGTATCTGCGGACCAAACTCATGGCGGGGGTTATGATATGGAAAAGTAGTAGAATTCTGCAAACATTGCTGAGCTGCAAGCATGTCCATCGTGTTGCTTAAATTTTGACAAGTTCTTTAACAGACGTTTCTCACTGACTAAATTCAAATTATAAACATGTACACATGCATGTACGTGTATCAATGGTTTAGTGCAAAGCTTATTCATATGCATTGCGGCAGAAGCACGTGTTTTCTGACATTTACAATATAAAAGTATATGCATAAAAGAAACAATTAAATTTAATTGTATAAATGATTGTCGCCTTTGGGTGACTGTCGTGATCTAGACGATAAGGTAGCTACATGTATGAAAGACAACTGAACACGAAACAATATGAAAAATATACAAACTTGGTTTGATTGAGCATGTTCATCGGCAGTAGAGGAAAATGCATATGTCCACGCCGCCTAACCCCGGGTTCAGCGCAACTCAATTATTGCTCAGGTAAACACTGTAAACGGAAACACTGTTGATACATCTAAGCATATTTCCGCTAACGACGCCTACCCCCGGGTTCAGCGCAACTCAATTATTGCTCAGGTAAACACTGTAAAGGGAAACACTGTTGATACATCTAAGCATATTTCCGCCTACGACGCCTACCCTCGGGTTCAACGCAACTCAATTATTGCTCAGGTAAACACTGTAAACGGAAACACTGTTGATACATCTCAGGTAAACACTGTAAACGGAAACACTGTTGATACATCTAAGCATAGTTCCGCTTACGACGCCTACCCTCGGGTTCAGCGCAACTCAATTATTGCTCAGGTAAACACTGTAGACGGAAACACTGTTGATACATCTAAGCATATTTCCGCCTACGACGCCTACCCTCGGGTTCAGCGCAACTCAATTATTGCTCAGGTAAACACTGTAGACGGAAACACTGTTGATACATCTCAGGTAAACACTGTAAACGGAAACACTGTTGATACATCTAAGCATATTTCCGCTTACGACGCCTACCATCGGGTTCAGCGCAACTCAATTATTGCTCAGGTAAACACTGTAGACGGAAACACTGTTGATACATCAAAGCATATTTTCGCCTACGACGCCTACTCCCGGGTTCAGCGCAACTCAATTATTGCTCAGGTAAACACTGTAGACGGAAACACTGTTGATGCATCTAAGCATATTTCCGCCTACGACGCCTTCCCTCGGGTTCAGCGCAATTCGAAATTTACACAAATAAACAGTACATTTTCGATCCATCCCAAATGACGGAATGCATATTGCCGTGGACATCGAACCTTCGGTGCGGTTTTTTCATATGAATACTGTTTCATGTTTAGCGGCATTTGGTCCCCAGATAAAAGAATGGGTTTGCCCTAAACAAGAAAAAAAGAGAGGAACTAACCTGAATATAATTTAACAAGGAATCTGAGAATAAAGATCCCGCCTATCACATACAACGCCAAAGGCAAATTTAAAAAAAAACGTAGAAAGTTTACCCTTGGGGTAATTGAACAATATCCAAATCTCTATTGGCTTGGATATTGAAAACACCCATATTTAACCATGCCGAAATATTAAACACAAATTATTTCAGAGGTACTATTTAGTTAGTTTTGCCATTAGTATTTTTCTCAATGACGAGTTTCCTTCTGCTAGAATAAGAAATTCAAGTTTTAGTTAGTTTTATCACCCATGTCATCAGTATCATCAATATCTTGATCAGTGACAAGTTCCATTCCGCATCCTTTACAATAATTTAATCATGTGGTTTTCTTCTTATTGCAGCGTTTTATTGCGTGGTTATTCTCGGAACAATAATGCTGACAGGGCTAGGCTTAGCCAAAATTTCTGTGGGTAAATATCTTGTTTTTTGTATCGAGTCCCAGTTAACAGTAACCGTTTATTTCTTTACTTGTGCTACCATTATCTAATTTATCTAATGTTAAAACAAATTAAGATGGAGCTAAACATTATATCATAGTTAGTCTAGTTGTTCCATACTGTAATGATGCAATATCAATTCAAGATTACTAGTATAGCAAGAACATATCTAAATATGCACATAAACAACTGAATAGACTGCAATGCAAAAGAGAAAAAAACTGGAATGAACATCAGGAATGGCCACATCCAGATAAAACAACCTCCCCCCCCCCCCCCCCCCCCCCCCCAAAGAGAAGCTAGACAGAGAGCATGAGTTTAAACAATGTTCAGTCTCAAAAAGGACGCCACACACAATTTACGAATAACAGAACTTGATGAGTTAGTGGTAAAACATTTTAACCATACCCTAGGTTGCACCAGCCTCTAACTGATTCGCCAACTGATCTGTTTTTGTTTATAAATAATTCTATAAAAAAATACGTTGAAATATGTTAACTTTCGATTTCTCTCCTAGTTAACGTTATAATTTAACGTTATGAGAATTGAAAAGCAAAGACAAAATGTCAAATGGATATTTTAACTCTCTTTTAGAAATTTTAAGAAATGGAAACATAGGAATGTACAAACGGGATAAGAAATTATATACATTACGAACTTACCAATGCCCAGTCCCCAACATTGTAAATATCTAGCATATATGTGTAACATTCAATTTTTTTTACCATTAAATAATGCATACAATACAATATTTTTATTTAATAATGTTATTTTAACTCGAAATGCATAATAAATAATGACGTCATTTTCCGCTTTCCGGGATAATTAACCTTTGACCGGCATTCCATAGTTCTGTGATGCGTGATCCGTATCCGTTCCCGCGATTTTTTACTTACCATCGTTGGGTACATTTTATACGTCCGCGTCCGTTTCGCTTTCGTGACCGTGTCCGCGATGTTTCGCTCGATGGGCGAAATTGCACGTACATGTACATGGTCATATCCCGGATGCACCAAATAGAGGTAACATATCTCGGTCAACGGCACCAAACATGTCAATTGCCCAAAATTCCATCTGTCTCCTCGGAAGATAATTTCAGCTCTTTTACGAAGTTGTTCCCGCTGTCTTAACATTTCCCTTATTCTAAATCTATGATCATGCTTTGTTTTCTATTTGGATTGGAAATTACGCCTCTGAACATTAGGCCGGTATTCCATAGTTCCGTGATGCGTTTTCCGTGTCTGCGTCCGCTTGCGCGTCCGTTTCCGCAATTTTTTCACTCACTAAAGATATCTCTGGGTATATTCCATACATCCGTGTCCGTTCCGCGTCCGTGTTCGTGTCCGCGACGTGGAACGAACACGGAGGTATGGAATATTCCTAAGGCCGGTATTCCATGGTTCCGTGATGCGTGATCCGTGTCCGTGTCCGCGTCCGTGATTTTTCACTCACCAAAGAAATCGTTGGGTATATTCCATACCCACGTGTCCGTTCCGCGTCCGTATTCGTGGAACGGACACGGAGGTATTGAATATACCCAATGATATATTTGGTGAGTGAAAAATCGTGGACATGGACACGGATCACGCATCACGGAACCATGAAATAGCGGCCTTAAGATATATTTGGCGAGTGAAAAATCGCGGCCACAAACGCGGACACGGACACGGATCACGTATCACGGAACAATGGAATACCGGTCTCAGTCAGCTATTAAATGTAACACTTTCTTTCGAAAAAATCATCTTATGGACGCGGAACGGACACAGACGTATGGAATATACCCAACGATATCATCGGTAAATAAACGATCGCGAACACGGACGCGGAAACGCACACTGACAAGGAACGGGCACCCTAGAACTGTGGAATACCGACCTAAGCGAATGCAGACCACGTTTAAAGAAATATTGCATGTCGGCCTTTCCTGTGACATGCGCAATATATAATAACATCTTGCATTTTAGGGGTTAATAACCTGCAAAATTGCAGCGTTGAAAGATATATACCCATATATCTCATCGGAAGTGGGATAGCACCTTGTATGTTCTCTGGAGTTTGGTCGAAAGACGATATGTTGGTCCTGTGTGGCATCTGCTGCGCTGTAATAGGATTCCTATTTAGTGTTGCATGGCTTATTTGTGGTAAAGTTAATTACTGATAACATGACTTGTACGAATAAGAAGAAAGTTACGTGATAGTTTATTTATAGAAACAAAAATAACGTATAACAGATACAAGCGAGGAACCTATGTCTATAATAATTAATATTCATAACTTTTAAATAAGACATCCACCACAAACAATTTATGAAAAACATAACCCTTGGAACGGTCAGTGGCAAAACAAGTTTCGTAACTTCCATTCCATTCATATTTAATCTTGCAATAATAATAATGAAAATACTTTTATTTATATTTGGTCAATACACTAAAGCGGCGTTCTTCAACGTGCTATTTGCTAGCTTTCATACCGTAGGAATACATGTGCTATGCTTTTATTCCAAAATATTAATTCTAAATTTAACATGTTATATGTTTTGCAGGAACGGTATGGACCTATCCAACATATGCACTCGTTACATCTAGTGATTTCAAGCAATGTGTAGGAAACCTCACTTCCGGTTGCACCGTTGGAAATTTCCCAAAGAGTTTTCTAAATTTTGCAGTTGCTATGGTTACGATTGACTGGCTGTTCATGTTGCTTTTTGTTGGTTTCCTTGCATATCTTATCATAAAAGAACGCATGAAGTGAAGATACCACACCGTGGTATGATATTTACACTTTCTCTCATGAGAATGACATGTTTTATATAACAACGCACAAACCTTTTAATAAAATGTTATTGCTTTTTTATGAAAAACCTTACTAGAAGAATAGTTTTCGATTCACCCCATAGCCCTCAGTTTCGTGTTTGTAAAAGTTGCATGTATAAAGACGTTGCAGGTTTACTTTGGGATGTATCAAAATTGTACCGTTTATTGGTTTAAATATTAAGTTGCGCTCAACCCGGGCTAGGCGGCATGGACAGTAATATGCATTTCCATTACTGCCCATGAACAGGCTCAATCAAACAGAGCCTGCCGTAGTTTTTATTTTTGTCGTGTACGTTGGTTTTCAAAGCAATCTATTCATCTATTTTCAATGTGGATTTGTCGTTTTGTGACATTATTTTCATGACGACAACGTCAATTATCAACTATTTTTTTCTGAGTATTTTATAAGTTTAAGCGGAGTGGGGCGGGTATGGTTTAACCATTTGACTTTTATTCAAATTAATATAAGACAGTTTCACTGTCGTGTAACGGCTGCCCTGTACCAAATAGTGGGTACCCTGTAGCGTCCGCATGATGGCGACCAGTTAAGAAACGAAAAGGTATGTGCTTTTTTGTTTCCAATTTGTATACATATTATAAGGTATAGACTTGTATACTTGGATCATATAATGAAAAGGATTGTTGATTGATTAAACGATTGCTTGCTTTATTGCCGGTGTGTTCGTTTTACCCTGTAATTGATAAAAATAAATGACCTAATTGGCTTTTTCAAAATTGAAGCGAGAACGACGATTGATGTTAGCTTTTTACTCTATGACAACTTTGTTGTTCTCGTAAAATGTGATATCCCCTTGAAGCGCTTCTAATTGCCTATCTTGTGGTATAACTATGAAACTGAACAATTATTTTGTTTTTAAGAAAATGCGATTCAAATAAATTGTTGTTGGTACCCTGTACCGCCCCAAAGATTATAAGAGGGTACCTTGTATAGCCGTTAGATTAGTGTCGAAAGAGGTACGCTGTATGGTCTACTTTTCTATAAAAACTGCTACCCTGTAGAACTCATTTCTTCGTCTTTTTATGGCCAATTTGTATGTGGCATAGTGTATATCTATAAATGTTACCTTTTTTCACTGGCCGTTCCTATATGCAGCCGGCAACACTGAAGTTGTGATTTTTGTTAATTGTGTCATGTTATCGTTACAAATAATCCTTTTTTAAATCAAGTTCTCTCTTCCTCTCTTTTAATACATTATTATAGGCCGTTGAACCAGGTGCTCAACGAAAACCTTTTATCATAATCTTGATTCGGCGGGCGGGTGTCCACTCAATTACTTGCGTTTGCTTTGTCCTACCCAAAACTTTGTGTGTGGATAGGTTTTTTGAAGACAACTCAGGACTGCTACTCAGATGTGATCAAGGTAAAAGACTACATGTGGGCGCTATTATCGGTATATTGCGATTCGAGTCCTTGGCGACACGCTGTATCGGTATGGTCTCCTAATACCCATATGCTCGGGCAATTCGTAAAAGTCCATAACTGATAGCTACATTATTAAAATTGTTGAACGTTACATTATATACGTTACTTGTTCTGTTTTATTTCTTTACATACATTTAAATGTCGATAATTATAACAGCGAATGTACCAGATCCCGGAATAGTACGGCAATACCGGTAATAACTTTCTTCCAAATTTACCATTGCGTCGCAACTGGGAGACACGTCGGGCAAATTGCAAAGATCCAAAAGGAAAAGCTCCAGTTTGGAATCATTTTGGTGTTATGAAGTACAAATCCTCTCGGACTGTTTTAGAACATAGGAAGGGGTTATGTTGTTAGCTGGTAATCTGGTTGTTTTACTAGTAAAATTATGGTCAAGTGGTCGGCGGAACTAAAAATTTAACAACTCGTTTTCGAAGACCAATCCAATGATGTTGTCTGCAAATAAAAAGGTTGAATGTTGACCCTATGTGGAGAAAACCCTTTCTCTTGAACGTAAGCGGAAAGTTCAGCAATATATGGGTCATGCTATGTACATATCTTGGAAATACATATTGTTTATAATTTAATGCTATATCCATGAAAGGCCTTTTTGCCTCGTCAGTTGTAACTCGAAATAAGCATCAGAGCCATTTAAATTCTCCGTGACGACGTCAGAACCGAATATTCTTATAAGACGCTGACATCATTCATGATTTCATCCTTGCCAATAGCGATAGAGTATTGTGTTGTAAATTACAAGATTCACGAATATTTCAACTATCCTTGTTGCATCTGTATCAGTAAGACGCTATACGGGTGCTTTTGATTTAACATTAAGCTGATTAATCGAACAAAATGACAACGGACCACATTGTGTGGAAAAGGTAGCAGATCTATATATATTAAAACAATAACATTACAGATTTCATAGGAATTCACTTATAAATCATACTCTACTTATTATGTTCTGACTACAACAATCTTTTAAAACTAGTAGGCTAAAACATAGTTCTACAGGGTAGCTGTTTTCACGGAAAAGTAGACCATACCAGGTACCTTTTTCGTCACTAATCCAACGGCTATACAAGGTACCCTCTTATTATCCGAGGGGCGGTACAGGGTACCAACAACAATTTGTTTGAATCGCATTTTCTTAAAAACAAAATAATTGTTTAGTTTAATAGTTATACTACAAGATTGGCAATTAGAAGCGCTTCAAGGGGATATCACATTTTACGAGAACAACAAAGTTGTCATAGAGTTAAAAGCTGAAATCAGTTGTCGCTCTCGCTTCAATTTTGAAAAAGCCAATTAGGTCATTTATTTTTATCAATTACAGGGTAAAACGGATACACCGGCAATAAAGCAAGCAATCGTTTAATCAATCAACAATCCTTTTCATTATATGATTCAAGTATACAAGTCTATACCTTACAATATGTATACAAATTGGAAACAAAATAGCACATACCTTTTTGTTTCTTAACTGGTCGCCATCTTGCGGACGCTACAGGGTACCCACTATTTGGTACAGGGCAGCCGATACACGACAGTGAGTTTGTGATCTCCTGATAATCGATGTATATACGGATGCCACATGTTGTTACTTGTTTTAACAAGGCGCAAATTTAAAAAATGTCCTTTATTCTAAATTGATCAGTTTAGTTTTTGACCCTCTTGTTACTTAGAATATATAAAGCTGTCCATTTTTTCTTGTGTTAACATGGAGCACATAAATGACCAACCAATTCGACCTTTATTCTAAAACGAATGTTTCAGTTTTTGCACATCTTGTTTCATGAGCATATAAAGGGGTTACCTTTGTTTGATTGCGTTATTAAGTACATAGAAATTACACAGACGTTGTATTGTATTCTAACTTGAACATTAAATGTTTTAGTTTGCACTGATAATGATACATGAGAAAAAAGCGATGTTACTTTATGTTTACATTATCTATGATGCAGATCTGTTTTTCTTTGTTGCATCATTTCTAAGTGTTGTTAATAGAACATGTTGTTTGTTTGTTGTTTTTTTTTTGTTATGCCTTTGTTATGTTTCTTGACCAGAAACTTACGCTATTGTTATATCCCTCTGTATACTGAAACGGTGTATTGAGAACGGTAGTTTCATTAGAGTAACTGAAAACATAATGTAAAATAATGTAAAATCCTGCAATGACTTGACTTAATTACTCTTGTTTTAACAGGTTGACATTAGAGTTAAAACGACGAATCAAATTACAGTTAAACTTCGAAAATTCGAATACTCAGGTTTTTTTTAAATGTTTGAGTTTTACATGGTTTTCGAGTTTTCCAGGTTTTTCTTTATAAGGTCCGATTTATTCAGTAAAGTCGTATAAACACATGTTCTGAAAGTAGCAATTACTAGTGCTTAGATGTTTGCAAACAACAGTTGTTTACACTTATTCCAAATACACCTGGCATCATTGAACATGAGGTAGATATTACGGTTTCATACAAATTTATCACCAGTCTAAATGCACCTCTTCACATTGAATTAAAAATTTAAGTAATTTCAGAGTTGGCCAGACAACTCAATCTGAGATGACCAGAAGCTATTAACAGATGTTGGCTAGAATCACAAGATCCTGAAGGTACTAAACACTGTAAATAGCGTCAGATGTAAAACGGTCAACAGGAATAATTTACTGCAACAAATAATCGAAGGTTTGTCACCTTGGAACAGTCAGAAGCACAGCATTGCTGGAGGTTAAAACCAGGTTCTAGGTTTCACCAACCTGAAAGCTTTTTTCGAAACATTGTTAGGTCTTCTAAAATCACATACAAACGTCTATCACTTTAAATTTTCTTTTTTATTGGAGTTGTCTCTCTTTTTTGTCTTCTTTATTTTGAATCACTTCGTTATAAGGGCAAATAACATGTTTCAGTATCTAAAACTGCTTGAATCCCTTACACATTTTCAGGGCCTCTTAACACCGTATAATATTTGGTGTATTCTCTTGTTAACCTATGCCTAAGATCAGTCAGTTGTGATTGATGTAATGAGTCTCCAGTTTCCATATTCTGCTTGCTAGCATAGATGTTTATGATTTGAGTAATCTGGTATCGTAGAAGTGGTAACAGTGTCTTTCACTTTGATTTGTAGGACAAAGCACTCAAGCCATAGTTGTTCATGGTGCAGAACTGCCTTTAAGAATGTTTGTCTGGCACAGTTGCTTCTATTTCTTGTCACAATCTAGCTCACAGCAAATGTACATGCAGGTAATGATTCACAGTTAGGGAGCTCACAGCAAGCATTCACTCTGGTTAATGGCAATTAAAAAGCTATGAAGAGTAACTGGAATAGTGAGGCATTATTCAGTCTTAATGAAACTTTGAAACTGTGAACATGTGCACAATATCTAGTTCAAGTTTGTTAAACAGCCAGATTTGGTTCTGAGGTTATAACACTCAGAATGAAGAATATTCTCAGATGTTAGAGATCTGATTGATTGAAATTGATAACAGTCTCACAACCGACCAATGGGAAAATTGAGATCTATTTTAATTCTGAATTCTATAACCCTAGATCAACATTACATTGCAAGTATTTGAAAATAATAGACATTAACTGAGCACTTGTCACTCCATTGTTATGAAAGTTGAAAAATGTCTTTGTCATGCATCGAGACCAGCATGCAACATTGTAGAGACTTATGAACAGAGGTAAAGCCTAAAATATAAAAGACATTTGTTTTTAAAAGTGAGAAGATAAAATATGTGTCATTAAAGAGCTCTGGAATTAGCATTTTCGCAAGTGGTGGTGTAATGAAGAAATACATTATTTTATAGTCTACAAATTAAATATATTACACCGATAAAAATATTTCCTTTTCATTTTATGTTTTAAATGCATAACATGAGACTGAACATTTTATGTTTAAATAAGACAAATCTGATGAATTGATGTTTGTGCCATCTGATCTGGATCTACAGTGGTCGCATCTTTGTCAGAAATAAACTAATAAGTCTAAAAGGGAACAGTTTAGATCCTGATCAGACATTAAAGCTTTGCCGTCTTATCTGGATCTACACTACTTGCCCATGCAATAAAGGCATATATACGGAGTAAATGGTTAATAATATTTTCAACTGGACCTATTGTCTGGTGTTGAATCAGATCAGCCTGCGTAACTGAGTTGACACGTTTTGCATCCTGGTCAGAAATAACTTAATAAATATAAAGGTTACCAGCGAACATGTATTTCCTAAGCAAGACCATTTTGTAATGGATTAAGGCTTGACAGTCGGACATGTCAGTTCTGCTGTCAAAGAAGACTGTAAACACTGGGTCGAATGTCTTGATAATGTGGCTAACAAATTCTTAATTTGAAATGTTACTGAATCTAGTCTGGACTTGTATTAACTATTAGCAATAAATACAACAAATATTAGAAAATAGCTTTTTCTTTTTCAGGTGTAATAGTTGAGAAGTTTAGACTGTTAATTCACTACAACATTAAAAGGGGCTTCAAAAGTGGTCTAACACCAGGAACGATCGTAAAAGAGAAAGCAGTTATAGATGTGAATGACCCGAGATAAAATATTAGAGGTATCTGTGCAAACTGTCACTTCATTGAATTTTAGAATATCTGTTGATAGTGTTTACTTTTGTAATTATTGAGTTACGCTCAACCAGGGGCTAGGAGGTGTGGGAAGTAATATCCATTTTCATTACTGCCTATGAACAGGCTCAATCAAGCCGAACCTCCATGATTGTTGTGTTAGATGATTTTTAAAGTTACTTTTTAAACTATTTTAATACAATGTTATTTGTAGTTTTAAATGTTTGTGAGAATCCTTATGAATTGCCTGACCTATGCACAGTTTGGTCATAATTCCCATATTTTAATAATACCAGTTAGTCTTAAATGATTCTATGATCATTTTGTCGGATTTGTTCTTAAAGTAAATTCAAGACAATCATATAAAGGTTTATTTGTGGAAAAAAGTATGCTTTTAAATACAGAACAGAAACAAAATGATGTACAAAAACACGTTGTTACATTAAAACAAATTCAATGAAAACCTTATTGTCTTTATTTAAATAGTCAGTAGGTTTATAAATAAATATACTGCTGCATTTGATTAAGTCAGTAATTACCTTCAGAATAGTCTTTTGAACTGCAATATATTTCAGCCATCTTGGTCACATTTGATATGTTCTTTTACATATTCTAAAACATTCAACTAGATTGACTTGGCAAACATCATGACACATGGGCGTAACTTAAGCAGATGGGGTGTTGAATTGTATGCTACCATTACTGAAGGTAAATGTATATAAATAAAATTGTTTATTGATGGTTCACTCCTTTCAAAAAATGCCAGCCTCTCAGGCTTGCTAGACACATTTTCTTCCCAAATCCTATCCTACTGGTTATCTGAAACCATCTATTAACTAGCTGGCAGCTCACTAACTTGCTGGCTGTACACTTACTAGCTTTCTGCTCACTAACTAGCTTGCTGTTTGCTAACTAACTGGCTGTTCACTAACTAGCTGGCGGCTCACTAACTTACTGGCTGTACACTTACTGGCTTTCTGCTCACAAACTATCTGGCTGCTCACTTACTAGCTGGCAGCTCACTAACTAGCTGCCTGCTCACTAACTAACTGGCTGTTCACTAACTATATACTGTAAAGAACCCCTACTTTCTAATGAATGTTAATGAGTTACAATTATATTTGTATTTTACAGGTGTGTTTGAATGCTGCAGCATCAGTGCTATGGTTGTTGACCAGTTTTAAGCCACCAAGGTGTATGGATATGATGGAAACTGAATTGTTAAGTATGTAGTTAAATAAATTAGACGTTAATTTTTGGCAAGAAAGGAAGGCACTTCGTATATTTATTACTATTAGTAAATTAACCGTTTACTTCATGGTTAATGGGTTTTATCAGATCCCATGGATGACCAGTGACCAGAACAGCCAGCTCGCAATGCCTACTGATCTGGATCTGTTTGGTTTGAAATTTATTAGGTAATTTCTTTCCAATTAGTGAACAGTGCAGATCCACAGATGTGACCACTGATCTGGATCTACACTAACTGCCCATGTGATAAAATGTGTATTCGTGCAGTAAAAGGTGAGGAAGTTGTTATTTTTACCAGAGAGCTGTTTTGTATACCAGCAGAGATTCTCTAGAGAAGAAATCTAGCATCAATGTAACAAAACTGACTTTATCTTCTTCGGGCAAGAGGATGCTAATAGGACATGTTCAAGACACAGGATAGTTGTATTCAGTATAAGCTGACAATAGTCATTTTCCAAATGTTTTATTTTGTCTTACTTTGAGCACAGAGAAGGAAGTTAATAGATACCTCCAACATTTCAGGCCAGACGTGAGATGATTGCGGTACGGTGGATGTGTTTTTGAAGACTGACAGAAGGTCCCACTGGCTATATTAAGCTGCTAATATGAAAGACCGAAAAAAGCTGAACTAGTAAGAGGTTTTATTCAAATTAGTGCAATGTTGTGTATAAGCATCGATAATGCAGACAAGAAATTAAACAAGATTGTTTAAATTTTTATTCTAGATAATTAAAGAAGTTCGTAAAACCTGTCACTTTGATTTGCATTAGATTTGTTGACATTAGATCTTAACAGATTTGGTAGCAAGACAGATTGCCTCCCCTATCTCCCTGGAGTTATGGCTCTTTAGATGTTTAAACTTGGCCAAATTACCGAGCTCTGACAAGCGTATTCTGTGCCACCAAATTGAGTTGTTGGAGGTTATGTTGACACCGCATTTAAACATACAGTGAAACCCCTCTAATAGCGGAATAGCGGGGTGGTCTTCATTCCAGGGTAGAAAATAGTGCAAAACAATTCAAATGAACATTTATATAGAGGTCTTGTTATCCAAGAGACGTTAAACTGTAGGGTGGTCTTTATCAGAGGTTTTACTGTATCTTCATTTCAGACCAAGACTTTAGTCTGTAAATATTAATACCATAACTATGAACCTGGCCAACTGAACTTGCTGTAGCACTGAGTTATGTTAAATATAATTTCTCAATGCTTGATTTAGAAGCTTTATTAGGTCAGACCTTTCCTCAACAACCACCAAAACGTGGGATACACCAAAATTGTACTGTTTCGTATTGGTGTAAATACTGAGTTGCGCTTAACCCGGGGCTATGCGGCGTAGACAGTAATATGCATTTCCATAACCGCCCATGAACAGTCTAAATCAAACAGAGCCTGCCATATTTTTATATTTGTTGTATAAAGTGTCTTTCAAAGTTCCCTTTTTATCTTTTTGTATATTCAATTTAATAAAATACACAAATCAGCAGAATAAAGAGAAAATCATAACTGTTCTGAACATAACTTCTCATTAAATGAAACAAGCTTAGTCCAGGGATCGAACCGGCACGGCCACGGTGCCTCGACACATAACTCTGAGCAAACTTCATTACCAGTAACGGTCGAGTAAGTATTGCTGATATGGTATAATATCAGTGACTGATTACTGAGTCTAGAATTTTATATGTCTTTTTATGTCTTCTTTTAGTTCACTTAAGAGTACTGAATGGTGTTTTACTATCCATTCTACTAACTGGATCTAACAAGTCACACATTTTATCTACATAGCATCATTGAGAACTAGTGAAATAAGATGGCATGTGTTACGTTTTCTCACATACTATTCCACATTTTGTATTTCAGTCACCTGGACAACATTCTGCCACAAGGCACCGGATTACAAGTGTCACGTCGGTCTACACTTCTATATTTGAGCGAGAGTAGGGCCTGGGAACTTTAAGTGTCAAGTCTTATGACCTTCTTCTTTGATCCAAGATCAAGTCGATAGACAAACTGTGTAAAAATTCATCAGACTGCAGTCACATAAACGAAACTTTTCTTTGATTAATTTCTAAGATTAGGTTATTTGTTACCAAAAAGCGGCCAGTGTTAATCCAGATCGCACGGCTTGGATGTGCCAGCTGATCTCTATTTACACTGATCATAAAACAATAAAACCTTTGATTTTGAACTTGTGTTGTAGTTTTACCTCATTAATGGATTAACATGGTTCGGGCAAATTCTTTAATTGACAAACGTGTATGCTGCAACTTGACACTGAACTGCATTCGAGTTAAATAGCTTGATAAGGCTACTATACCAAAGGAATTTTGTGATAATGAGGATTTGTTCACTTTTTTCTACCATGTCAAACTGCTTTGTTTTCTGGATGCAATAATAAAGTTTCTAAGACAGAATAGTGAACAGCATAGGCTATATGGAGTGAAATGTTATTACTTTATTGTCTGTTGTCCACTGACTTCACTGAATATGGTTTTTATCCCATTGGCGACTAGTTTAGATCCATTCAGTCTGATCAGGATCTATACTGTTCACATTCGATTCATTAAGTTTGTTTTTCTGACCAACAAGCAAAACTTTAGATCCATATGAGACGTGACTGATGTGCATGCTGACACTAAGTTAGTTAGTGTTTAGTAAGTCATGTTTTAGCAATTGAGAACACCAGTCACTTAGCTAGGCTCCATTATCTTACGGTTTCTTATTTGTTAAAACTTCACTTGATAAATACTAAATATGACTTAATTTGAAGGACCAGTTAATGTCTTCAGACCGCAATGGTTCTAGCCTTATATTAGAATCATACTTCTGGTACAGGTATATCGGATACCTGCTGTATAGTTTGTTGAATCTAAAGAAATTGATAAAAAATAAAAAAAGTTTTATGCCATTCTTTATATATTTTACCTATATAGGTAAATGCATTATAATAAATCATGATAATATAAAATAATATTTTTTTACACATGTTAAATCAATATAATGAAAGAAATACATATACTTCAAAATGCTCAATCAATATATAACTGTACATTCATAAGTTTTTGCAATAAACAGATACTGAGCACAAAAGAAACGCCCCATGTATAATATTTTAGCATTTTTCTAAATTGCTTAACTTGACTGGATACGTGTTGTTTAAGGACGTTCATTCCTTATAAGAATCAAAGATAAAAACTCTTAAATGTTTTTCATCTGATTCATAAATAGATTTATAATTTCACTGCTTACTGAGAGGTATGATTTTTATTTATTTTTAGCTTAGACGTTTCTTTTGTGCTTGAGTATATTTACATGTGTAATCAATCTATACACTTGTATAATCAGTATTCCATATATACCATTTTATTCAATATATCATATAATTTTTACTTTTACTATAAACATAAATGTTCACTCAAATATATAAAGTAAAAGCCTATAAACTGACTGTGTACATGTACTACGTGATTTATTTTAACAAAAAGTTCATGGTTAAATTGAATGGTATAACATGTTTGATAGCAAATTTAATAACACTGTTGTTGTTGTTTTTTCAGAGTCAGTCATGCATAATCATTACCACAGCAGTAACATGGTTGTGTAACAGAGTTAGGAACACCACATAAATGTTGTTGCTGTCAAAAATATTTTTATTTTATTATAAATACTTGTAAATCAATGATAAAATTTAACTAAATTTATAGTATTTTATAAATATTTGAGTCATTATTGTGACTATGAAAACAAAGCCGATTAATCACCTTTAAAATGTAACAGATAGACTGCATTGCGCAACTCGTTATCAATTTAAGCAGTTTAGCAGGAAATATTGAAATTATGAATGTGAAATGTTTTGTATTTGCTATTTAATTGTATAAATTATATTAAAAGTGTATATTAAATATGGTTTGCTATTTTTATGACACAGTCATGTTTTTCAGAGTCAGTGATGCTCGACCCCACCTGTCGATACTAAAATCTGGTAATAGTGATAATGTCGGCGTTGTCTTGATCACGTTCACAATCGCCCGCCACTTCTTCTCGGATGGTCCCTTACACCTGTCTAACTCCACCGTGACCGGATGTTGCAGCTGGCCGACACTGATTAACATGTCTCTCCACGCAGCAGACGTCATTGTTACTTCAAATAGCTCCACATGTTCTAGCTGAGTCATTTCATGTGAGAAACGTGGAATGACGTCATTCATATCGATCCACACAAGCTCGAGATGCTGTAGATGAGTTAATGTAGGAATGGTTTGTGTCATCTCCTGGCAGGATGTTATGTCCCATAACGTTAATGATGATAGGACCGGTGCTGCTCGTAGATCTTGCCACAATGTGGCGCTGATTCTGGCTGTCATCTTCTTCCATGGGCAGAACTCGAGCTTCTCCAAACATGCTGGATTCACGTGTAGCTCTGTACATGGTACTCGGATAAGATGCAGCATCTTCAGCTCGTTCCGAAGATGTAGGTCCAAGGTGACGTCACAATCACGGTACTTATCCTCATGGTTCGAGCAGCGTATGTCCATCAGATTGAGCTGTGTCAGTGTTGTGGTCTGGCTTATATAAGCATAGAGACATTTAAGGTCACTGTGAGTCATGTGAACGTTGAAAAGATGCAGCATCTTCAGCTCGTTCAGACGACGCAGGTCCAAGGTGACGTCACAATCACGGCGGTACTGACCCGGATGGTCCGAGCAGCGTATCTCCCACAGCTTGAGCTGTGTCAGTGTTGTGGTCTGGCTGATATAAGCATAGAGACATTTAAGGTTACTGTGAGTCATGCGAACCCAAAGATACAATGATTGTAAGCATGTCAGTCCTGTGAGCGCCGTTATACTGATATCAGACAAAGAGATACCTGGATATGGTGCTGATAGTGTCAGACATTTCAATGTACGGGCTGATTCAGCGAGGATGTCAGCCAGCCATACTGGTTCCTTGCCTTCTACTCTCAATGTCTCCAGGGAGGTGAACACACCAGGATCCAGCGACTGCATGAACACAAAGGAAGGGAATTTGGACAGCATGGAGGCTACTATCTTCTCGTTTAATGATACTTGTGGAGATGCCCCGATACTTTCATTATATTGCATTATTGCTTTCAAAGCTTTTACATCATATGTTAGGCTGTGTTTATCTAGAACGAAATAAAGAGGGATGGGACAGTTGTCATTTCCATTTCTCAAACTTTCTTGTAGACACTCTAACTGCATTGATTGGTAAGATTCCATTGTTCTCCTAGCGTTGTAATAATCTGGGTCATAAATAACACTATACATGTGCATGTATGTTCTATATGTACACGTCACACGGTCAACGGTCGTCTGCAGTTCACCGGAAATACATGTATATACTTCCGGATTCATACCACATACAAAAACAAATTCATTGGACATTTCTAAAATGCCTGAAAGAGATGAACAAAAATTAAGAATGGTTGATTTTACAGAGTCGTTTTGCCATTCAGATGTTATATAAATAGCAGAGATGAATTCTTGTACAGACTTGTGCTGAAAGAAAACATGATATCGTTTTACTGCGATTATGCTGCTGTCCTTGGTTTGACACAACAGTCCAACTTTTAAACAGAACTCGATTTCTTGTGTGGTCATGAACAGTTTGGCATATTTTCTATCAAAAATCAAAGATGATTCTTTTTTCTCGCTAAATACGGCACAAAATGCTAATTTCCCGAGCTTCATAATCGGATTGAAATAAAGGTTACATTTCTTTTTGTGTTTCAAACAATTTGGGACTGCAGCATTATCGTTTGACTGTACATGTATATCCGGCATTTTTTTTTTCTTCATGCCACGTTTAAGTGTAAATTCAGTAATGTTACTGTAAATTTCACATTTTGATTTACCGATGGGAAGACCACCAAAGAACAAACACATAAGCTGAAGTAGAATATACGGAATGTAAATAATATTCCCGGTTTGAACTTTCTTGACTTCTTTATCGAAATCTGGAATTCCTTTTCCTGCTAAGTTCAAGTTTTTTTCATTTAGTATTCCGAAAACATTTTTCTCGAGCAGATTACGTGTTTTGTTATCAAGCATAGATATTTCCACGCGTCGATCTATATCTTTTGGCGACAGTCCTACAGTTCCAATCTTCCAGTCTCTGGTTGTCGTTAACACCGTGCAGCTGTCCGGATGATTGTTGTGCGGTACCTCGGGTTTTCTTGGACAGCGAGCTGGATGAGCCCACTCATCCAGGCCGTCGAGAATGATCAAGCACTTTTTTTCGTGCAAACATCTTTGTAGGAACTCTTTTGTGTACTGCGTGTTTCTTGACAATTTTTCCGACACCATTTTGATAATCAAATCATCGAGATTGCATTTGGATTCACATTGATAGTCCCTTAAATGAAGGAGAAACAGCAAGTCAAAGTATCTCAACGTATCTAGCGCGGCTTTTTCAGATTCCTCCTCGTCTTCTTCATAATATAGATCTGTTTCATCATAAACTAGATCGGTTTCATCATAATCTAGATCTGTTTCATCATAATCTAGATCGGTTTCATCATAATCTAGATCTGTTTTATCATAATCTAGATCGGTTTCTTCATAATCTAGATCGGTTTCTTCAACACTTCGATCGGTTTCTTTAACATGTTGATCGGCTTCTTCAGAGACTAGCTTGCCTTCTTTAGACGTTAGCTCAGTTTCCTAATAGTTTTCTGCCAACGAATCCAGAGGTAGGTGACTTTGGCACCAGGTCATGGTAAGCTTCTAACACGTTCTGTTTTAGATTGACCCTGTTCTCCTATGCCCAATAATTATCAACTTTACTACCATTGCATCCATCTTTTGCACAAATTTTACTCGCGATGCAGAATTTATTCTAGCTGTATGCATTATCATGTTCTTTTGAATTTAAAAGTTCTGGATGTTACAACCTCACCTGTAAAAAAGGAAGCGCTCTCTGTATTTGGCAAAATTTAACCAGTATTTTGGAACTAGCAAATTGACCGAATTCAGTCAAGAAAACTGGTTTCAGTATTTGAGTGTTCGCATTTTTCCAGTCTAAAATTGTGATTAAAGTCTTCAAGTTAAATAACAATCAACAAACTGATTGAAGGTAACATTCAATCAAATTTCAGATCGTGACTGAATTCAGTCACTTATTGTATGCTGCTTTCTTCAACAACGAAGAGAATAACAGCAGTGAATCATTTGACCGAATTCAGTCAGGTAATTGTGAAAGCTTGTTTAGAACTAAGACAAGCGGATAAGACTGTACAAATTGACCGAATTCGGTCAAGAAACATTAGATCTACGAAAAAGAATAACTGTAGTTTAATTTCTAGCATTTGACCGAATTCAGTCAGGTTATTGAGAATGGTTGTTTAGAATTTAGACGAGCGGATGAGACTGTATTGTCCATGACCGAATTCGGTCAAGACAAAATGTGCAAATATTGTAGGATTTTTGCTATAGAGATTTAACTTTTTACTAGTATTTTGGAGTGCATATAAATCATTATGTAATATTACCTACTGCGTAACACTTGCGGCATCATCTCAAATGTTGCAAGCTTATAGAACTCAATACATACTGGATTCAAGATCAATAATAAATTTTAAGTTTCACATATTTAATTGAAAGTTGTTGTTCTACATGCGCTCTCTCTATCTTCCTCTCTTCTTTTTCGCTGCGTGGGGAGGCTGTGTTTTTTGAGTGTGGCTATTCCTGATATGCATATGTTGCTTTTTTTTTCTGTATAACAGACATACAATCACTGACTCAAGATAATTATATAATAAAATGATAACTAGTCTAAGAATAGAAAAGACTATAACAATAGCATGCACATGATATATTTATGGACCTATACAATTCGACGAATCAATAATAATAAGTTGTACATTTTAATTGTCATGATAAGACACACATATACTCAGAATGCCGAAATGCGGAGTTTATAACATTTTCTAAGTAAGACGTGAGCGTTTTACCATAAAGTGAAGTGGTGTCAATAACTTTTCGGAATTTTAGTTAATGCAAAGATTAGGTAAATCTATAAATTAGGCATGATAGTATTTGACATACTTTATATCAAAATGGTCAACAAAAAGAAATCTTGAATGGAGATTGCACCGTTCTATTGATTACTGTATGTGAACATTGTAAAATGTTAACTTTCGATCACAAATAACTCATTACTTATTTATTATATCTGTAATGTAACGTTCTCATAGACATAAGGAAAACAAATGTTATTCATTCTTAATGATAAAATTACATTCCACCAACATAATGTATTCGTAACTTGCAAACACTTAGAACATAAGTGAATGGTAATTACACAGGCGAGTAATCAGTAAGAATGTGTTATAAACGAATACATATTTCTAAATAACGTCTGTCATACGTACGGCAGCAAAAAACATAAAAACCACGCAATTTATTATTATGTACTTGAATTCACTCCAGATTGTGTTATCTGTGCTGCCATTTTAATATTCGTCATACTAGAATTCAAAGTCCGAATGAGCTGGTACACATTCTCTTTATAAGACAAGTTATACTCCGTTAATACAATCACTAAGTTCGTATTGATCATCAATTGCATATGTATACATAGATGCTTGTTTCGTTCTTCCCTATGTCAAAAGTGGGTTGAACAAAAACTGTGTTGTCTATGAGTCAATTACTTACTGCATTGTTTTTATCTTTTCAATTGTTTTTTTTAATCGAGATTCTGTGACAGCGAGGATTTTCCGAATCCAGCGTTTGCCGTAATGTATATCTTTCTATATCGAACAGCGCCACTGAGAAATAGTCCACTAACTGTAATTTCCTGCTTATCTTGTCCATCATTCCCCGATTTTTTATCTCCCTTTTGTCTATTCTTGTCCTGACCAAAATATGAGTCTTTGTAAGCCCACATGGGAGGTAAGACGTATAAATCTTCAATAGGAACATTATGTTCATCGACCAGAGGGGATGCGGGTATCACGGACTCGTGTTCTCGGTAGTAAGTTATGATGTCTTCTTTAAGATCTGTAAAACAAACTAAACATTTACTGTTGTATCATTAAGTTTCGTTGGGAAGAAAACTTTGCACGGAGATTAATTTAGTATTATTCTTTCTATTTCTAAATACAGTATTCAATTATTTGAATTCGCGCATTTGCCCTAACACGAAACGCCCAAAATTAAACTCCTGCGAAATCATGATACCACAGTAATGCAAAAATCTGCCGCATGTACGCTCATTTTGAGCCGGTTAAAGTACTAAACCAACCAGCATAGCCTGACGCCATCAGGTTTGGCCACACAACATTTTTTTCTCTCCCCCCCCCCCCTTCCCCTGCCTCACCTCCCCCAAATGGTAGTGTGCGGTTGGTTGTGGACTACAGGAATGTCACGATATTAACTTTGCGCGGGCGAGATTATGATCGCCGTTTGGTCGTCTAATACAAACTCATTAGGCTGACATTTAATACATGTAGACATCGTCGCAAAATGATTTGTCATATGTGCACACTTCCGTCCAGCATCCTAACAGTTATAGTACTTACATGTATTACATTTAAGACTGATTAAATTCGAGTTTTTCGTTAAAGGTGGAAAATTGCTCTGTTTTTCTATTAAGATAAACATGGCTTAAACAGTTCAGAATCAACTAAAAAAGTCAAATCGGTGTCACTTGTCTACCAAAATTCACATTGTTGACGAAATATTTCACTTAAAAACATTTGAATTTCCTTATTAGGTTGCGCATCCTATAGTTATCTACAAATTACTTTGTCCAAAATCACCCGCCTCGCTACATGTATCACGTTTTAGCTAAAAGAATATTTCTATAGCTTCTTGCAAAGTTGTTTAGTTTTTAAATAAAAGTTCATTTTCTCTTATTAAAAATACATGGTGCTGTAGCATAGCTAACGTGACTATGCAAGTCAAAATATCCTGTAAACAGTACTGTTATATCATTTTATTTCGCGTGGTTTAATTTTTGCCTATTTCGCGCTAATGCAAGTGCGTGAAATCAAACAGCAGCGAAATCAAACCGTTAAATAAGTATAATCTTAATTTATGAAATCAAATTAATTCACTGTTATGATTTATGTGGTCGCGAGAAATGTCGTGCGTACTTACTACACGAAATTAAATCACCGCGATATTTATTGATACCAAAGTAAGATGAGGAGTATTATGTAAGTAGACAACTTGGCTGTCCGATGTTCCGTTAGCGCCAATGAACTATCGTTCTTTAGTTTGAGCTTTTATGTCACAGAACTGAAACTATAACTGAAACTGTTTAATTTGATTAAACCCCTAGTTTTACACATGATATTCACTGGCGTTGTACATAAGATAAATATTAAGAAATGAAAAATATACAATGTTTTACAGTAACACAGTTTTACATATGTTTTTCATATTCAGCACATCAGCACACGAGTCACTTAAATCTAAGATTCAAAATTTCTGAAGAACAGTGTTAAGATTTTTCTTAAAGGTGTCTACAGAATCACAATTTCTCAATTCTATTGGTAATTTATTCCATAATTTTGGACCCATTGTCTTAAAACTCCTGTCACCAAATGTTTTGCCTTTGTTGAATGTTACATCATAACAGCCTGTAACATAGTCTGATGATCTTAACCTGCGTCTTGGTAGCTGTTCGGATAATAGCTCAATTAAATAAGCTGGGGCTTTTACCTTTGAACAATTGAACATGACAGTTAAAATCTTAAATTCAATTCTGGCTTTGATTGGGAGCCAATAAAGTTGAAACAATGCTTGTTTGGAACTATCATACTTGCCAAGTTTTAAGACAAGTTTTGCACACATATTCTGTATTCTATGCATCTTCTGAATAACACATTTAGGAATACCAAACAAAATTGCATTACAATAATCCAGATGGGAAATAACTAGTGGCAGGGCAAGAATTTCAGTAGCATCTTTAGTAACGTACTTTCTGATGTTTTTGATACGAAGATAATGGAACATTGCAGTCTGACATTTGCGCTTGATGTGATCTTTAAAGGTGAGGTTTTCATCCAAGAATGCCCCTAGATACCTGATGGAGCTTACAGACTTAATATTGTCTCCAGCGATGTTTATATCTGCAACAGAACATTTTTCAAGTTGCTGTCTACTACCAAATAGAATAAACTCGTTATTCGAAGAATTCATTTTAAGTTTATTCTGCTTCATCCAATCATCAATGTTTGATGCACAACTTTCCAGTTCACGAATGGCTTGTTTCATTTTCTGCTGATGTCGGTTGAAACGTTTTGTTAGCGATGTGATCATCAGCAAAGCCGTACACTGAAATTGATTGGGGAATTACGTCAAATAAAGTGCCTGCATTTGTCAGATAAAGCCAAGGCCCCAGACAGCTACCCTGGCGGACACTACATTGAAGAGGACGCGGAGTTGAGATAGCTGATTCCACACTTACACTACAACTGCGTGGCCTAAGATAAGAGCCGATTCAATTTATGTTTTTTCTTTCCAGTTTAGCGCTGGTCGTTGTATCGTGATGCACTCAACTTATCCTGATTACCCTAACATTATAATACCATGTTCCGAGCTAGTGTGGTAAATAAATCTGGAACCTGTCCCATTAAATGCAATTAAGGTTCCGTTAGCGCCGATGAACTATCGTTCTTTAGTTTGAGTTTTTATATCACGGAGCCTGAGGGTTTTCTTTAGTTTAGCGCTGGTCGTTGTATCGTGATGCAGAGCACACTCAACTTATCCTGAATACCCTAACATTACAATACCATGTTCCGAGCTAGTGTGGTGATAATCAGATAAATAAATCTGGAACCTGTCCCATTAAATGCAATTAAGGTCTCAGTTATGGTAACGTGTTAAGAACCGTTCAAACTGAATCGAACTAAAAACAGATCAAGGTTTATGGGATCATATTAGTTCGAACGCGATCGCTCATAAGGCCAAGTGTAAACATAGAAAGAGATCGCATTATATTCTTGTGTAAACACCACCTAAGTCTTCAAAATTATGTGATGGCCACAAGAAACACTGGTAAACAATGACATTATGGTAAAAGATGACGTCAACGTGAGCACATTAGAAGAATGGCTTAGTTCTTTGATCGCAAATAACTGAGATTTCGGTAAATACATTTATTTATATTACCAATGTCATAAATAGCAAAACCAAAAGGTATATGATTGTAATATTCAGGACAGCGAGGCAATGAAAACGCGAAAACACGATGCGATATCGCAAAAGTACGATGCGAGGGTGCGATATTAATATCGCGATTTCGCATTGTTGTTTCACAACCACGCATATTGTTTTCGCGTTTTGGTGATCTCGCCTTCTAATCGGTGTATACAAAATAAGATATGTTTCCAGCTAGTCAGAAAAGTTAGGGATCTAGACTAGATATAAACATTAACTGTTTGGTCATATATCTAAAGAAAAATAAATCTTAAACAACAACAACAACAACAAGAGTTGTTTATTTCTGCAACAGTGAGAACCAGAGACCATTATTAAAGCATTAAAGTTTAGCAAAAATATTTTTGAAGAAAAGCAAAAAATTAATATAGGTTACAATTTGCCAGGGGCCGCTAAAATCACACGCTAAAATAAGTATGCTCACCTAAATACTTTTTTCTGCAGCAGCGAAAATGAATATTTAATCTACTAGGGAAGGGACAAAATGTGTAGGACAGGGAGAAAATGAGTAGGACACAGACAAAATGTGTAGGGCAGGGACAAAATGTGTAGGGCCGGGACAAAATGTGTATGGCAGGGACAAAAAGAGTAGGGCATGGACAAAATATGTAAGGCAGCGACAAAATGTGAAGGGCAGGGACAAAATGTGTAAGACAGGGACAAAATCTGTAGGGCAGGGACAAAATGAGTAGGGCAAGAACACAATGTGTAGGACAGCGACAAAATGTGTAGGACAGGGACAAAATGTGTATGGCAGGGACAAAATGAGTAGAGGAAGGACAAAATGTGTAGGATAGCGACAAAATATGTAGGACAGCGACAAAATGTGTAGGACAGTGTCAAAACCTGTAGGGCAGAAACAAAATGTGTAGGGCAAGGACAAATTGTGTAGGACAGCGACAAAATGTGTAGGACATGGACAAAATGTGAAGGGCAGGGACAAAATATTTAGGGCCGGGACAAAATGTGTATGGCAGGAACGAATTGTGTAGGGCAGGGACTAAAATTGTAGGGCATGAACAAAATGCGTAGGGCATTGACACAATGTGTAGGGCAAGGACAAAATTATGTAGGACAGGGACAAAATCTGTAGGGCAGGGACAAAATGTGAAGGGCAAAGACAAAATGTGTAGGACAGCGACAAAATGTGTAGGGCAGGGACAAAATGTGTAGGGCGAGGACATTTGTGTATAGCAGGAACGAATTGTTTAGGGCAAAGACAAAATTATGGAATACCAGAACATTTTAGACATTTTTTGTTTGAGTACGCGAAATAAGTGTTTTTTTTAAATACCATTTTAGTATCGACCAGAACAAACACATTTTTAATTAGAGGTTGTGTTTTTGGAGCTCTCAGCGAAAGACCGCATTTGTAGCGAAATATGCCAAAACGGTACAGAGTTTCTCTTTTAAAGCAAGTTTCCCCCATTGTACATCTCACGCCACATTTCGCTCAGATTCTTAAAAGACGGGGAATAGATAAGATGTATGAAACATATAATATTATACATGTATACACACATTTTGAAGCCTGTTGAATCTATCAAACAGAATTTAACCGGCATCTTCGTACTACTTATTACAGGAATTCACCAAATAAGTGTGTGTTAATATCCGTGGGTATTGCCAATCGTACCGTGCGTGTAGTCGGTTACGGCCGATATACACAAACAGAAGTACGCTCATTTTGAAAGCTTAAGTGAACTATTACAGCATAAAATATCATTTGCGCCGCTCCTGCCGAACACATTAAGTTTACAGTTAATGTATACTCTATTCCAAAAGAAAGTGTGTACTTAATTCATTTATTGATTTACTGGTTTATTAACTGCTTTACTTAATGTCTAAATATTTGGTATGAAAATTGAGATTACATCATTTTAATTCTATAGTTAAACTATTAACGATATAATTATTCTCAACTTTGATAATACATAATTAGGCATAAAAATGCATTTAATAAAAATAATCAAAAAAGAAGTTCCCACATTTGTTTGGAATAGAGTAGATGTATAACAGTTTAAACAAAATAATGTAAAATAAAGTACTTCACCAGTTTCAAATTATTTAAATTTCTTTCAGCATGTCTTACACGATTTCTAATTATGCAAAATAATAAATTTAGTTTCAAAGTTTACAAAACAATAATGTACAAATGCCGCATCGCTTCACTGATAAAACACTCGAGAATAAAAAACTGCTACAGATGGGTAGACCCAGATCAAATTTCACATTCTTGCGGTTCTATCAGGATTTACACTGTTCTCTCATTGATTTGCAATATTTAGAACCAAATAGAAACTAGAATGTTGTGTTCCGCGGAACACATGTGTCGCCAGCATGGAGAAAGTTGAAATGTGGGTCTATGTTTAATCATATATAATAAAAATATTTTATTTAAGTTGATTTCAATACTACACCACAGATGACATGTGTCATCTAAATTGCATTTAAAAGGAGAATCACTATTATAATGGTAAAACCCGAGTTATCATCTTCAAGTATTGGTTTGTGCACGTAGATGAGTTATTCAAAATATTAAGTGAATTGAAAAAGTACTTTCCATTTTACAGGCAACACTAAGTTTCATGTTAAAGTTGCATTTGAAAGGGACATAACTCATAAAATATTCAAACAGGAGTTATAATGTTTGTAGTTGTCGATGGCTTTGTTCATGTTGATGATACAATCCAAGTATTCAATGAATAGGGCAAGCACTTAACCACATTAAGTTTCATGTATAATTTGCATTTGAAAAAAAAGTCGAACAGGAGTTATGATTCTTAATGTATCCGATGTTGTTGTTGTTCATGAAGATGATATATTCGAAGAGTGAATAGGACAAGTACTTTAAAAGTTATAAGCAACATTAAGTTTCATGTTTAAGTTGTATATTAAAGGGACAGAACTCATAAAATAGTCGAGCAGGAGTTCTTCATAATGACACTGATCATTAAGAAGATTTATTTTAAATTTCAAGTGAATTTTCAAAGTTAAAGTCAACATTAAGTTTCATGTTAAAGTTGCATTTGAAGGGGCATAACTCAAAATATAATCAAACAGGAGTTATGATTCTTTTTGTTACCAATGTTGTTGATCATACTGATAATGTATTCCAAGTATGAAGTGAACAGGACAAGTACTTTCAAAATTATAGGCAACATTAAGTTTCATGTTAAAGTTACATTTGAAAGGGGCATAACTCCAAAATATTAAAACTGGAGTTATACGTTTCCAAGTATGAAATAAATAGGACAAGTACTTTCATAGTTATAGCAACATTAAGTTTCAGGATAAAGTTGCATTTGAAAGGGGCATAACTAAAAAATTTTGAAACTGGAGTTATCATTCTTGTCATCACAGATGGCATTGTTCATGCTGATGATATATTCCAAGTACGAAGTAGAACAAGTACTTTTAAAGTTATAGGCAACATTAAGTTTCAGGTTAAAGTTGCATTTGAAAGGGGCATAACTAAAAAATATTGAAACTGGAGTTATTATTCTTGTCATCACAGATGGCATTGTTCATGCTGATGATATATTCCAAGTATGAAGTGAATAGGACAAGTACTTTCAAATTTATAGGCAACATAAAGTTTCAGGTTAAAGTTGCATTTGAAAGGGGCATAATTCAAACATTATTGAAACTGGAGTTATCATTCTTGTCGTCACAGATGGCATTGCTCATGCTGATGATATATTCCAAGTATGAAGTGAATAGGACAAGTACTTTCAAAGTTTTAGGCCACATTAAGTTTCATGTTAAAGTTGGGGGACTACCGGACGACGTCACTGCCGCCGACGACGCCGACGCCGCCGGACAATAGGATCCCTATGTGTCTACCTGCTATCGCAGGCGACACAAAAAGTGTGTATAGTTCAATGTTTTAGTGCTGTTTCCTTACCCGGACGCGAAACCAATTTATCAATTTTTATTTTGGAGCGATATTACACAGCCTATGGTTGACATCAATTTGCAAACTGCGGTACCATTTAATTTCATGGGGATAAAATTTCGCACAAAAAACATAAATGACAATTTCGCGCGGGCATAAATTCGCGAAATTGTATTAATGTAACAATACTAAATATTCAAGGCTTTGCTTTCGCGCTCTTGTCAAAGCGCCGAGCTTTTGTCAAAGCACCGCGCTTTTGTCAAAGCGCGGAATACGCGAAAATTAAACCATCGCGAAATAAAATTATAGCCTACCACAGTAGTAGCGCTCTATACCGAGTACGAAAGTATAAAACTCTGAGATACCGTACAGATCAGTGTACACTAAATAAAAGCTGCTTCCCGGTTGGTTAAAAAAAAACGTTAGGGGAAACCCGTAAGACTCTATAGAAACATTAGCTGGGTGGCCAATATAGCTAAGGAAAAAATAAAACTCCTTCTAAAAAATAGAAATTGTGTATTTCTGCAGCTGTTGGAACCAAAAATCGTTATCCAAAACATTTTGGATAAGAAAAAAATTACTTTTAAAATAATGCCTATAAACAGGTTAGCCACAAGTAAATTTAGTCAATAGGCAAGGGTGGTAGTCTTCAAAGTGAAATTTGAGGTAGAAACCTACGGTCATGGTGGTATTTCTTCTATGTTTTCATGTAGATTTATATTCAAACTTCATCAGAAGACCATGCCTGTTACTGTCTAAGAATAAATAAATCAAGGAGACTCCGAAGACTCTATATATAACATATAGGGAAACGCAATAGTGTACGCTGACCTACAAGCTTGTATTGTGTGTAGCATTTCCATGGTTTGCACAGATATATCGTATACTATACTTAACCAATGTTCTAACTAACACCAATCTTTTTTTTTAATTTCTCAGCGTGGATTTGGGGTATACTCTTCAAACTTGGAACATAATAAGATGGATCATTTTCACTTCTGTTCACGAAATAATCATTACATTGTCTACGTCCTTTTGGATACCACAGACAATAAATAAAGGTAGGGGATAAAGCAATAGTCAGACAATTTTCAGAAGCGGGTAAAGTCTCTGTTAACGAAAATCCATGTCTCCGCATTAAAATTTGAATTCTTACAAAATGTTGAACAAATCTATGCAATTCTATAATAATGCAATTGCTTAGCTGTTACACAGAAGATGGTTCAGCAGTTGGAGTCGGTTTCAGTTTATCCTCGTTACAAAAGCTGGGGTCGATTTTGTTACTTTTTATTTTAGACTCACCTCGATAAAATGTCCTTGGTGTATGAACGCATAGCGGGATTTAAATGGTAATTTTATTAAAAAAAAAATATGTAAAACTGATGCATTCTAATGTGTTTCAAATTTGAACAGTGTATTCCAATTCGATGCGGAGAAATTGATATTTCATAATCGGTGTAGCTAGAACTTTAGTTAAGTGTAGATACAATATTAAAAGAATTAACCGCTAACAAGGCTGTATTCAAAGATCGGCATTTACTATTAATGTATCTCAAGATCATCAAACATTTATCAGAGAGGCCATTATCAAATCTTTAGCATTTGATTGATTGAAAATGAAACGAGGCTCTAAATGAACCAATCAAAAGGCTGAGTTTTGAGAACGATATCCAATCTTAGTTTACTGGGATTACACTTGGCCAGCCATTCCCTACCCAGGCTGCTATACTTATGCTATGCTTATTTCGAAAAATTAAGAAAGCAAAATTTTAATGTTATGACTGTACGACATTATAAACTGCTTTTCCTTTACTTATTAAATTATCTGTTTTATAATTAAAACGTTTTAAGTTTTTTTTGTTTTTTTTCAATTGGAAAAAGTCGCTGGTTTAACAGTTCGAAGTGATAACTTATTGGATTTACATATTCTTCCACAGAACTGATGGTTGAGAGGCCTGATCAAGTACTGGTGTATGTGTTGTATGATCTTTGTCCCCACTTTACAACTTTTAATGTTCTTGCACAAAATTTTCTGAATAAATAAACTCATATATATTTTGTGTTTACATATGTAAAGATTAACGACAGTTTACTTTTGTAAAAATATTTAATACGAAACTTTTTCAAGCATGATACAAATCTGTATTCTTCAATACATGCCATTCGTTCACGATAATGTAATATTGACGTCACTTTGCTATAACGTAACTAATCTCCTCAATCGCCCTGAATTGAATATCTTTGGCAATTACTACGGATCTGGAGACGTCATCCAGTAGTCGCAATTATGTCATAATGTATTCGATTTTATTTCAGTATACATTTTTACACGTTATTCTAAGATATACATTATTCATGAACAGTTTTTATTTAAATTATGAAAAACATTCCTTAAATGGAAAAACAAGACATGCAGCAGCGTGTTAGTAATTTGTAAAGTTTTTATCGTGTGAAAATTATAATTTAAGAATTTCTCATACTAATTCTGTAATAAAACTTATTAATGAAAAATCGATTTGTGCACAAAAATTGATGATGTCACTGGTCACCTCAGAATAATTTTTGACGCCTTGTACTTCAAAAGTTTAGCACACTAAAATACGTACATGTAGTCTTTCACCGAATGTTATTTAATTTCTTTCGTAAAAAACTTTATTTATTTTTCTTACGTCTGTGAATAACATTCAAAGGTTTTTTTGGTAAAGGTTGGTATCGTTTAAAGCTCAAAACAACGAGATGTAAATACTTGCATAAAAACAAGGATTTATTCCATGTGTTTAACGTAGGGGTAATATCAACCTGTGTATTTCAAAAAGAACTACGTCTATACAACATGTCACGGTATATTCAGGGTTTCATGTGTTAGTCGAAAATCAACGAGAAAATTGTAGCGTGGCTTTGTTATTCTTATAAAAATAATATTTTAAGACACGATTTTAAAAAATCTCAATGCTATAGCATGGGGTAAAGATTTTGGTGTCTGAAGATGCACAGTTTTTAGCTCATATCGATTTTGAATGAGGCGCTGCAGCCGTATTGGAAGTAGCTTTCTTGGAATATTAAGAATGACATAATCATGTGATTTGGCGTAGCTGTCTAAGCTCTTTTTTTACCTAATTTATTATAAACTAATGAAGTGCTGTAAATAAAACTCGCATTCTATTATCATGCAGCGGTAAAATGAAATAAACTAATTCGATTGGTAGCTATTTATAACAGAGAGGCATCTAGCAGGGTGAAAAGGTATCAAGTGGGGTTTTAAAACAATTAGTTTACTCTGTTTGAAACGATTATTGCTGTAACGTTTAGATCTTTGCTATTATGTTAAGTCGAAATATGTTGAAACGAGGCACACTCCAGTACTCGTCATTGGCTAGGTTTATTTGTCAAAAACAATAGTCACTCTCTATCAATCTATCCAAAATTAAAGTGAAAGTAAGTGGAAATGCCTTAAAGAAAACCTTCACTGTAAAGCTTAAAATTGAGTAATAAAATATGCGAGTTTGAACTATAGATATATTTGTGAAATTTATTGAAATTTATCCCAGCTCTTTCAGTAATTTAAATGTTTACCCGTCGCTTAAATCTGGCAGCTGCATATAAACAATGAGTTCGCTATTTAAGTCTTGAAATCTTCACTAAATATATTTTACTCTTTCAGCAATATATATATATTATCTAATACATTTTGTTATAAGAATAAACACAACCAAGACCTTTGACAATACATTTCTTTTTCAGCGTTAGCTGTATAAGCTCACTTTTGACCTAGCTTTTCGACCAATGAAATGTTGTAAATAATACTCGTATTCTATTATTATGCAGAGGGAAAATGAAATAAACTATTTCATTGGTAGCTATTTACACCAGAGAGGCATCTAGCAGGGTGGAGAGGTATCTAGTGGGATTGTTATTATTATGCAGCGGAAAAATCAAATAGATTATTTCGATTGGTTGTTAGTGGGTGTTGTATTGGAGAAAAACATAGTTACGATTTAAGTAATCAGTTAAGTCAATATTGATGGCTTAAATACAATTTTATATGGAATTTTCTTGGGCGTCAGGTAAAAACTTGCGTACAGTACACAGTGTAAAACGAAAAGGAAGTGTAGATATTTCTAGTTCTTACTGGTTCCTTTCTAGTTCCTTTGATACTGATTGTTAATTTCAAGTTCAAAATACAAGTTCATTGTAGTGTAGTGGTTAACACTCTCGCCTCGCAAGCGTGAGGCCCCGGGTTCAATACTCAGTACTGAAACTTTTTTTTAAAAGTTAATTTACGTAAAAGTTGGTAGATTTCGCTCTTGTAACAGGATGTTTTTATTTATTTATATTCAATTTCAATGACATTTATTCATCTTGAGTTCTAACTCTACAAGAGGTATTTTATTGAAACTGAATAAATGTAGATCAAGACTTTATGTAATACATTGCTTCTTTAATCGACTTGTTATCACTGTATGAAATTGTTGCAACAGCTTCTGAACATTTTTTTGAAAGACACTTAAAATGAATTTATAAGTTGTCATGATTCGGTCGCTTAACTCTTGGTCATACTAAGAAGGCAGGGATGGTTCGTCAACAGCTATAACAAGTAAAATAAACTAACAAAACTGTGTCTGCTTCGCCTCTCTGTATTTCTTTCTTTCTTATATACATGTATATATAAATCTTTTCCATCAACGCCGTTTATCTTTTTTAAAGATAGTTCTTGATTTAAATTAATTCTTTATCACGACTGAGGATTGTACCTTGTTCTAAATCTGGCAACTACGTGTAATATGTTGCGTGAAAAAAACGCTATTATAGCAATCCCACTCAAGTCAGATCTAAGAACATGTTAGCGTAACGGTTCAGGAGATGATTTTTATCAAATAGCTATTAAAGCATACAGCTTTCATTGAGTAGAAAGTTGCGGTATATTCTTGAATTTTGTTTCATATTCTTAGGAAATTCTCTTCGATGTTATAAAGCAAACACTTATAACTCTTTATTTATTGCCAACAATAAGTCTTAAGATCTTTGCTAAGACTAAGGACGTAAGCCACATAAGCTAAGGCAGTGTTGTTTTCACGTCGTAGAAATTCTCAAATATTGTATTCATTTTGGATCGTATCTTGATAACTTGATGCATATGTGATATGTGAATATTAATAGTGCAGGAATATTTAATAAAAATGGATAAAACTGTTGGACTTGAAGGTGAAAACCAACAACAAGTAAGTGACAGTATGTCTTCAACCATTCAAGATGGCGTCCCGCTTGTCTTTTTGAAAGAAAGCTCTTTGTTTGGGGAAGCCAAACCACTTCCATCACAATGGCTGAAACATGAAGAACTTTATATAAGTATTGGAAACGTGATCGATAGATCTCATATATCAGGCCTGCAAAGGGTTCGGGGTATGTGGAGAATCTATCTTGATAATTTAGAGGACAAAGTTACTCTTCTCGCTCAAGGAGCCACCATACGGGGGAAATCTTTGAATTTCCTAAATACCAATCCGTTACGCCTTGATGATGAAAATACTGTGAGAATTCGTATTCAGGATATTCCTCTTTCTGTGGATGATGGTCTTATTACTAGAACCCTGATTCTAAAAGGTCTAGATGTGATATCGTCTACCCGTGAAAAACTCCGCATTGCAGGCAAGTTAACAAACTGTGAAACTGGAGATCGACTGATAATAATAAAAGCGTCATCTCTTAAAGAACCATTGAATCGTTTCATGACTTTCGGGCATTTTAAAGGAAAGGTGATACATCGTGGACAAGTAAAAAAAGTTGTTACCTGTTCAAAATGTCTACAAACAGGTCACCATATTTCTCAATGCGAAAACGATTGGAAATGCTCGCAATGCAATGAATTCGGACATAAGAGAAACGACTGCCAATTATTGCATTCCGAAGATGAGGAAGAATCAAGTCCCCCCTCTTGTGCCTCCACGTCTTCCTCGGATGACGAAGGTGATACTATTTCAGTCACACGAGGTTCCGAGGGTGATCCGTTAACAAAAAATGAAATATGCATATCAGGAATGGCCACATCCAGCATACACAGCCTCCCCACACAGCCAACAAGTAGAGAGGAAAAGAGAGCTTGGTATTACAAAAATCAGTTTCAAACTGGACGCCACAAACAAATAACGGAAGTGAGAACCGGAGGGGTTACCGCCTTGGAACGGTCAGTGGCAAAACAAATTGCCACTGGGGGTTTAAACCAGGTTCTAGGGTGCACCAACCTCACACTTGCCCCAACAGGTTCTCGTATCACAAAACAAGTACAAATTGTCTTGGTGAAATAACTCCAACCCACCCATTAGCTCAATAATGTTGCATGCAAAAGCATACAAACATATAAACATAAGAATTTAATAGCATTGCAAAGCCAAAGGGCGGGTACTCAATGATCTTACAGAGACCAGAGCGCCTGGAGTAAAATCAGCAAGAACACGATGACAGGGATAAAAGAAACAAATCGAGCTTCTCGGTTCTTTTTAGAAAAGATTTCCCCAAAAACTTTCATAAACTCTTAAACCCCTGCCACCGTCGTGCAACCAAAGAGGTAAGCATAATGATCAACTGTAGATGGGTTAATCACCAGGCCTGCAGAGCGCTGTAAAATATCATGTTGGTAACCTTTCTTTTTAAATTTACAGATGGTTTTTACGAATAACCGGGAGAAATTAACATCGCCTTTTATCTTCTTATGTTTATAAATTAAATCTCCATAAAAAAACTGGCTGTGAAATACCTTGTTGCAATAGTGATTTTAAACTGCACCTGTATTTATGAATTAGATCTGGATATCGGCGATAAAACTTGCAAAAGGTTTTCCTTAATTTGTGATACCGATAACCTTGTTTTAAAAGTTTTTCTGTAATGCAAAGATTACGTTCATTGAAATCATTCACATCGTTGCAAGCTCTTGAAAAGCGAACAAGCTGTGAGATATAAACCCCGTAAGAAATCGCACAAGGAACATCGCCGTCTAGAAACGGAAAATTTACTATATTAAAATTAAAATCATCTCTTTTATCATTAATTTTAGTAGTGACGTAACCATTGTCAATGGATAGATTTAAATCAAGAAAGTTTGCTTGCTTTTCTGAAGTGTTCGCTTTATTAAGCTGTAGTTCTTTAGGATAAATCTTATTAACCAGTGATGGAAAATGGTTATTATCTATATTTAATAAATCATCAAGGTACCTCGATGTGTTGTTAAAAGCTGTAATAATATCATCTTGATGTTCGGTAGAAAGAGATAACATAAAATCTCTTTCATAACAGTATAAAAACAGATCAGCAACAAGGGGTGCACAATTAGTACCCATTGGAATGCCTATTACTTGTTTATAAATAGAGGTACCAAATCTCAAATAAATATTATCCAATAAAAATGTGAGCGCCTGTATAAGGTCTTGACAGGTCCATGAAGTATAATTATCATAAGAACCATCTGTAAAGAATGCCCTATGTTCATTACAAGCAATAAATGTTTTATTTTCTCTAGCAAAAGTTTTTTCAATTAGACTGGTAAGCTTGTCTCTTATTAAATTATGAGGGAGAGAAGTATACAAGGTAGAAAAATCATATGTAGACAAACAGAACGCCTGAAAATTTTTTGATTTAAGTTTCTTCAAAACGTCATTTGAATTTTTTATAGACCAAAATAAATTTTTGCCAGTAGTTTCAAAAACTGTTTCGCAATACCTATTTACATGTTCTTTTATAGCTGTAAGACAAGATGTTAAGAGCACGGATAACTTTGTAGTTGTACAAGAACTAGAGTTAGCGATATATCTTGCTTTGTACGGTGTTTTGTGCATTTTAGGCAACCAATACATAGTAGGTACTTTGTCTTGTTTCGGCTCAACACTGATTCTAAATTTAGTAATGTGTAGAGTGTGTGCAGTAACAATATCACTCTCAGATGAAGAAGTCAGTGTATAAGCATTAGTGCTATTAAGCTCTTCAGTTTGAACATTTATATAGTGTATACGTCACACTATAATAACATTATTTGAAGCCTTATCAGCAGGTGTTAAAACAAATTTGTTGTGAAAATCTTGAATACCCTTTTTCAAATGACGAAAGTTAAAACGAGGTCGAGGTGGTAGTAAAGCTATGATTCCAAAGCATCGAAAGCTATATTGAAACAGCCGTCACCCCAACTTGAACCTCATTTGTCTACGGATAACGGTACTAAATCAAGACGACAAAAGAAGGCGACAAAACAAACGCATTCCTCGACGTCTAGTCAGCCGCTTATTAATAAGTTCGTGGTTTCCGGGCTAGACAAAACAAACACTCCAAACAAACACAAAACAGGAAAGATCACGAGATCGCCACCTACTCCCGTCGAACAAATACGCGAGGAAAGTAAGAAACAGCGAAACCAAGACAGTTAATAAGCATAATCTTTTCTTTCATGACTGCGATTATATGCGTCGGACACGAACATGGACTAAATTTTTTGGATTATGGATAGGCATGATTTTGCACTTATGAATAAGCAGTTTGAAAAAAACGTTAAAAATAAAACAAAATATTACTTCAATACCATATCAGTTAAATACAAGTATTGAAATAATAGTTTTGTTCAATCAATTAAAAATTAATATAAGTAAATATATGTTTATGATAAAAATACGTGTTTCAGATAAAAATCACAAAATAGTGTGAAATAAAAAGTCATTACCTTATATATCGTTATATAGAATATATGTTAAAACAATTATCTACCAATAACAAACTATATTATTTCAATATGATTAGGAAACTATATGAAATATACCTTATTCAATACCATAAAATATCAAGATCTAGCGAACAGATGTTTTTGATAAAAGCGAATGCTGTAGATAAGAATCTTGAAACTTGTATTATTTGTTAATATACTAGTAAAATATTAATTTATAAGGAGCATAATAAATATTCTGAAACAAGAATTTAGGAACTTGTATTATTGTGCAAAATATGGTACATATTTTTAATACAAACTACGGTAATGTATTGCTTCTCAACGTGATACATGAGAAAAGACATATTTCGTATGTAATATTGTGATTTTTTTTGTAATGCAGTTTTTTGTGTTGTTATTGTTTTCTGAACTATGTAAAATATTTGTGGCATGTACCGTTTTTGTATTTTGTAACTGTTTAAACATTTTAGTTATTTGTGTATATATGCTTTACATTCTCAGAAATACGTCAAAATAGAGAAACACTTTTTGATCTCTAAAGCTCTCACACAAAGACACACGCACGCACGCACACATTCACACGCACTCACGCAACGCACTCACACTCACGCACGCACGCACACACATACACACACGCACGCGCGCATGCAAGCATACGCACACATTCATTCAGCTTTTCAATTATTATCGTAAATGAGTTTCTTTTTGTGTTTGTTCAATGTATTATCATACTTACGCCTTTGTGAATTTTATTATATAATAATTTTTTTTCTGTAACAATGGAAGACTGTAGAACACCCCTTCATCTCATTTCGCTAAATACTCAAGGATTAAGAGATAAAGCAAAACGATTGCGACTTTTACAATGGTTGAATCAACAGAAAGCAAATTTAGTATTTTTACAGGAAACACATTTTACTAGGGATATTGAAAATATAGTCAAATTAAAATTTAATGATTGGTCTTTATTTCACTCATATGGAGAACGGGCAAGTAGGGGTTGTAGTATTATGATAAGAAAACATTTTGTTTTTGATATCCTAGATTTTGATTATGATGTCTCTGGTAGATATGTTTTCTTAAATGTAGAATTAACAAATAACATATACTCACTTATGAATATCTATGCAAGTAACAATAAGAAAGAAAGAAAACATTTTTTTTTCAATAATATTTCAAAAATTTTAACTGAAAAGGCTCAAGGTTTAAAAATAATCGGAGGAGATTTTAATGAGACTCTAGGAAAGATTGACAGGGTTTCAAACGCATTATTTTTAGATTCTTCAAAACATTTGCAGTCGTTAATAAAAAGTCACAATCTTAAAGATATTTGGCGTATCAAAAATAAAGACAATAAACAATATACGTGGCGAAGAAAAAAAGTATAGAGAAAAGCCGTATAGACTTTTGGTTGATAGAAGAAATATTACTTTCATGCGTTTTACAATCGGATATCCCACCTGCACTAATTAAAGGTACAGATCACCTCGCAATTTCCCTAAAATTAAGACCTCCATCAACAAGAGGTCCGGGTTATTGGAAATTAAATAATACTTATTTGGAAGATGATGGTTTTATAAATAACATTTCAGCTATTATAAACTCATTTAATGTTTCAAATATACATAGTCATCGACTTAAGTGGGAACTTTGTAAAAATAAAATTAAGGAAAAATCAATAGCATTTGCAAAACAAAACGCAAGAGAGAGGCAAAATGAGTTAGATACGTTAGAAAATAGATTAAAATATTTATACAGTTTAAATGATAACCACATAAACTTCCAAATAAAAGCTGAAATTATACAAATAGAGAAAGAAATCGAAAACATTTATTCATTTAGAGCACGCGGAGCACAGATAAGGTCACGCATTCAATTACTAGAAACTAAAGAAAAAAATACAAAATTCTTTATTAGTTTAGAAAAATCGAGACAAAGTAGAAAGGTTTTAAGTTCTGTTAAAATAAACGGAAACTCTATCACCGATTTATCCGCCATATTGAACGAAGAGGTTAAATTTTATGAAAACTTATACAAAAGTGATAACCAGCACGTACATTGTGACGATTATTTAAATAACACTATATTACCAAATATTTTAAACAGTGAAGAAGCCAAAGTTTGCGAAGGTCCTCTTACATATGATGAATGTTTTGAAGCGCTCAAAGATATGAAATTAAATAAAAGTCCCGATCTTGATGGACTAACGGTTGAGTTTTATCAAAAATTTTGGGACAAATTAGGTTTTCTTGTTATTAATAGCCTTAATGAAGGATACTGAGCCGGAGAGCTTTCAGCCACACAAAAACAAAGTGTATTTACTTTAATCTACAAAAAAGGTGATCCAGAAAATCTCGAAAACTGGAGACCAATATCACTTCTCAATATCGACTATAAAATAGCAGCAAGAACTCTTGCTAAACGTTTACAAAAAACCTTACCAAAAATTATTAGTTTAGACCAACAGGGCTTTATACAAAACAGATTCATTGGTTATAATTTAGGACAAATTCAAGATGTAATTGACTATGCGGATGTACTTAATATTGATGCAGCTATTCTATTTTTAGACTTCAAAAAGGCATTTGATACTCTAGAGTGGAAATTTATGGTAGCCGTGCTGAAAAAAATTGGATTTGGAACGTCATTCATTAAATGGGTACAAACATTTTATAACAATATTACATCGTGCGTGATAAATAATGGTTGGAAATCACAATATTTTAAATTAAATCGTGGCATTAGACAAGGATGTCCTCTGTCTGCCCTTTTGTTTATTATTGTTGCCGAAATAATGGCTTTAAAAATAAAAAACTGCGAAGATATTACCGGTGTACGTGTAATGGACACACATAATAAATCAGTATCAAATCTAAAGATAACACAACTTGCCGATGACACAACTTTATTTTTAAAAAATGAAGATGAAATTACAATAGCTTTAAAATTAATTTAAGAATTTGGTGAATATTCGGGTCTGATTTTAAACAAAAATAAAACAGAAGGTTTATGGATAGGAAGAGCGAAACAAAAAAATCACGATGTATGTAATAACAGGTTCCGGTTTATCTGTGCGAATCCGGTTTATTCGCAAACTCAGCTACCCGAAATATTGGTCCTAGCGGCAATATTTGATGATATGATGATAAAATAGGTTGAACTGATAAATAATTGGCATTTTGGATCGTTCTATGTCTTAAAATGACCTTGTGAGATGACTTGAAATCGAAAAAATCCCATGGGAGTTTTGAAAATCCCATGGGATTTTTGAGCTCCCATGGGAGCTCCCATGGGATTTTTCTCCCATTTTCTGGAAAATGAGAGAAAAAAATCATGGGATTTTTTTAGATTTTTTTATTTTGTCATATTTTGTGTTATTTTGCATAAATGATATGTAAGGACACATAAAATCTTCATATGCGTTCAAAATTTCAATTTTTAAAAAATCCCATGGGATTTTTCAGCCATAAAAAATGGGAGAAAAATCCCATGGCAGAAAAACCCCATTTTAAAATGGTAGAAAATATCAACCAAATCGATAGAATATGTCTAAGTTTTTACAAAATGTAAACATAAGAACTATTTTTCTAAGTAACAGAACTGTTTTGGACATCAAAATGTAGCTGCGCGACATGATTTTTTTTTTCGAATAATTTTTGTGTTGTATTAGATGTGTGAAGCTTTTTTTCAGTGTAATATGTAGTTGAATAAGTATAAAATTAACATATTCGCAATGTTTGCATATGTATATAGTGCCACAATTAATTTTCCCATTTAAGTGTGGGATTTTTCTCCCATTTTGAAATGGGGTTTTTCTCCCATTTTGAAATGGGATGTTTCTCCCATTTTGAAATGGGATGTTTCTCCCATTTTGAAATGGAATTTTTCTCCCATTTTGAAATGGGATTTTTCTCCCATATCGAAATGAGATTTTTTCTCCAATTTTTAAAAAGGATCTTGTCCTATTACGAATGGGATTTGTTTCTGCCATGTTTATATCAGATTGTTTAAAGAATGAATAAAATCGTAAGATATGTAAACTTAAAGATAAATACAATTATTCATCCATTCAACGCACTATTGAAATAGAATTGATAAAGTCATGTTATTATTTGTGTTTAACATGCCAGTCATCAGATAGCACTTTCACATAACAATTTGAAAACAATCTGCTTGCAGTGGGATAATTTCAGCGAGCTGTTGTAATAGACTACTAAATGAAAACGAAAAAAAAATACATATCAAATATATTTTGCAAAAAATTGAAAAACAGAACTGAAAACAAATATCTATAGCTCAGGAATACAGGTGTGCAATACGAAGACATGTGTTCCGATTTCCTGCCGAACGTAAGAAATCAGCTGTTTTTCACAAAAGCATGTTGTTGTCGAATTATCACGGAAAACAAATGATGAACGACGGTGCATCGAGATGGGAGAAGTCGCGCACAACTATGGCGCACTAAAAGGCTCACAAGTAAATTGAAGGTGCACCTATAAAAAATTACCAGTCTAATGTAAATGTCTCATAGCTGAAGACTGTGCTTAAAGGGAAAATAGAGACATGTGTGAAAAGTATATGTACACATTAATGGATATACCATTGCTCTCCCTTGTTTGTGATCCTTAAAATCTGTTGTTGTGATAATTTATTTTGGAAAAAAACACTTTCCTTTCTGGGAGTAGGAATGGTTCGCGTGTCAATTTAAAAAGTTACGATTGTCCGTTATAATGTAATACATACTTAGAGTAACGTTATGTTCTTCAAATATTTAAATTGAGACTTTACAAACTTCAGACAATGTAATGGCTTTCCTTGATGTCTTTATTCAACACATTCCTTGAGTGTAATGTTGATTTGTTTATGGTGGTTTGTCCCTTTGCTCCATGGATACGCCTTTTTCACATGCCTGGATTTGGCGTACAGTGTATATTTAGGTCAACCGGCTCATTCGAGTCGACTGCTCTGTATCTACACTGGTCGCTACTCGGTCAAGAGTATCCTAAAGATTCTAAAAACAGACAATATACCGTATCATATCAAGTAAGCGAGCCTTAAACTTTAAGCTGCCATGTCGAATACAGTTATGGCCGTTAACAACACTATATGAACAATATTTCAGTTATATACCGGCGCTCATCTAATGTATTTGTCAAGTTTGATATCTGTACTGTCACACTTCACTGAACACCTTTGATTTATAAGGAAATCGTCGAATGATTCGGCGCACTGATACCGAAATATAGTAGTGCATCCCCTATCGTTAGAATGAAAAATATCGTATTTTCCAAGCACTGACCATTATTATAACTACCAGTTACTTTATGCTGCAAGGTTGTGATGTTCACGCTTCTTAGCTGCCTGGCTGCCATGGTCACGCTGCCAGACTGCCAACTTTATTGTCATCTTCACGCTGTCTGGCCGTCATTGTCACGCTGCCAGACTGGCAACTACATTGTCATCTTCACGCTGTCTGGCTGCCTGGCTGTCATTTTCACGCTGCCAGACTGCCAACTTCATTGTCATCTTCACGCTGTCTGGCCGTCATTGTCACGCTGGCAGACTGCCAACTTCATTGTCATCTTCACGCTGTCTGGCTGCCAAGTACATGTAGAAGCCTTGCTAATTTACGGAACTGAAACAAAAATATCGCACGATTTTATTATCAAAAAAGACACTGCATGTAATAAGCTTCCAGGCAGCCACCTTCACGCTGTCAGGCTACAGGGCTGCCAAATTTATTAACATAACAGCTTATAAAGATATACGTGATATAAACAACTTAATTGGAATATTCATTTATGTATTGACTTGATAGTACATTTATGCTTCTTTTGAAAATTGCTAAAGAATGGAAGTGTGCAGAAAATATTTCTCGAAACATGTTTCTGCAAAGTCAAATCTTTGTTTGCGCCATTGTGGAGATCATGTATATTACAGATATATCCAGTGGCGTAGCTACTATAAGGCCATGTAGGCCCGGGCCTACAAGATGAACAAGAAATTGATATTTCAAAAGTCCCATAAATTACAAAAAAAACAGGAACGGGGTTGGGATAGTACAGGGTTCGAGCCGTTTGGTGGAATCAAGTGTGTCTTAGGAGCATTTTGCTATTTTTCCACTTATTTCCGGGCTCGCCCCCTAGACCCCTTACAAAAGGGCAACCGATCCTTGGAACCTTGTTTGGGCCTACAATTTGAAAAAAGCTGGTTACGCCCCTGATATTAACGAAGAGAGCCCATAAAATATTTGATAAATAATCTAGGTAATAAACGGTTGATTTAAAAAAAATCTTAAATTCAAGTGTCAAGTATACATATTTCAGACTAACAACATTCTTAAGAATGTCTTTACTACGTTGCGCAACCAGGTTTGACATTCTTTTATCGGAGTGTAAATCTTCCTCCGTTTTCAAGCCTTTGGAGTAATCACATTAAAAATTGGAGATGCTTTTAACATTAAGCCACGAACAACCAATCGTGTTAAAAAGGGGTCCACATTTTATATTTTCTTACAATAATGAAAACACAATGTTTAAACCGAAACAAAATAGTTAATTGGTATTTGAAAGTGTTTGAAATTGACCAATGAATTCTGAGTATCTACCTTTAAATAAGTATGTCACAATAAGATGATGTTCTTACAACACAAATTAATGAAAGTGTATGCAAACTTTATTAAACTTCCTCGTAGCATGTATGTTTTGACAGAATAGATAATGGCCGTCTACTCAAAAAGCAATTAAAGATTCTTGAACAACTAAAGCTGTGAGTGTTATAACTTAACGGTTATTAAAATACCCCATCCCCATCCTAAAACTGTAATTTCGTTACAATATAATATTCCTTTCTGTGGTATTATTTAATTTCGCGGGGACAAATTTTCGCTACTGAGTAGGAGATTCTCGCGCGTTAATTACTTCGTTCAATTCTAATACTTTATTAAGACAAACTGTTATGAAGTTTATTTTTCGCTGGGTTTAAATTCTCGTAACTCCCGTAAAGCGAATTACGCAAAAATTAAATCAGCGCAAAATGAAATGTTATCAAGATGAAGTATTATTGTTTCAGAAATAAGTCTGTATATTTAAAAAGATGAGGTTTTTTCTGAAACTGTTTCAACACATGCGGGTAGCTGCCTATACGCAAGCACGCGGCTGAATCCACGTGATTCACATAAGAACTGCTTACTACATGTGGGTAGCTGCCTACACACAAGTAGGCGGCTGAATCCACGTGATTCACATCAGAACTGCCTCACTACATGCGAGTAGCTGCTAACACGCAAGTAGGCGGCTGAATGCACGTGATTCACATCAGAACTGCCTTACTGCATGCGGGTAGCTGCCTATATGCAAGTAGGCGGCTGAATCCACGTGATTCACATCAGAACTGCCTCTGTACATGCGGGTAGCTGCCTATACGCAAGTAGGCGGCTGAATGCACGTGATTCACATCGGAACTGCCTCACTGCATGCGGGTAGCTGCCTTTACGCAAGTAGGCGACTGAATCCACGTGATACACATCAGAACTGCCTCACTACATGCGGGTAGCTGCCTATACGCAAGTAGGCGGCTGGATCCACGTGATTCACATCAGAACTGCCTCACTGCATGCGAGTAGCTGCCTATACGCAAGTATGCGGCTGAATCCATGTGATTCACATCAGAACTACCTCTGTACATGCGGGTAGCTGCCTAAACGCATGTAGGCGGCTGAATGCATGTGATTCACATCGGAACTGCCTCACTGCATGCGGGTAGCTGCCTTTACGCAAGTAGGCGACTGAATCCACGTGATACACATCAGAACTGCCTCACTACATGCGGGTAGCTGCCTATACGCAAGTAGGCGGCTGGATCCACGTGATTCACATCAGAACTGCCTCACTGCATACGAGTAGCTGCCTATACGCAAGTAGGCGGCTGAATCCACGTGATTCACATCAGAACTGCCTCACTACATGCGGGTAGCTGTCTATACGCAAGTAGGCGGCTGAATCCACGTGATTCACATAAGAACTGCCTCACTACATGCGGGTAGCTGACTATACGCAATTAGGCGGCTGAATCCACGTGATTCACATCAGAACTGCCTCACTGCATGCGGGTAGCTGCCTATACGCAAGTATGCGGCTGAATCCACGTGATTCACATCAGAACTGCCTCACTACATGCGGGTAGCTGCCTACACACAAGTAGGCGGCTGAATCCACGTGATTCACATCAGAACTGCTTCAATACATGCGGGTAGCTGCCTATACGCAAGTACGCGGCTGAATCCACGAGATTCACACAAGAACGCCCAAAATGCACCTTTGTTTTCAAAAATGTTCCAGTGGATCGGCATGCTTTTCGGCCTCCACACTCTAGTACCATTATGAATCCAAATATAAATAGGTACTTTACGCCGCTGCACTAAGTGGCCGAAATGAACTGGCATGTGCTTGAAATGTAACTTGTGCTGTACCAACCTATGAATAATTGTTTATTGAATACTGCGATTAACTGTACCAGGGTTCAACACAGTGAGGAGTATTGGGTATGGTTTAAGAGCCATCGAATTTACAAAACATCTTGGATGGATGATAACTGCGGTGTTTTTGAGAACAAGCTTGGTTGTTTCAGGACCAGTAGGTAGAGAAATTACGGGGCACCAAGTATGCGTTGCAATAATTACTTGGGGTAGGACCAGTCCGCTTTATGATTATAAGGACAAGACTGACTCTCGTACGTTATGTTGAATGTTCTTCCTGATGAACAGATAGGAGTTTAACACTTTTATGGGAAAAACATATTGATGACACAGCTACCTACTGTGTTATTTGTGAGAAGTAGCCAGTCAATAAAATTTACTGCTTAAACATATATTTTCAAAACCTTTTCGTCTAACGGGGCTTAATCGAATACTCCAATCCACATAAAAATGTGTCTGATTTAACTTCCCAGTTTTTCATTAACTGCAACAGAGTATACATAGCCTGGCTATTGTCGGTGTTATTTCTGAAAGGTTTCCAGTATTACTATGCAGATTTGTATACTAAACACGCGTGTTTTAAATAATGTTTTAAATAAATATGCAGCACTCGTTTAAAATTTCGTGTATTTCGGCCTAGGTTAAATGCGCGAATTTAAATTCTATCGAAATTACACCATTTAACAACATCTCGTAATTAAATATAAGTACGCGAATTTATGACAGCGCGAATATGCCATTTGTGTCTTTTGCAGGAAAATTGGTGCCCGCGACATTACATGATACCACAGTTGTAGTGAACCGAGTTCAAATGGTTTACACGGAAACATTTCGACAATAAAACAGTTTTAGTATGTATTAAACGTTTCATAGCTTCAGACTGTGCTTAAGGAAAATAGAGATATGTACACATTTGTGGATTATACTATATTGCTCTCCCTTGTTTGTCAATAAATTGCGATACTTGTTTTCACCATCCTTATAATCTGTTGTTGCATTTTCAATTGGAGAATGACCCGTGACATTTTTATCTTTCCTTTATGGGGTGAGAGGATGGTTACTTGATAATTTGAACAGTTTTAACATAGTTTTTTTTTTCTTTCAGAGCAATTTACTATGCCCGCGTGTAGTAACGTAGGCGAAAAGAGGCGATATGTTTCGATTCGTTTAGGTTTCAATATGTAAAGAGAAGTTCTGTTCTGTTAAAATCATAGCTTCTGCAAACGTAAAATATTTAAATTTAAGTTTAATTGATAAAGGTAGAGATGCACGTTCAGTATGTTTATCAGGTTGGTTTATGACAACAATCAAACACAAAGGATATGTTTAAAATTCTATTATTTTATTCATAAATGTCTAATTCTCAATGATTAATTAATAACAAAAATAAGTTATTATTTCATGGTATGAACATATAATACCTGATATGATCTATATAAAAAGTGCAGCAGACATAAATGTGCAAAGCTAATATCAACTAGATTTAAGCGCTCACAGCTCGGCGCTTTGAACATGCAAAATTCTAAGGTTGATAAGGAACATCCATATATCATATACATCATATAGAAAGTACAGAAAAAATGTCTACCAATTAAAAAGATTATTTTGAATATTGTCACCCTACCTAATTACATAGAAAGGTTGGCGAATTCTTCCATTTTCAAAAGTAATAGCTTTAATCCAAATAATAAAAGCAGGTCGATGTGCATGTCATGTTGCTAAAGAGCAAAATCAAAATGGCGACTCATTATGTTACAAAATGTCCGCGTACCCAATATCCAATACCTGCCTACGCCCCTGCCGGAATAGTGCAAGGTAATGAGAGTACGGAGGGTAGCTTATGGTCTTGTCTTAAATTCAAGATTTCGTCACATCCGCCGCGTGGAGTGAAGCGTTATCCTGATGGAAAATAAAGTTCTCAAAGGGAATCACGTAACGTAAAAGCATTAATATTCAATGGCTACGTGCATGCGACCCGAAGGGTGTTGATTTTATATAATTACATTTATAGGCCTACATAATACAACAGTCCATGAAATAAAATAGAAAAACAGTTTTTCTTTAAGATTTCTTTAATGAGTATTCGTGACGCAAATACACGTTCTGATGTCGCTTCCTCTCTTCTTCTTGGCTTTGTGGGGAGGCTGTTTCTTCTGAGTTGTGCAATTCCTGATATGCGTATTCTACTTTTTTAATGACGTTGCTCTCTGCATCACAGAAATGAGATTTTGGAAACCTGATTAGTGTGATTATGTGATAAAATAGTGATTAAAGGATTTAGACTATAAAGCCCATATATTATTCATCTTCTATGTTACATGCATTGTTTGATTCATTTAATGTGCGACGTAAACAATTTTTTTTACCAAGGTTACATGTCTGGTTTAATAATACTACTGGGGAAATTCAGAATAAAAGTAAACGCAATCTTTTCTTGAAAAAAAAACAACAACAACAATTAAAGAGCAGACTGCACTGAATTCGATAAATTATAAACATAAAATCCGCCAATTTGATATAATTTAATTGTAATTTAAACATAGTCATATTGAAATGCTTTATATGGGGCGCGTCACGTGAAAAAATGTTTTTGAAGGGCTGACGTCAATCCTAGAAATGACGTCATTAAGTTGAGCAGACGACATTGCTTATTATGCATTATGCAGAAAATATTATATAGTTATTTGGTCTCTTGACAGGGTGTGTGAGGATATATTGCCGGTCTGCGTGTCATATTACCCGAGCCGTAGGCGAGGGATAATATGAAACCCAGGCCGGCAATATATCCTCACATACCCTTTCAAGGAACCAAATAACTGTTTTATTATACTGCTAAGCCTTTTTTAGGCAAAATATAATAAGAAAACATTTGTTTTTCATTTATTTCGCTTACTAAATCCCGAACGTCTTTTTTCCCGCTGAGAACCTCAAAATTTACCTGCTTGACGTCATTTATTTACCTGCATGACGTCACTACTATAGAGTTCAGCGAACTATCCATTCGATTTTTATTTTACAAAACTAAAAATAATCTGATTGTATTCAACTTTATAAACTTGATACAATTATTTCCTATAACAATTTAAGTAATCCTTAAGCATACCGCTAAACAAATTAGGAGATAGGCTTAACAACATGAATTTTTACCGAAATTCAAAACAAAATGGCGGACAACAACAAAAGGTAGGAGGCCAGAGGGGGAAATAAAGGCACGTGCTGTTAATATCTACGGCTGATCCGTAAATACGGACATACATCAACGGCAAATTATCCAATCAAATTAAAGGAAATTTCTTTGCAGTATAATAAAGTATTATATAGTCAACATGTGTAATAAAATCGCTTACACGTAGTTATCAGAAAATAACAGATTAGGTCAGACGAACTTCGTAATTTTAATTGTAAGCTCTTTCCAAATACAGTAAAATGTCTAAAATATATCACAGACGACATATTTTACCGTGACTTGTCCCATATCAACTAATCTAAAATCTGAAATATGATTTGCATCTTTGCCATTACAGATATATCTACAACGGAAAGTTAAACAGTATTACTTGTCAATTTGCAATACATAAATCAAGCATAATTAAATTTTCCGTCAATATTCGGTATGTGGAACCATATCAACCAGTTGTCTGACCGTCATGCGTAAGTTGACGTGAAGCCCTTGACGTCACGACCGTTACGCCGTACTTTGGTTTATCCCAGGCCCTCATTTTGTAGGCTCTCTCAACCGTCTGAAAAACGCTTAAGCCATTTCAAGACAAGTCCCCACCAGCTTCACTCCCTCCCCCCCCCCCCCCCCCCCCTAGGTCTTTGTTATCATAAAACTTCTGTCTCAAATGACACTTTTAACGGTAATCTTGAAATCGAAATATATTCATTTAACTCAAGTTGACTGCGTTCCAGACGTTAAGCTGAATGTAAGAAACCAATAGAAAATAGGTACATTGTATGTGTGCGTTTTCTTTTCGCAAATATTTTAACATGGATCGCAATTTTCAAATAAAAGCTATGCTATTCGACCCGTTGTACATGTAGATGAAATATCACTCGGCTAGAGTATCTTTCCTTAATGCATGTACTTTTTTATAGTTAATAGATTTTTTGTTCGTCGTTGGCGATGAAAACAGTGTTCACGTAGCAAGATGATTGTTGCCTTACTCCTGCTCAGATAGCATATTTCCATGATAAAAGGTTCGTCTTGCGTTTAATTTGCTTTCATCGAACATTTTGTACTGCTCGAAACCAATTTCTACGATCAGTCATGCTCCCTAACAATGATGGGAGTTCAAGTTGATTGTGCAGAGATCAAGTCAATCCCATTCGATGACACAATAGCATACAGTAAGTGTTGTGAGGCAAGCTTCGATCCATTGTTATACGTGTAATAAACGTAAATACATGTTTTCTGGGGTTAGTGGGGATAAGCGTATGTATACTTTGCCGAATACCGCATATATTGAAACCCAGATTTTAGCATTTGAGTTCAACCAAATATAAACCCTAACAAGTGTTGATTCAATTATTATAATCAACCAAATCAATTTTGTACAATACATGATACCCTTGAGTCGACGTTTATCTATGGAAAGCCAGAGCTGTCTTATATTGTTGTTTTCGAATGTATTCAACCGCTTTGGTATTATATCAGTTCATTTCTATCATATATAAAACCAAAACATGCATTTATTGAACCAATACTCATTATATTAATCCACGCGTACAATATATTATACGGACTCGTCGATATATGAAACCAATATACCTTTATGTAGATTCAGCCTTGCTATGTTTGTATTGGAAACTGTATTGAATGAAACCAGTATGTTTAAATATGAATTCACATTTTAATATATATACAACCAACTGCCTTTGTATACTGCCAACTTGCGCATATATAAATATATTTTTGAATTGTATTTAACGAATGTATTAATATTTAAAACCGAATTAGACATACATAAATCCAACTGTCCTTATGTGGAATGAGAGTATCATTATATTATATCATTTTCACGATATATGAAAGTAACTGTTCATATATAAAACCGAAGAAGAAATATATATGTTCGTTTTGTAATTGTATGAAATAACGTTATGCTTATTTATTTATATATTTATATATCATAGAAATGAACTGATATAATACCAAAGCGGTTGAACAAATTCGAAAACAACAATATAAGACAGCTCTGGCTTTCCATATTTATCACTGTATCAATGTCCGTTGCTAGAATAGTGGAAACGCGGCATGTTCACATTGTTGGAATTATTATAGAGACACCGGAACAACAAAGATTTACATGTTAGTTTAAAAATAAAATTATAATATGCATAACAGATCGGTGAAGTGAAATATTCATTAATTAGATACAGCACCATTCACTACTCTCGTAACGTTAACATATTCCTGCAATCTTTGATATGCCGAAAAGATAACAGGAGACTAGAAACCAGTCTCCAATCCCAAGCAGCTGATTGGTTAAAACTGATCCAGTATCCTCAACTGACCAATCAGAAAGTAGAATTTGAAGACTGATCTCCAATCGTTGAAACAGGACGCATTCAACATGTTGATCGCCATCTTATCAAGTTATAAACACATCAAAAGTATACAATTCAAGCATGGCCGATATTAGATATTGTTATTTTTTTTATTCAAGGTTCAAATCAATATGGCTTCCAAATGAACCGCTCAGTAACAAACGCAACGTTTGAACTTATCGCCATCATGGTAAATAACTCATTCAGAGGATCTGTTGTAACAGTTTAGGTATATTTTAACTTTCGTTCTTTTTCAAAAGATCTATGCTATCCAATCTTTTCTTATCTCTATGTGCATGGACGAATGTTCGTGAAGTTGGTAGCCTGGCAGCGTGAAGTTGGCAGCCTGGCAGCGTGAAGTTAGCAGCCCATCAATCTGACTACGTGAAGTTAGCAGCATAACAGCCTGGCAGCGAGAAGTTAGCAGCCTGTCAACATGACAACATTAAGTTAGCAGCTTAACAGTCTGGCAGCGTGAAGTTTAAGGCTCGATGTGATCTTTAAACTGACATATCATTAAAAACGATTATTTTATATATATTTAATGCTTTTAAAATTTTGTGAAAATAACCACAAAACTTAAATTTTGTATCTATACAATTGATATAATGTGTATACTTTCATGAAAATATTAATGTCACTTGAGGTCATTTTATTAAAATAATCTCATAAATCGGGATTTCTTTTATTTTTGGAAGTGTTCTTTTAGTCGCCAGATCATATCAAAAAGCTGTTTCAAATATTTAGGGACACATTAAAATTGTTAATTTATAAAAGTTTATTTTTTCAATATATTAAAAAAATTGACCCCAAAACAATCGCATTTGCCAACAGTGTACATGTAGATCCAGATAAGCTGGTACATTCGTGTCATCTGATCTATAATACTGGTCGTGTCTAATAGTCAGAAATAACCTAATGAATCTAAAGCGAACAGCGTAGATCCTGATCGGACGGCAGGGATGTACCGGCTGATCTGGATCTACACTATTTGCCCGTGGTATAAAGAAGTAGAGTGGGTAGAGTGGGATTCAAGGAAATACTGTGGTATCATTTATTTTCGCCGGGATCAAATTTCGCGCATAAAACAAAAAGTGATATTGATGGTTTGATTTCGGTGGGGTTTGATTTCGCACACCTTCAAAGGGAGAAGAATACGACAATAATTACCCTCGCGAAATATAATGTTACCACAGTATACGTAAGGTGCACTTTAACCTGTAAAAGAATTGCTTAAACAATTTGATGAAAGCATTCTCCAATACGACAAAATCAGCGATGTTTGCATGGGCCTCTAAAATTGAAACAAAAATTAGAACAACGACGTATATAAATCTGACAGATATTTCCAAAACTGTATATAGTATAACCAAAGACCTATATAAGTCTTTGGTATAACTTAAATTCCACCAGACTACAATTCCATGTCTAGTGCACGTTATACTTTCAGTTAACTTCTGGACTACTGCCTGCTTCGGTCATGACGTGTGTTAGATGAACAGCTTGATTTCGTGTGGCTAATGTTTGTATCGCATCAAGAACAAGTGCCCCATCCCAACCCCACTAACCCCTTATGATTTGAACGACGCACCTCAAATAATTTAATACTATGTAAATGGGATACTTAGAGGTCCTCCTTTTCTTTCTTGTTGATTCGCGTCCCGCCACCTACAAATGCCAGATTTTACTGCTGGCGACATACCCCAGGCATTGTTCAAGAACCTAGGTAGAACCACAGACTTCCAGTTACAGCAGAACCTCCCCTTCCCCCCACCACTCCCACCCCGCAACATATCCGTCTCTTATGATAACACGCTACCCCAAAATGTTGGCGTAAAATGACTTCTATCTACCAGCCAAGAGTTCCGAAATGTTAAACATGTTTTGTACGGGGTAGAGAAGAGATCAGTTACTAGATTAACATATGGAAAGGCGAATACATGTATGCGAAGATGTTAAAATCAGTTTTCCGGACCCTCTGTCGACTTTTTCAGCACACTTCGTAGATTTTACCGAATGATAGAGAAAACGATAGAAATGTGGACGAAATCGATTAGTGAGCATAATTATAGCTGATTCCTAGAAGATCATCCCGCCCTTGGTTGTTTTCTCTGAAAATATTTATAAGTATATTAAAACAACGATTTTCTCACAAATATACAAAATACTCACCGGAAATTCCGGGATCCGACGGGACTGCCGTGTTCGCAAGGTAACGATTAGGCACGGTGGTAATGTGAAAGCCATCGATAGGCATAGTTTATTGTTAATATTATTGCATTATTTTGTGACAATAACGCTGATAGGATTTAGTGATTTTCCAATGGTCAGTTGTGCCAAAAGACTGAGCTTGAGGATCGGAACCGGAAAATACGGTTGACGTCATAAAAATCAACCAATCATTGAGCACACTGAACAACCCGTGACGCCGCCGTCACAAACTTACCAATAAGCAAGAGTAAAACGCTCACGTGACTGCGGATGTTGCATAGAATCATCAGTAGCATGACGTCCATGCAACTATGACTGAGGTATGTTTTTGTTGTGATGAAATTTAATATCATTTGTTTCATATCATCAGCTGTTTAGGTCATTGTTTTCTAGGAATCACTCAGTGTTTGTCAGTGAAATAGTTATGATTGGGGCAAGTGTGAGGTTGGTGCATCCTAGAACCTGGTTTAAACCCCCAGTGGCAATTTGATTTGCCACTGACCGTTCCAAGGCGGTAACCCCTCGGGTTCTCATTTTTGTTAATTGTTTGTGGTATCTTTTTTGAAACTGATCATTTTATCAACCATGCTATCTCTCCCTCTTCTTCTTGACTGTGTGGGGAAGCTGTTTTTTTAAATGTGGCAATTCCTGTTATGCAAATTTCACTTTTTTTCGGAAAATACGCAGTTTATATTATATAAGTTAAAGTTGTTAAGTAATTCTGGGGCTTTTGGAATGTATGGTCCAGTCCAGCACAAGTTTTCTTTCATAACTATTTCAGCAAATACTGTAAAACCATTCATGTTGACGGGGAGCAAATTTGCGTGAATTTCCAGATCGATCCACGAATTAAAAACCAACGCGAAATAAAGATTTGAACATCAAACGTAGTTTAGATAATTAGAATCCGCGAATTTAAAGAACTCACGAAAATTAGGTCTAACGGAAAACAACGAAAACGTATGTCCACGAAAATAGGTGCCTCCACAGTAGAAGGGCAAGGGATGATAATCTCCATCATGTCTTTTTGACGGAAAGGAGGTCAACACATAATTAGATCTACGTCTCTGTTTTTCCATGTGAAATAAAATGTTAAAGCAGCGTATACACGGTTTAGGGTGAAAGGAGGTCAACACATAATTAGATCTACGACTCTGTTTTCCATGTGAAATATAATGTTAAAGCAGCGTATTCGCGGTTCAGGGTGGAAGGAGATCAACACATAATTAGATCTACGACTCTGTTTTTCCATGTAAAATATAATGTTAAAGCAGCGTATTCACGGTTCAGTGTGGAAGGAGGTCAACACATAATTTGATCTACGAGTCTGTTTTCCATGTGAAATATAATGTTAAAGCAGCGTATTCACGGTTCATGGTGGAAGGAGATCAACATAATATAATAAGATCTACGACTCTGTTTTCCATGTGAAATATAATATTAAAGCAGCGTATTCACGGTTCCGGGTGGAATACTTCACTCTCTCAGATGTGGTTAATATTAATTATACTGCTGTTTAATGAATCAAAATAACTGAACGGGATCGAATTTCGCCGATATTTTGGAAAGATCGGTACATTTCAGGACCTGTAGTGAATGAATTTTACTGCGTTAGTAATGCTATAACAACTTCACCTTTCACACCCGGTAAACATTCGCTCCGCAACCAAACATAGAACATAACAAAATGAGCGAAAGCAGACCAAAAAGTGAGTATAACCAACATTTTTCTCTATATACGAGACAAAAGGAGATCTTTTAAAAAATCGCGGAACGTAGTGCCGTGTAAGGATGATGAAGCTCTACGGAAAACACGGTTAAAAATTTTAAACATGTAAATTGTTCCGGCTAGAACACCTTTTCCCAGCGAACGATGATGGTTTTTTTTTGCAAACTTGTCATTTCGACTTAATTTTGTTCTTTGGTTGTTTTTAGAAATTATTTCTTTGTTGCGTGTAAATCGAATACCGGTGGCAGGTGGCTGCTTTACAGATTTCAAAGGGTTTTATGCCTCTTTAAACGATTTATGTTAGTTTTTCTACGAGGTTATTCATACAGATTCTCCGGATATACGACCAGGCTATTTTCTTTGCACATATTATTACTTAAAACAGTTGCATGATTAAACGATAATTTGCGTGAATCGTCAACAAGTGTGGACTTCAAAAGACATTGTACATGTCGGCTAAAAACGTCAAGTTCATTGAACATGAAATTAAAATAATTGGATGGTCTAATCAGCTTATCATATCCAAAGGTGTGATAATCCAGTTATACCAGTGATGGGATTAATAATTATTGAATGTTATAATACCACCCGAACAGACTTTTTGTTTTGTGTAATATCTATTATTTCTGTGTAATATTTCCTATTGAAATAACCTTAAAATAGTTCAATAAAGATTGTTGATTTTGTTCTAAGATTGAAAAAGACTTTTGCAGATATTGTAAGAAATAAAGAAAAGGGGATTTTGCCGTGTTTATGTTTCGTTTTATATTTCGACTGATATTTGATATGAGAACGGTCAAACTCGAATTTGACTTTTATAACCTTATAACTAAAAGAATTTTAAATAAAAACAGTATTTTAACATTACTTGTAGGGTTACCTTTAAGATGACAAATATTCTTGAAGATAATATTGCGAAATAAAGAAATTATGCCGTAGGGCCGTGTTTTCCATTGCCGAGTTCATTTTGATCGAAATACGGCCCATATTTTAGACAAAATTTTATTAAATTGTAATTGAAATATTTTTAATATAATGCTACTCATATAGCCACGAGAGTTTCTTTTAAGATAAAAAAAAGAATTTTGAAGATATCTTGAGAAATGAAAAGTTAATGGGTTGGACCGGATTTGACATAATTTTGACTAGAAAACGGTCGTATTTTGAGACGGACTTTTATACTTTTCTAATTATAAGCATTTCCATATAACTAGGAGGATTCTCTTTAAGATGCCAAAAGAATTTTGAAGATATATTACAAAATAAGAAATTGGGGTAGGGCCGTGTTTTCCGTGTCCGACATAACTTTAATCTAAAGACATCTTTGAGACAAAATTTTATTAACTTCTCATTGAATATTTTAAATATAAAATGCTTCTAATATAGCCAGGAGGGTTCCCTTTAAGGTGCAACAAGAATTTTAAAGATATCTTAAAACACAAAAAAAATAAGTGTTTTCTTTTTAGGGCCGTACATTATTTTACGGCCGGGTCGTGGTTTAAACTCGTCCCTGAATTACGTCCCTTATAAAACTCTTCAATGTTTTTAAAAGCGCGAAGAAGAGCAGAAGTAAAGTATTTTACGGCTTTTACAGCTTAAATGTGGTAAGATAGATTGCAGACTCGCATATCTAGTGTGCAGAATTGTTATTTGAAATGTCGATATTATTTAGTTCCTGGTCAAGTCGCCTGGATCGATGATTCTTGTTTAAGGATTTTGGGCTATCCGAACCATCCGAAATGGTGTACACAAATTTGTTGACATGATCAAATGCACCAGCATAACTAAGACGTCTCCATAAAATGAGGGAGAATTTCTGCATGCTGTTTATAATTAAATTGGTTGAATATAGATGACATTTTAAAATAACAATTCTTACCATAATTTCCCAGGCATTTTTATGCATACAACGGGTCCGACTATCGAACCCATTCCCAATGCCAATTTTGACTTTTTTCCCAAATTTCAAAAAAAAATTCCCAATTTAAAGTTGAACAGTTCGCATAATCCTGGTACCTGGTGCTAGAGTCTATATAGCACGTTTTGGGACGGTACAGGACGGGATTTATCAGTCACTTTCCCAGATCCTTTCCATTTTAGGTTATACACTACTAATTCAATTTCCGTAGTCTTCCATTATAACCTTTTGTCAATTTCTGAATTTACTATTAGGTCAAGCCCTTAAAATCATACAATTCCCAAGAGAACCAACCTAGACACACCATAAAATACCAATTCCACCATAGCATGACCGATAAACTTTTTCGGCATTTTAGCCAGAAGTGTATCACCCCAGTCTCTGCGGAACTTTTGTTTACATTCTGTCTAAAATGATAGCTATTTTTAAAGTTGAATTTCACTTTTTTCATTATCAATTTCATATTATTTGTATTCAAATTAATACAAAATCATTATATCTTCTCAAAATAATTTTCTTTTTAAAATATTTATTTTCATTTTCTACCAATCAGGCTTGACTTCCTGTAACTAGTCCGCAAATTCCCTGCACAAAATTATTTAGAGGCCTGATCAGCAATATTTAGTGGTGTATAATCTTTCCGGTAGAAATTTTTAGAATGTTAAGGTTGACACCAAGTAAAACACTGTCAACATCAATTGATAACGGCCTTAGCGATACAGCTGCTAAGAAATCTTTGTTAGGTGGCCAGAACGAAAGTGAAAGTGCAGGATTGTCATGTTTGGTTATAAACAATTTCTGAATCTGAAACGCAGATGGACAATAGAGTGATTTGTTAAAACCGTGTGATGTGTTCAGAAATGCAATTTTATGTCAAAGTTCAGGTTAGCTTATGTCTTGGGACAGATTATGGTCATTCAGGTTCACAAAATTTATGTAATTACCAGGTAAGATTATTTCAATTTGTGTGATTACTCCTTACTTCAAATAAAGAGGTTTTTGTACAATACTTTTGTAGGATTCCTTGTTATGATGACATACCTGCCATATTTCTGGAAAGCATTCCAGGGGATTTGGTTCAAAATTCCAGGGGATTCCGATATAATGCCAGGGGATTTTTTAACGCGGCTAATCAAGCGAAATTTACTAGAAACTAAACTAAGATGCAATATTTAATATAATTGTTTATTCTCATTTATTTAAACAATATTTTTAATATGTTTTTTTTTTGTAACAGGGTGTCGGCACATAATAAAACTACACTGCAACTCCATTATATCGCGGACCTCGGGGTCCAAGCCCACCAACCGCGATATAAACGGAGCGCGATATAAGTAAATAATCGCGCTGAAACAAGGAGAATTCATTTGTTTTTGCTGTCGGATGCATGTATATCGCGGTGTTGGGTAATTAACTAGCCGTGAGATCTACGAGTACTTCAGGGAGTACGTTCCGTGCTGGACAAAGGTTTTAAAACAACTTTTTATGCCCCCACAAAGTGGGAGGCATATAGAGTTGCACTCGTCCGTCCGTCCGTCCGTACGTCCCCAAATCTTGTGGCGTCAACTCCTCCTAAACTATAAGGCGGATTTCTTTCAAACTTGCACAGATGATCAAGCAGGATGTGTAGATGATCGTAAAGAAAGGATTTTTTCCTGCGACCATTTTTACCAGAGTTATGGCCCTTTGTTAATTTCAGTTATTAAATCTTGTGGCGTCAACTCCTCCTAAACTATAAGGCGGATTTCTTTCAAACTTGCACAGATGATCAAGCAGGATGTGTAGATGATCGTAAAGAAAGGATTTTTTCCTGCGACCATTTTTACCAGAGTTATGGCCCTTTGTTAATTTCAGTTATTAAATCTTGTGGCGTCAACTCCTCCTAAACTATAAGGCGGATTTCTTTCAAACTTGCACAGATGATCAAGCAGGATGTGTCGATGATCGTGAAGAAAGGATTTTTTCCTGCGACCATTTTTACCAGAGTTATGGCCCTTTGTTAATTTCAGTTATTAAATCTTGTGGCGTCAACTCCTCCTAAACTATAAGGCGGATTTCTTTCAAACTTGCACAGATGATCAAGCAGGATGTGTAGATGATCGTAAAGAAAGGATTTTTACTGCGACCATTTCAACCAGAGTTATGGCCCTTTGTTAATTTCAGTTATTAAATCTTGTGGCGTCAACTCCTCCTAAACTATAAAGCGGATTTCTTTCAAACTTGCACAGATGATCAAGCAGGATGTGTAGATGATCGTAAAGAAAGGATTTTTTCCTGCAACTATTTTTACCAGAGTTATGGCCCTTTGTTAATTTCAGTTATTAAATCTTGTGGCGTCAACTCCTCCTAAACTATAAGGCGGATTTCTTTCAAACTTGCACAGATGATCAAGCAGGATGTGTAGATGATCGTAAAGAAAGGATTTTTTCCTGCAACCATTTTTACCAGAGTTATGGCCCTTTGTTAATTTCAGTTATTAAATCTTGTGGCGTCAACTCCTCCTAAACTATAAGGCGGATTTCTTTCAAACTTGCACAGATAATCATAATCAAGCAGGATGTGTAGATGATCGTAAAGAAAGGATTTTTTCCTGCGACCATTTTTACTTGAGTTATGGCCCTTTGTAAATTTCAGTAATTAAATCTTGTGGCGTCAACTCCTCCTAAACTATAAAGCGGATTTCTCTCAAACTTGCACAGATGATTAAGCAGAATGTGTAGATGATCGTAAAGAAAGGATTTTTTCCTGCGACTATTTTTACCAGAGTTATGACCCTTTGTTAATTTCAGTAATTAAATCTTGTAGCATCAACTCCTCATTAACTATCTAAGGGATTTCTTTCAAATTTGCACAGATGATCAAGCAGGTTGTGTAGATGATTGTAAAGAAAGGGTTTTTCTTACGGCCATTTTACCAGAGTTATGGCCCTTTGTTAATTTCAGTGATTTAATCTTGTGGCATCAACTCCTCGTTTACTATTGGATGGATTTCTTTCAAACTTGCTCACATGATCAAGGTGAATGTGCAGATGATCATAAAGAAAGGATTTTTTCCTGCGGCCATATTTACCAGAGTTATGGCCCTTTGTTAATTTCACTTACAAAATTTTGTGGCATCAACTCCACATTTTTTATTTGGCTGATTTCTTCCAAACTTACACAGATGATTAGACATGATGTCTTAATTGCTGTAAAGGACATTGCCTTGCAACCATTTTCACCAAAGTTATGGCCCTTTGTTTATGTTAGTCATTAAATTTTGTGGCTCTTACTCCTCATTCACCACATATTGTTAATACCTAGTACACAATTTTGTTACAAATGTACTTGCAGCAGTGGGGGCATCAGTGTCCTGAGGACACAATCTAGTTTATAAATATAATTTATTATGTTTTATTTTTAATAAAAAAGAAATTAATTGAACAAATGTAAAAAAATAAAGATCGCCGTCTTCAATTTCCAACGGCGGTATTATTGTTTTCGGTACTTTCAACTGATCGACGATCTGTTGGTCGCTCATGGTCGGTGATGTTAGTTCGTCGTCGTCCGTCGTTTACCAGCTTGATATGTCGATGAGCAGGTAATGTCAAAACAACAAACTATTTTGACGTTTCCTGCACATGCCTATTATGGTTAGCAACTTGCATTAATTGTCACTAATTTGCGGTTTGTCTCGTGAACAAAATTCTGCCAGTACGTATTAGCTTGGTGTTTTTCGCACCTATTGTTCGTCACAAAGGGGGTTTCATGTCAAATCAGAAGCAACAAAATTGTAAAAAAAGCAAACTGTAATCTATTTTCGTACGTTTGATGTTAAATTGTATCTTCTGGTGAACGTGTACATCACCTCTTAAATCCCTGCACAGGGCCTTCCCCAGAAAAAAATTTAGGCATACTGGCATGCTACGTGTGACGTGCAAATTCAGGCCAAATGTTTTCAAATGGTTAATGTGGTGCATCTTACAAATATATGAATGTATATTTAGCACAAAGGCAACATAGTTTTATAGGTTTTATTGAAATATGACAGATTTTTTTCAGAGCACATTTTACACAGAACTACCTCAGACTTACTATTGTATTGTACTTAATAATACAATACAGTAACTATTGCTTCTTGTCTTAATGGACATCAGTCTGAAAAACATGCCACAACTGTCTCTTGTTGCATCATATTTCAAACCAGATACACTAGATTGCAGACATCCTGTTCTTGTCATTATGTTGAAAATTTAAAATGTTCAGTAGAAGGGCCATTCATTGTTATGGACAGCATTTAAACATGTATGTACAGTATGTATTTAATTACATTAAATTACTTTATTATCCTTTCATTTGGGTATAATTTGTGTAAAACCTTTAATCACCTGTTAACTAAAGTGATAAGATTATCAATTACCAATTTCTTACATCCCTCACACCTCTTCACAGTTAGGTCATCAAAGAACAATTTACCGACTAATCTCATTTGGACCATCATAACTGCCGAGATAATCTGTTCATAATTGGTTGATTTTTGACAGTCTCCTCTGTATTCAACTGAATTGTATCCGACTTCTCATACACAGCAGACGCTCATTAAATATTGTAACAAGTGATCTTTTACATCAGGCGTTTCACAATATCAGAGAAACGCTTGAAATTGGCAGGAAAGCTTCATAATTTGACCTGTTTATTGGCATTGTTTATTGAACTTTAAGGCATCCCGGCCAGGATTTATGGCATACCGGCAGATTATAAGCGTCCTGCATATGACAGTTTAGAAATTAAGGCATCCCGGTGCCGGTATGCCATAATTGCCTGGGGAAAGCCATGCTGCATACAAAATGTAATAAACAGCCATCGCCGATAATGACGTAATACGACACGGAAAAAGCGTGCGTTTCGTGAATTTGTCGCCAACGTTGACTTAATCAATTGATCTTTTTTACCACCCACGAAGAATGAACAAACATATACATTGTAAATGTGCAAAAAATTGGGATCCACGGACCAAGCGCGATATATTTGATATCGCGATATAACAGATCGCGATATAACGGAGTTGCAGTGTATATAAAACAAACACTATATGAACAGTCTGACAAACTCTGATGTGCATAGCACAGACTAACATCAGTTAGAACAATTATTTAAGTAACTGACATGGACTTGGATGTTATTAACTTGCTGCAGATGCTGAGTTCGAACGCTCAACATATGGTCTCTGCAGTCAAACCAGACCAGGAGTCAGTCTGGATATTTCTAAGTATGCTGCAGCATAATTTTGCTACCAATTTATTATTTATGGTTTCATACATTCGACACAAATTTCCCAATTTTGGAAAGGGTCTTTTTCCAAAAATAGCCAGAAAAAGGCCTGATTCCACGATGACCGCAAAGTGGGCACAAGGGCGGATCCAGAGGGGATTCAGTGCGGTTGCTCAAACCCCCAGTTGAATTGAAATTGGCAGCAATATTTTATTTTCACATTGATTTATTAAATTTTAGGCTAGAAAGTTTAAAATTATCATGAAACTACCATAAGACTGCCTTGATGTTTAGCACAACAACACTATTGGATAACTCTTACTTGATTATCTCCCTTCAAGGTATTTAACTTGTCTAACTAATTTCTCCTGTACCCTTGGACACAAGTTAAACTTCCATGGGTGGTTAACCTTGATGTGTACTAGTGTATAAAGGTGAGGTGATTCCATTTGGATTATCTCCTGTTCGATTACTGAACTTTTTAAAATTATTTCCCCACTCTGAAAGAGGAGTGGTGTGTAGGTTTGCAGCGTTTTTTTTCCTTCTTTAACTACCTCCGCAAAACGGTACCATTCCCAAAGCTGACCGGAGTCTTCCCAATTTAAAGTACCGGACATTCCCAATCCCCAAAGCTATATTTCCAACAACAAACAGTGCCGTTTCCCAATTGACCAAAGAGTTTTTTGCAAGAAATGTCGTTCCGCGTAAAAAATCCGTACCGTTCAAAAGGGGAGTAACTCTTATCAACGCTCCGGTTAGACTCTTACTCAGTTGTTATCATTAAATAATTTAGACATGTGACGTCATTGATCCGGTCCGCGTTTTATACACGTCCTTTTTTTCAGACTGGCTTACGGTAAATAATTGCAAGTTGACTGATTCTTACGTATAAAATTGAAGCGCAATGATCAGTCTCCAGAAACTGAAAGTAGTTAACAAACTTCACAACAACGTTTAGAATGAGCGATTTTTCAAAGGAAGCCGTTAAATACGAACACTGGCACTCTTTTGTTGCAAGATTTTGGGTAAATATCGACCGATCCCATGCCGTTGGCGACGAGTCCCGAGTCTGAGCGATTTGAACCAATGAATGTAGGTACCGGTATCGAGCAACTTCCCGTACTTTCCCCCGAAATTTTATCGGACTGAAACTAAACTTGAATCCAACCTTCCGACGTATTTGGATACCAAACTGAGTCCCACTCAGAAGCTATCCTTGAGCTAGATGTAGCTCAAAGACACATTGCCTCAACCTGACACTGACTCCAGCCCCCACTCCTTCCATTATAATTTAAAATGCAGATTAATTTCACATTAATTGCAACCTCAATGAAACTTTTCCTGCCAATGGAAATTATTTTTCCATAGACAGGCAGTCATTGGATTGGCTGTAACTTAGTTCTGGCTTAACAGTTACATCACTTAAGGGTTTCCTGTTAAAAAAACAGAGCTTATGATGCTTGGTGAAGCTGAATAAAATCCCTAGTGTTTATTTACATGAATAAAGAAAAAATCCCAATTTGGCTGATTTGCGACTGATTTTTTTCCCATTATTTCAAGATTTTACGACGCGAAAATTTCCCAATTGTAGGGGAAGGGGAACCTTTCCCCTTTGGGGAAAAAAACGCTGGTTTGCCCTTTATACATCCTTTTGTTTATTATTGTCGTCTGTCTGTTTGAAATTTGTGTTACGCATATCTCCAAATGTATTATAGAGAAAGTCATGAAAACTTACAGGAATATTTATCGGCATGTACAGGTGTGCATTAAGAGTTTTAACTCAAAGCTGAAACATTTTGGAGTTATCTTTCTTTAAATCTGTTGTGCCATTCCATATATATAAGGTTGTGTGACATGCAAACGGTGTAGATCCAGATCTGAAATACACTTGTTGCCCACGTGATTTACAGCGTATACTTTCTTATTAATTTCAGTGAATTATACCGGGTAATTATATTTGTATTTTTCAGGTGTGTTACAATGTTGCAGCGTCAGTTCTATGGTTGTTGACCAGTTTTGAGCCACCAGGTGTATGTTCTGTACAGAAGGATTATGGATATGATGGAAACTGTATTATTCAGTATGTAGTTAACCCTTTACTCCATATATTCGCATTTTTACGCATGTGTGACTGGTTTAGATCCAGATCAGCTGGCACATTCATGCCTTCTTATCAGAATCAGCATTTTGGTCAGAACATGTTAAACGAAATGGTTTAGATGTTTGATTTATTGCATGAAAGCAAGGCAATTATTATATTTATAACTATTAGTAATTTAACACTTCACGGTATATGGCTTTTATCATATCCCATGGAGGACCAGTGTATATCCAGAACAGCCTGCTCATAATGCCTACAGATGTGGATCAACAATGTTTGGTTTCAAGTGTATTACAGTACTGAAAATTACGATATTGACAATTTTTCCGATTCTGATCCGGTCCGCTTCCGATCCTAATGTGATCTATAACCGATCCGATTCCATTCCCATTGCGGTCCAATTTTTTCACTCCAGACAATTCACTCTAAACGATCTTAATGCTCAAACTGATTCTTTTGATTCCGATCTTTTCGCTCCCGATTTTCATTGGTCATTAACTATAACGTGAGACAATGCGCTCTTAACTATCTTTACTCTCAAACGGATTCTTCCGATTCCGATCTTTTCGCTCCTGATTTTCATTGGTCTTTAACTATAACACCAAACAATTCGCTCCAAACGATCTTTACGCTCAAACCGATTCTTCCGATTCCGATCCTTTCGCTCCCGCTTTTCATTGGTCATTACTTATAAGGCATCTCGTGCTGAATTTACATTTCTGTGACATTTTTCTTATTTGCAGTTTTGTTTAATTTTATTGTTTAAACACCGTGGTTACTAACTAAGTAAAGTGATTATTTTAAATCTAAAGTGACGTCTTACTAAATTTTACATCAATTTAATGTAAGGGTTTGTTACATTGCAGTTTTAAAATATAAGCATAAATTACACCCGATATAAGTGAGATTCATGTTCATTTGATATGTTTAGGAACCCAGCTGGTTTGGCGTACATGTAAATCAAGTCAGTCAATGCCTTTGGTCCGTTTGCATCAATAAGCAGTTCATAAAACTTTTTAGTCTAAATGTACGCTCTATAAAGTAGCAAAACATGCAGAATATACCGTTGAAGAGCAAAACAAATTTTCAGCATAAATGTACGCTGATTGAAGTGTTGGTTTTGAAAAACTTAATAAGAATATTCGTTCCGTTTTGCGTAATTTATGCTGTAACATATAATTAAACCCTGTGAAACATCGATAATAAACTTATTTAAATGTGAATATCGTGTTTATTTCTTTGTTTTTCACTGCTGAAATCAAAAGGGAAATTTAAAATAGTTTATCTTTTATTTTCGGACAGCGTTTATGGTTTATATTTCATACTATAAGCATTAAATGCATTTCAGATGTGAATCTCCTTATTAAATAAAATAATACATTAACGCCATAGTGTACCACTGGTGAATGTACACGTGCCTTTTTTCTTCCCTTGGGTAAGAAAAAATATTAAGTATTTTCGCTTAAAGGGCACCTTATACAAAAAGGTTCCAAACTTAATTTCAGTAACAGCAAACACACCATTTACTATTATAGGTTTTCAGTTTTATTTACAAAATTATTGTTAAATTAGTTTTTATTACTAGTGTTTGATAGTAGAAAACTCAATTAATTATTGTCAAAAATTGCTTTGCTTAAAGTCGTTAAAAGAATCGGAAGAAGCGATTCGGATCGCTACTTTATATAACTGAAAAACTATAAATAGAAGCGATCCAATCTGATCTGGTCAAAATGCTCCGGTCTTTTCACTCCAAGCGATCCAAACGCTCAAAGCGATTCCGATCCGGTCAAAATGCTCTGGTCTTTTCCCTCCAAGCGATCCAAACACTCACAGTGATTAGCTTCGATTCCATTCCGTTTCCAATTCAATTGTGCTTCCATTGCGCTCCTAACGGGATCGGTTTGTGGTCCGCTTCCAATCGCTTCCGATCCGATTGTCAATTTCATGATTTTCAGTACTGTATGTGATTTCTTACCAATGAGCGAACACTGTTAATGCACAGATATGACCGCTGATCTAGATCTACACTGATTGCCCATGTGATAAAATGTGTATTCATGTTGAAAAGGGTGAAAAAGTTGTTATTTTTACGAGAGAGCAGTTTGTATACCAGCAGAGATACTATAGGGAAGAAATCTAGCATCAGTATAACAGAATGGGCATTATCTTCTTCGGGCTAGTTAAGAATGCTAGAAGGACATTTTCAAGACACATGATAGCTGTATTTAGTATACATGTAAGCTGACAAAGCAATTTTCTAAGTGGTTTAATTTGTTTTACTTTATGCTTCCACAAGATTTCTTCAACATTTCAGGCTCGAAGTGAGATGACTATGGTACGAAGGTGTCGTATTTGAAGACTGAAAGAATGTACCACTGGTTATGCTGATGATATGAAATACAGAAAAAAAGCTGAACTGGTAAGAGGTTTTAATCCAAGGATCAATGCTGCAGACAAGAAATCAAACAAGATGTTTAAAATCTTTTTCTGGATAATTAAAGAAGTTTGTAAAACCTGTCACTTTGATCAGCGCAAAGTACACAATTTCTATTATCCATGCTGGTTAACCTTGACACTATTAGATATTTTATCAGAAGTGCTCAATGCAAACATTTTGTTTATATAATATATCCCATTTGAAACTGGACGTCTTGGAAATCCTGCGACGTTCATGTTTTTAAATTTAATTATGAGCCAAATTGCTCCTCGGACCTGGGAGAAGAGTTACGGCCCTTTATGGCATATAATTAAACAAATTAACACTACTCTCTTTAAAAAACTTTATAACCAATCTTAACCAATCTTGTTCAGAGTACTTAATATACATGTATGTTGTTAAATTTAATAACCAGCCAGATTGCTCTTCTGGCTCTTGAGTTATGAAAATAACCGAAAATATTTTACATCTACATGTATTATGGAAAATCATTATCTACTATCACTAAAACTTAATCGGATTGCTTATATGTAGTCAGTACTGTTATCAGTAAGAAATGGATTACCAATGTCATGTGATGATGACCACGTTTTTCACAGCCACACAACCTTTTTGGGGGTTGTCCGAGTTAGCTCAGAAGGTAGAGTGCACAGAGTTACATTTGTAGGTGCTGTCAGCATAAGGTACGGGTTCGATTCTCAATATGGGCAATATCATTTATTGGCATTAGATCTTGACTATGTTTGGAAACCAGCAAGATTGCACCTATCCTCTCCAATCTTCAACCCAACCCCCCGCATCATTCTGAAGTTATGACCCTTTAATTGTCTAAACCTAACCAAATTGGCTCTGTCCACTCCCTGACGAGTGTATTTTGTTGCAGTTTTGGCAATCTTGTACAATACCATGGTGGAAGAGAGCACCAGTTACAGACCTGATTGTGAAACACAGCTTCAAACCGAGTTGTTGAAGGTAATATAGTTAGTGCTCAGCTGTTTCGGATACATGTAATAGCCATTCAATTTCTTGAAAAATAAATTAATAGCCAAAGGTTATCGTGTTGTGGACACATGAGTGGGAAATAGCAGTTAAATTTAATCATGAATGTTTTTGTTTTTTTACACGATTTTACATGTATCTCAGATAAAATCACTAATTTATTAGTACTGTACATAATAAAAACTGCATTATAACTGTTATTACTTTATTAACTCATCCTCAATAAAAATAATTAATTAGCTTTATATATAATTCTTTGACATTAATGCATTTTTAGCTCACCTGAGCACGAAGTGCTCATGGCGAGCTTTTGTGATCGCCTGATGTCTGTCGTCCGTCCGTGCGTCGTCAACTTTTTCTTCAAACGACTTCTTCTCCTGAACTCCTGGGCCAATCTTGCTGAAACTTGGCAGGAATGTTACTTGCATGAAGCTTTACAAAAATTGTTCAAATGGTTCCAGTACATTGCCTATCTAGGTCACAGAGGATAAAAATAGATTTTGAACATGAAATTTTTTAAAATCTTCTTCTCTGAAACCGTAAGGCCTAGAACTTTGATATTTGGTGTGTAGCATCACCTAGTGGTCCTCTACTAAAATTGTTAAAATTATAGCCCTGGGTTCAAAATTGGCCCCGCCCCAGAGGTCATGGGTTTTCCTTATATCAATATATAGCAAAAACTTAAACAATCTTCTTCTCCGAAACCGCAGTGGCCAGAGGTTAGATATTTGGCATGAAACATTGCCTAATGGACCTCTAACAAAGTTGTTCAAATTATGGCCCTGGGGTCAAAATTTGCCCCGCCCCAGAGGTCATGGGTTTTCTTTATATCAATATATAGCAAAAACTTAAAACATCTTCTTTACCGAAACCGAAATGGCCAGAAGTTAGATATTTGGCATGAAACATTGTCTAATAGACCTCTAACAAAGTTATTCAAATTATGGCCCTGGGGTCAGAATTTGCCCCGCCCCAGGGGTCATGGGTTTTCCTTATATCAATTTATAGCAAAAAATTAAAAAATCTTCTTCTCCGAAACCGCAATGGCCAGAGGTTAGATATTTGGCATGAAACATTGTCTAATAGACCTCTTACAAAGTTGTTCAAATTATGGCCCTGGGGTCAAAATTTGCCCCGCCCCAGAGGTCATGGGTTTTCCTTATATCAATATATAGCAAAAACTTAAATAATCTTCTTCTCCAAAACCGCAATGGCTAGAGGTTAGATATTTGGCATGAAACATTGTCTAATGGACCTCTAATAAAGTTGTTTTTGGCCCTTGGGTCAAAATTGGCCCCGCCACAGGGGTCGCCCATTTTACATAGAATTATATAGGAAAAATCTTGTAAAAGTCTTCTTCTCTAGAACCATAACACGTAGAGCTTAGAATTTTTACATGTAACATCACTTTGTGAACCTTTACCACGTTTATACATATCATGACCCCAGGCTCGAATTGGCCCCACCCAGGGGCTTATCAATTTTTACATAGAGCTAAATAGTAAGAACTGAAGACATGTAGAATGTTTGCTAGTGTCAAACTACACCCCTTGTTCTCTGAAACTAATGCGACTAGACGTTAGATATTTCGGGTTGAGTATTGTAAAGAGACCCTTTACCAGCATTTTTTAAATGTTGGCCCTGGGGTAAAGCTGAAAGTACTTTTGTACTCAGGTGAGCGATACAGGGCCATCATGGCCCTCTTGTTAATGATTTCAAACTATTGCTGACAAAATCAAGAGATTCACTGCTATGCAAGTCATTTGTATACCTTAATCTTTTATTTTTCAAGTCAGTCGCCACTAACCAGAAGAAGTTTGCATGTAACTGTTAGACAAAATAAAGTGATTGATATCAATTTTCCACTGAGAATGTTTATATTTTATTTGGTATTTTGCACTGACAATTTAGAAAAAGCATAATGGTTTAATCTAAAATGAGGCCGTATAAATGGATGACAAACGTTAATACTGGTAACCAACCGACGATTTCCATGTGAAATAACAATTCCAAAGCAATGAATAGCCAAAGCAGCGGATCGAACACATGGTTTAAATGTCTGATCACGAATCGTTTGATTCATCACTTGGAGTCTAGTATTATGTTATGCTCTGTGAATGGATCCAGATTTTGGCCTATTACTGTGCTCCTTGCCAACATTACCTTGTTCCACCAATGATTCACATTGACCATGATTTCTTGATGAAATTAAGCTTTCACTGAGATCTTAGTACAAGGAACTGTGGCGCTACAAAGTAAATTCTTGAAGTCCAGAAAATTTTCTTTTCAAATTGCATATATGACAGTTAAAAAACTTGTATGTTAACATTCAAAACTCAAACCTTAATCATTTTCAGATCACTAATCATATGGTGAGCAGACAGGATGAATCTTGAATGTGCAGAAACTGTTGAACAGATGGTGGCTAAAATCTCTGACAATATGAAGGTATGGCAAAATTGTAGAAATAATCAGTTGTCAAATCTCACACCAACATTTCTGGAGTTTTAACTGCCAGGAAAATTGCTCACTTAAAATATGATGAACACATGAAAATTCAGTCAGTTGGAAACAGATTTCACTAAAACAAAATCATGAAGCTTGGCCGAATACACAGGCTGTCGGTTTATAGCACTTTCATATAAATTCATTATGAAGCACAGAAACTGGTCATCTGCTTCTGAAGTGTTTAGAGTTTTTCACTTAGACATAGCTAAGTTTTATAAATACAGCAACACTATTCTGAAAGTAGCAATTACCTGTGATTAGCTGTACTCGACGCATAAATGAGTTTGCAAACAACAGTCCATTACACTTATTCCAAAAACACCAGGCATCATTGAACATGAGGAAGACGTTACGGTTTCAGACAAATTTGTCACAAGTTTAAATGCACTTGTTCACATTTAAATAAAAATTTCAGTAATTTCAGAGCTGACCAGACAACACAATATGAGATGACCAGAAGCTGTTAACAGATGTTGGCTAGAATTACAAGATCCTGAAGGTACTAAACACTGTAAATAAAGCCAGATGTAAAACAGTCAACAGAAACTTGCAAACTGCAAAGAATATTCCAAGGTTTGTCATCTTGGAACAGTTAGAAGCAAAGCAATACTGGAGTCTAAGACCAGGTTCTAGGTTGCACCAACCTGCAAGTTTTTCCCAAGCATTGTTAGGTCTACTAGAATCACATACAAACTTTTATCACTTTAAATTTTGCCTTTTGTATTGGAGTTGTCTCTCTTTTAGTGTCTTCTTTATTTTGAATCACTTCGTTATTAGGACAAATAACATGTTTAAGTATCTGAAACTGCTTGAATCTCTATTACATTGCCAGGGCCTCTAACACAGTATAATATTTGGTGTATTCTCTTGTTAACCTATGCCTAAGATCAGAGTCAGTTGTGATTGATGTAATGGTTCTCCAGTTTCCATATTCTCCTTGCTAGAATTGATGTTTATGATTCGAGTCATCTTGTATCCTAAAAGTGGTAACAGTGTCTTTCACTTTTGATTTGTAGGACATGAATGAAGACAAAGCACTCAATCCATACTTGTTCATGATGCAGAACGGCCTTTAAGAAAGTTTGCCTGGCACAGTTGCTTGGATTTCTTGTCACAGTTATGGAGATCACAGCAAAGGTACATGCAGGTAATGACACACAGTTAGGTGGCTCACAGCAAGCATTCACTCTGGTGAATGGCAATTAAAAAGCTGTGAAGAGTAACTGGAATAGTGAGGCATTATTCAGTCTTTATGTTACTTTGAAACTGTGAATATGTGCACAATGTCTAATTCAAGTTTGTTAAGCAGCCAGATTGGCTTCCGAGGTTATAACACTGAGAATGAAGACTATTCTCAGATGTCAGAAATCTCATTGGTGGAAATTAAGAACAGTCTCACAACCGACCAATGGGAAACTTGAGATCTGATTTTAATTCTGAATTCTATAACCCTAGATGAACATTACATTGCGAGAATTTGAAAATAATAGACAGTAACTGACCACTTGATACTCCATCGTTATGAAAGTTGAAAAATGTCTTGTCATGTATTGAGACCAGCTTGCAACATTGTAGAGACTTATGAACCGAGATAAAGCCAAAAATATAAAGGAGATTTTTTTAACGGTGATAAGATAAAAATGTGTGTCAATAAAGAGCTTTGGAATTAGCATTTTCACACGTGGTGGTGTAATAAAGAATTACATTAGTACTTTGTAGTCTACAAATTAAATATATTACACTGATTAAAACATTTTCCTATTCATTTTCTGTTTTTAATGCATAACATGAGACAGAACATTTTTATGACTAAGTACGATACATCTGATGATTTGACATTTGTGCCATCTGACCTGGATCTACACTGGTCGCATCTTGTCAGAAATAACCTAATGAGTCTAAAAGGGAACAGTTTAGATCCTAAACAAACAACAAGGCTTTGCTGGCTGATCTGGATCTACACTAGTTGCATCTTTGTCAGAAATAACCTAATGAGTCTAAAAGGGAACAGATTAGATCCTGATCAGACAACAAGGCTTTGCTAGCTGATCTGGATCTACACTGCCTGCCCATGCCATAAAGGCATATATATGGAGTAAATGGTTAATGATATTTTCAACTGGTGTTGATCCAGATCAGCCTGCATAACTGAATTGACACTTTTTGTCTCCTGGTCAGAAATAACTTAATAAATCTAAAAGTGACCAGCGTATTTTCTAAGCAAGACCATTTTGTAATTGATTAAGGCTTGAAGTCGGCCATGTCAATTCTGGTGTCTAAGAAGTCTGTAAACTCCGGCTCGAATGTCTTGATAATTTGGGTAATAAATCTATATTTTGAAATTTGGGTGAATCTGGTCTGGACTTGTATTAACTATTAGTACTAAATACTACAGATGTTAGAAAATAGCCTTTTCTTTTTCAGGTGTTCCAGGTGTGTGAGGTCAGAATGTCAGATTGTTGATTCACTTCAATGTTAGAAGGGGGTTTAAAAGTATAGTCTAACACCAGGTATGATTGTAAAAGAGAAAGCAATTATAGATGTGAATGACCGAGATAAAATATTAGAGGTATCTGTGCAAAGTGTTACTTCATTGCATTTTAGAATGTTGGTACTGCTTTCTTTTGTAATTATTGAGTTTCGCTCAACCAAGGGCTAGGCGGTGTGGGAAGTAATATGCATTTTCATTAATGCCTATCAAACCGCACCTGCATAATTTTTGTGTTCAATGGTTTTTAACGTTACTTTTTCAACTATATTAATTTAATGCCATTGTAGTTTTAAATGTCTGTGGGGATCTCCATGAATTTCCTGACCTATGCACTGTTTGAACATGATTCCCAGATTTAAATACTACCAGGTAATCTTAAATGTTTCTATGCACATTTAGAATAAAAACAAAATGCTGTACAAAAATACTTTGTTAAATTAAACAAATTAAATAGGCACCTTATTGTCTTCATTTGTCAGTAGATTTATAAATACATGAATAAATCTACTGCTGCATTTGGGTCAGTAATTACCTTGAGAAGAGTCTTTTTACTTATCATGCAATACCTATTTCAGCCATCTTGGTCACATGTGATACATGTATGTTCTTTTACATCTTCCAAAGAATTCAACTAGATTGTCTTGGCAAACATCATGACGTACGGGCGTAACTTAAGCAGATGGGTCGTTGAATTTTACCATCATGGAAGGTAAATGCACATTAAAGTAAATTGTTTAATGTAGGTTCACCCCTTTAATAAAAATGCCAGCCTCTCGGACTTATGAGACACTTTTTCTTCCCAAATCCTATCCTACTTGCAATCTGAAACCATTTATTAACTAGTTGGCGTCTCACTAACTTGCTGGCTGTCCGCTTACTAGCTTTCTGATCACTAGCTGGCTGCTTACTAACAAACAGGCAGTTCACTAACTAACTGGCTGTTCACTAACTAGCTGTATGCTCATTAACTTGCTGGCTGTCCACTTAATAGCTTTCTGCTCACTAACTAGATGGCTGCTTACTAACTAACTGGCTGTTCACTAACTAACTGGCTGTTAACTAACTTGCTGGCATGGCAGCTCACTAACTTGCTGGCTGTACACTTGCTAGCTTTCTGCTCACTAACTAGCTGGCTGCTTACTAACTAACCGGCTGTTCACTAACTATCTGGCAGCTCACTAACTTGCTGGCTGTACACTTGCTAGCTTTCTTCTCACTAACTAGCTGGCTGCTTACTAACTAAATGGCTGTTCACTAACTAACTGGCTGTTCACTAACTATCTGGCAGCTCACTAACTTGCTGGCTGTACACTTGCTAGCTTTCTTCTCACTAACTAGCTGGCTGCTTACTAACTAAATGGCTGTTCACTAACTAACTGGCTGTTCACTTACTAGCTGGCAGCTCACTAACTTGCTGGCTGTACATGTACAAGCTTTCTGCTTACTAACTATCTGGCGGCTCACTAATTAGCTGGCTGTTCACCAACTAGCTGGCTGCTCACCAACTAGCTTGCTGTTCACTTACTAGCTTACGGCTCACTAACTTGCTGGCTGTACACTTACTAGCTTTCTGCTCATTAATTAGTTGGCTGCTTACTAACTAACTGGCTGTTCACTAACTAACTGGCTGTTCACTAACTAGCTGGTGGCTCACTAACTTGCTGGCTGTACACTTACTAGCTTTCTGCTCACTAATTAGCTGGCTGCTAACTAACTAACTGGCTGTTTACTAACAAGCTGTCTGTTCATTAACTAGCTGGCTGCTCACTAACTAACTGGCTGTTCACTATCTAGCTGGCTGCTTACTAACTAACTGGCTGTTCACTAACTAGCTGGCTGATCACTGTTGAATTCCACTGATCATTGGCCTGGATTTTATTTTTGTTTAATTTTAGGAAAGTTAAGGTCAGCGTTCATTAAAAACGTCAATATGTACACAAATTGACATTTGAAGTGTTAAAACACCGATATACAGATTAAAGTGTATGTTTTGTTTTTATCTGAACTTGTTGATTACTGTTAGCAGGATTTGTTATCACTCCACGTGACATTTCATTTGTATCATTCCAAATTTCAAGAGAACTAATCAATCAAAACTGCATTAACAATTTGACCCATATGTGCTAATGACATGATAACATTTTTTTTTGTAAAAATATTCAGATTCCTCTCACAAGCAGATGCACTATCCATGTACAGTATTTTACTCATATTTGGTAGAGCTTGAAGACACAAAGGGTGTAGATCTCTCTTAGCCTGCTCGTGTGGGCAGTCTGATCTGGATATAAACCGTTTGATTTATGGTCATAAATACTCTAACCTTATGTTTATAAAAGCAAACAGTGTTGATCCAGATCAGACTGTTCAGATTACACGTGTTGTCCATTTGATTGATGGCGTATACTGTAAAGGGCCCCCTTTCTAATTAATGTTAATGTTTTGCAATTATATTTGTATTTTTCAGTTGTGTTTGAATGTTGCAGCATCAGTTCTATCATTTTATATGGTAGTTGACCAGTTTTGAGCAACCAAGGTGTATCTTCTGTACACAAGGATTATGGACATGATGGAAACTGAAAGGTTCAGTATGTAGTTAAATAAATTAGACGTTTGATTTGTTGCAAGAAAGGAAGGCACTTTGTACATTTATTACTATTAGTAAATTAACCCTTCACTTCATGGTATATGGCTTTTATCAGATCCCATTGATGATCAGTGTAGATCTAGAACAGCCTGCTTGCAATGCCTACTGATCTGGATCTGTTTGATTTTAAATTTATAAGGTAATTTCTGACCAATTAGTGAACAGTGTAGATCCACAGATGTGACCATTGATCTGGATCTGCACTAATTGCCCATGTGATAAAATGTGTATTTGTGTAGTAAAGGGTAAAGAGGTTGTTATTTTTACCAGAGAGCAGTTTTGTATACCAGCAGAGATTATTTATAGAATAAATCTAGCATCAGTGTAACGAAACTGACTTTATCTTCTTCGGGCAAGTGGATGCTAATAGGACATGTTCAAGACACAGGATAGTTGTATTCAGTATAAGCTGACAATAGTCATTTTCTAAATGTTTTATTCTGTCTTACTATGAGCACAGAAAAGGAAGTTAATAGATACCTTCAACATTTCAGGCTCGAAGTGAGATGACTGGTATGGTGGTTGTGTTTTTTAAGACTGACAGAAGGTCCCACTGGCTATATTAAGCTGTTAATATGAAATACGGAAAAAAGCTGAACTAGTAAGAGGTTTTATTCACATTAGTGCAATGTTGTATATAAGCATCGATAATGCAGACAAGAAATCAAACAAGATTGTTTAAATTCTTATTTTAGATAATTAAAGAAGTTCGCAAAACCTGTCACTAATTTGCGTTAGATTTTTTGACGCTAGATCTCAACAGATTTGGTAACCAGACAGATTGCCTCCCCTACCTCCCAGGAGTTATGGCCCTTTAGTTGTCTAAACTTGGCCAAGTTTCTGCTCTCCGACAAGCGTATTCTGTGGCAGTTTTGGCAGTCTTGGTCGTACTGACTCGTACAATGGTGGTAGAGAAATTAGTTGCAAACCTGCATCAAATTGTCAATTTGAGTTGTTGAAGGTTATGTTGACGTCACATTAAAACATACAGTGAAACCCCTCTAGACCACATCTAGAGTGTTCCTAATAGAGGGGTGGTCTTCATTCCAGGATAGAAAATAGTGCAAAACTATTCAAAGGAACATTGATATAGAGGTCTTGTTATCCAGGAGATCTTAACTTCAGGGTGGTCTTTATCAGAGGTTTTACTGTATCTTCATTTCTGATTTCAGACCAAGACGAAAGTGTAATATTTGGACCATAACTGTAAACCTGGCCAACTGAACTTACTGTACCATTGAGTCCTGTTTAATATAATTTCTAAATGTTTGCTAAGCTGTACTAGGTCAGACCTTTCCTCAACAACCACCCAAACGTGGGATGGATCAAAATTGTACTGTTTATTGGTGTAAATATTGAGTTGAGCTCAACCCGTGGCTAGGCTGCGTGGACAGTAATATGCATTTCTATAACCGCCCATGAACAGGCTAAATCAAACAGAGCCTGCAATATTTTCATATTTGTTGTATTAAGTGGCTTTCAAAGTTCCCTTTTCATCTATTTGTATATTCAATTTAATATAATACACAAATCAGCAGAATAAAGAGAAATAATAGCTGTTCTGAACATAACTTCTCATTAAATGAAACAAGCTTAGACCAGGGATCGAACCAGCACGGCAACGGTGCCTAGCCACATAACTCTGAGCAAACTTCATCACCGGTAACGGACGGATAAGTATTGCTGATATTGTGTAATATCAGTGACTGATTACTGAGTCTATATTTTATATGTCTTTTTATGTCTTCTTTTAGTTGACCTAAGAGTACTGAATGGTGTCTTACCATGTCATTCTACTATCTGGATCTAACATGTCACATATTTGATCTACACTTGTATCATTGAGAACTAGTGAAATAAGATGGCATGTGTTACGTTTTCTCACATACTAGTCTACATTTTGTATTTCAGTCACCCGGACAACATTCTGCCACCAGGCACAGGATTGCAAGTGTCACGTCGGTCTACAAATTCTATATTTGGGCGACCTGGAGGGCCTGGGAACTGGAAGTGTCAAGTCTAATGACCTTCTTCTTTGATTCAAGATCAAGTCGATAGACAAACTGTTTTAAAAATTCATCAGACTGCAGACACATTAACCAAACTTTTCTTTGATTAATTTCTAAGATTAAGTTATTTGTAACCAAGAAGCATGGATGTGCCAGCTGATCTAGATCTACACTTGCCACAAAACAATAAAACCTATATATATATATATATATTTGGAGTAAACTTTCAGTGTTATAACTTTATTGTCTGTTGTCCCTTGACTTCACTGAATATGGCTTTTATCCCATGGGCGACTAGTATAGATCCAGATCAGTCTGCACATCCATTCAGTCTGATCAGGATCTATACTGTTCACATTTGATTCATTAAGTTTGTTTTTCTGACCAAGAAGCAAAACTGTAGATCCATATCAGACGTGACTGATGTGCCAGCTGACACTAAGTATGTTAGTGTTTAGTAAGTCATGTTTTAACAATTAAGAAAACCAGTCACTTAGCTAGGCTCCATTATCTTACGGTTTCTTATTTGTTAAAACTTCACTTGATAAATACTAACTATGACTTAATTTTAAGGACCAGTTAATGTCTTCAGACCGCAATGGTTCCAGGCTTTATATTAGAATCCTACTTCTGGCACAGGTATATCGGATACCTGCTGTATAGTTTGTTTAATCTTAAAGAAATTGATAAAAATCCAAAAAGTTTTATGCCATTTATTTATATATTTTACCTATAGGTAAATGCATTAATATAAATCGAGATAATTTAAAATCATTTTTGTAAACATGTTAAATCAATATAATAATAAAATTAATACATATACTTAATATGTTCAATCAATATATAAATGTACATTCATATTTTACAATTGATATATACTCGAGCACAAAAGAAACGCCTAGTGTATATAATTTCAGCATTTTTCTCTAAATTGCTAAACATGACCGGATACTTGCTGTGTTAGGACATTCATTTCTTATACACGCAAGAACCAATGATAAAAGCAGTTTTTTTGTGTGTGCATTATACCATGAAATGTTTGTCTTCTGACTCAAAAATAGATTATAAATAAATTCACTGCTTACTTGGAGGTAATGATTTCTATTTATTCTTAGCTGAGACGTTTCTTTTGTACTCGAGTATATTTACAATGTACATGTATAATCATCATAAACACTTGTAAAATCATGTCAGTATGTACATTTAAATCAATATAATACACTTGCACTTTTACTATATACATGTACATTCAATATATAAATGAAAATCCTTAGAAAGTTAGATTTTTAAATTGTTACTTTTTTAATATTCAATACATATACAAGTATACATGTATGTAATTAAATAATTACTTGAAATTTTGGAACTATTTGTAGTTAATTTAACTATGTTCAAAGATCCGTTTGTATATACATGTACATGTACGCGTATAGTCATATAAATACTTGTAAATTATTCGAAATGTCACCAACTTTGTTTCAATAAAATTAGATTTAAAAAATCAAAAGTTCTTTGTCTTTTTGTGTACATGTATCATTTTATATTTCGCATAAAGTTCACGGTTGAATGTAAATCTAGTTTGCTTTGATATTTAATTACATTATTGATTTTTCAGAGTCAGTGATGCACGACGAACACCAAGCCAGTCCCTCGAGAACCTGAAATCCTGTAATAGTGATAATGTCGGCGTTGTCTTGATCACGTTCACAATCGCCTGCCATTCCTCCTCGGATGGTCCATAACACGAGGATAACTTCACCGTGACCGGATGTTGCAGCTGGCCGACACTGATCAACAGTTCTCTCCAGGCTGCAGACGACATTGTTACGGAGGATAGCTCCACATGTTCTAGATGTGTCATGTCAGGAGAGAGTCGTGGTATGACGTCACCCATATCGATCCACACAAGCTGGAGATGCTGTAGCTGAGTTAATGTAGGAATGGTTTGTATCATCTCCTGGCAGGATGTCATCCTCTCTAACGTTAATGATGATAGGACCGGTGCTGCACGTAGATCTTGCCACAATGTGGCGCTGGCTCTGGCTGTCATCTTCTCTCCCCGTGGCAGGAACTCGAGCTTCTCCAGACATGCTGGATTCACGTGTAGCTCTCTACATGGTACTTTATGAAGATGCAGCATCTTCACCTCGTTCAGACGATGTAGGTCCAAGGTGACGTCACAATCACGGTACTGACCCTCGTGGTCCGAGCAGTCTATCCACACCAGCTTGAGCTGTGTCAGTGTTGTGGTCTGGCTGATATAAGCATAGAGACATTTAAGGTTACTGTGAGTCATGTGAACGTGATCAAGATACAATGATTGTAAGCATGTCAGTCCTGTGAGCGCCGTTATACTGATATCGGACAGAGAGATAACAACATATCGTCTGATAGTGTCAGACATTTCAATGTACGGGCTGATTCAGTGAGGATGTCAGCCAGCCATACTGGTTCCTTGTAACAGTCTTCTACTCTCAATGTCTCCAGGGAGGTGAACACACCAGGATCCAGCGACTGCATGAACTCTGCTATTTTCTTGTCTGGATGTGATACTAGTAGCGATTTCACGTGACCTTTGTTAAAGTGTATAACCGTTTTCAATGTAGATAAATCTGGAGAGTACATGTACCTATCAAGCACAACATAAAGATCGATGGGACAACTTGCATTTCCATTTCTCATACTCTCCTGTAAACACTGCATCTGCATTGATTGGTAAGAGCGTAATGTTTTAGCGTCATCATCCCTGGACATGTCAGTCCTACGCGTCACAACGTCAAGGTCAGCGATCGTCTGCAGCTCACCGGAAATACATGTATATACTTCCGGATTAACACCACATACAAAAATAAATACATTGGACATTTCTAATATGCCTGAAAGAGAGGAACCAATCTTAAGAATTGTTGATTTTACAGATTCGTTTTGCCATTCAGAAGTTATATAAATAGCAGAAAAGAATTCCTGTACAGACTTGTGCTGAAAGAAAACATGATATCGTTTTACTGCGATTATGCTGCTGTCCTTGGTTTGACACAACAGTCCAACTTTTAAACAGAACTCGATTTCGTGTTTGTTTATGAACTTTTTAGCATATTTCCTATCAATTATCAAAGATGATTCTTTTTTCTCGCTAAATAAGGCAAAAAATGCTAATTTCCCGAGCTTCATAATCGGGTTGAAATAAATGTTACATTTCTTGTTTTGTTTTCAAACAATTTGGGACTGCAGCATTATCGTTTGACTGTACATGTATATCCGGCAAATTTTTTTTCTTAAGGCCACGTTTAAGTGTAAATTCAGTAATGTTACTGTAAATTTCACATTTTGATTTACCAATGGGAAGACCACCAAAGAACACACACATAAGCTGAAGCAGAATATACGGAATGTAAATAATATTCCCGATTTGAACTTTCTTGACTTCTTTATCGAAATCTGGAATTCCCTTTCCTGCCAAGTTCAAGTTTCTTTTATTTAGTATTCCGAGCGCATTTTTCTCGAGCAGATTGCGTGTTTTGTTATCAAGAATGGCTATTTCCACGCGTCGATCTATATCTTTTGGCGACAGTCCTACAGTTCCAATCTTCCAGTCTCTGGTTGTTGTTAACACCGTGCAGCTGTCCGGGTGATTGTTGTGCGGTACCTCGGGTTTTCTTGTACATTGACCTGGATGAGCCCACTCATCCAGGCCGTCGAGTATGATAAGGCATTTGTTCTTGTGCAAAATTCTTTGTACGAACTCTCTTGTGTACTGTGTGTTTCTAGACAATTTTTCTGACACCATCCGCATAATCAAGTCATCGAGATTACATTTGGGTTCACTTTGATAATCCCTTAAATGAAGCAGGAACAGAAGATCAAAGTATTTCATGGCGGCTAAGTCCTCATCGTCATAGTTTTCTGTCAGTGACGTCAGAGGGGATTGACTTTGGCACCAGGTCATGGTAAGCTTCTGTGACAGCGAGGTTTTTCCGAATCCAGCGTTTGCCGTAATGTATATCTTTCTATATCGAACATCGCCATTGAGAAATAGTCCACTAACTCTAATTTCCTGCTTTTCTTGTCCATCATTTTCCGATGTTTTACCTCCCTTTTGTCTATTATTGCTCTGTTTGAAATACGAGTCTTTATAAGCCCTCATGGGAGGTAAGACATATAAATCTTCAATAGGAACATTATGTTCATCAACCAGAGGGGATGCCGGTATCATTGACTCGTTCTCCCGATAGTAAGTGATGATGTCTTCTTTAAGATCTGTAAAACAAAGCATTGACTGTTTTATCATTTAATTTCGCTGGGAAGAAAAAATTGCACGGAGGTTAATTTTGTATTATCCTTTTTTATGTCTATACCACACTATTCAATTATTTGAATTCGTGCATTTGACCGAACATGAAATACACAAAAATTAAACCCATTCGAAATCAAGATACCACGCTATGCAAAATTTTGCCGGATGTAGACTACATTTTGAAGCCGATTAAAGTACTACACCAACCAGCATAGCCTGATGTCATCAGATTTGACCACACAACTTTTTTCTCTCCCCCCCCCCCCACCGCCTTTCCCTTGCCTCACCGCCCCCAAATTGTAGTGTGATTGGTTGTGGACTACAGGAATGATACGATGCTTAATTTTCGCGGGCGAGTCTCAGAGTATGAACGCCGTTTAGTTGGCTAATACAAACGCATTACGCTGACATTTAATACTTGTTGTCATCATAACATAATGATATGCCATATGTGCACACTTCTGTCCAGCATCCTAACAGTTACTGTACGTATTACATTTGAGACTGATTAACTGCGAGTTTTTTGTTAAGGGTGGAAAATCGCTCTTTTTTCTATTAAGATAAACATTGCTTAAATAGTTCAGAATCAACTAAAAAAGTCAAATCGGTGTCACTTGTCTACCAAAATTCACAGAATTGACGAAAGATTTCAGTTAACAACTTTTGAATTTCCTTATTGGGTAGCGCATCCTGGTTATCTACTAATTACTTTGTCCAAAATCATCCGCCTCGCTACATGTATCACGTTTTAGCTATGGTGACGTATACTATGTGTATTACAAGAATATTTTATAGCTTCTTGCAGAGTTGTTTATTTTTTTAAATAAAAGTTCATTTTCTATAATAAAAATAATTCGGGCTATATTATAGCTAACATGACTATTCAGAGTCAAAATATCCGGTAAACAGTACTGTTATGTCATTTTATTTCGCGTGGTTTAATTTTTGCCTATTTCGCGCTAATGCAAGTGCGTGAAATCAAACAACAGCGAAATCAAGCCGTAAAATATGATCTTAATTTATGAAATTAATTCAACTGCTCGGATGTATGTGATAAAAAAAACGAGATACGAGGTAACGAAAGTACGATGCTGGTAGGTACTCGCATCCTACTTTCGCGACCTCGAATTGTTGTTTTTGTGTTCACGCCATCGTGTTTTGTCAGGAAAGCGAGATCATGAAAACGCGAAAACACGATGAGAGATCGCAAAAGTACGAGGCGAGGGCGCTATATCAAAATAGAGATTTTGTTTTTGAAGCGCTCGGCGAAAGACCGCATTTGTAGCGGAATATGCCGAAACAGTACAGACTTTCCTCTCTTAAAGCAAGTTTCCCCCATTCAACATGTTCTACAACACACGCTGCATCTCGCTAAGATTCTTACAAGACGGAGAATTGTTAAGATGTATGAAAGTCTGTTGAATCTATAAAACAGAATTTAACCGACATAATATTAGACTACTTTTTACAGGAATTCGCCAAATAATAATGTGTTAATATCCGTGGGTATCGCCTATCGTAACGTGCTTTTTGCAACGGTGTAGAGATGTAAGCTGTATCACTTTTTACTTTGGAGCGATATTACACAACCTATCATTGACATCAATTTGCATACTGTGGTATCATTTAATTCTGCGGGGATGAAATTTCGTACAAAATGTGTGTAGCATTTCCATGGTTTGCACAGATATATCGTAAAGAACTATTAACTAATGTTCTAACCACACCAATAATTTTTTTTTTAATTTCTCAGCGTGGATTCGGAGTATACTCTTCAAACTTGGAACATAATAGGATGGATCATTTTCACTTCTGTTTACGAAATAATCATAAAATTGTCTACACCCGTTTGGATACCACAGACAATAAATAAAGGTAGGGGTAAAAACAAAAGTCACACACTTTTCAGAAGCGGGTAAAGTCTCTGTTAACGTAAAAGTTCGATTCTTACGAAATTTTAAACAAATCTATGCAATTATGTAATTGCTTAGCTGTTACACAGAAGATGGTTCAGCAGTTTGAGTCGGTTTCAGTTTATCCTCGTAACAAAAGCTGGTCAGGATCGATTTTGTGACTTTTGTTTTTAGACTCACCTCGACCAAATGTCCTTGGTGTATGAACGCACCGCGGGATTTTAATGGCAATTTTGTAAAAAGATGTAAAAATGATGCATCTTAATGTGTTTTAAATTTGAACAGTGTATTCCAATTCGATGAGGAGAAATTAATATTTCATGATCGGTGTTAGATTATTAGTTAAGTGTAGATAAAATATTAAAAAAATTAAACCGATTTAAAGGCGGTATTCAAAGATCGGCATTTACTGAAATTGTATCTCAAGATCATCAAACATTGACCGGAGAGGCTATTATCAAATATTTAGCTTTTGATTGATTGAAAATAAAACGAGGCTCTAAATGAACCAATCAAAAGGCTGAGTTTTGAGAACGATGTCCAAACTTAGTTTACTGCGATGACACTTGGCCAGCCATTCCCTACCCAGGATGCTGTACATTTGCTTATTTCGACAAAATTAAGAAAGCAACATTTTAATGTTATAACTGTACGACATTATAAACTGCTTTTTCCTTTACTTATTAAATTACTCATAACGTGTTAAGTCTTTTTGGGGCAATTTGAAAGAAAGAAGTCGCTGTTTTAACAGTTTAAAGTGGTTTGAGAGAGGGCTGGTCAAGTACATGTAGCGGTGTATGATTTGTTTGATCTTGATCTCAAACTTACAACATTTAATGATCTTGCACAAAATTATCTGAATATTAATATGTTTACATGTGTGTAGATTAAAGACAGTTTGCTTATTTAAACTATTTAATACGAAAACATGTTTTTCAAGCATTATACAAATCTGTATTTTTATATATACAATATGTACTATACTTTCACGATAATGTAATACTGACGTCACTTTGCAATAACGTCACTAATCTCTGTAGTCGCCCCGAACATGCTGAATGAACATCGTATCCAAACACTACGGAACCACTGGTGCTTGGAAGACGGACCCCGTCTGCCCCCCCCCCCCCCCCCCCCAAAAAAAAAAAAAAAAAAATTAAATAAATTAGGGTCTACACAGGGTCTATACTACATAAACTCATCTTTTTTGTTTTGTTTTGATAGATTGGGATCGATATCAGTCTATCCATACCGAATTTAATACAAAAGAGTTTGGTTACAATGCAGGTACATGTATATGAGCGAATTCTGATTGGACGAGCGATAATGAAGTAGTAATTTTGATTGGACGAGTATTTAAAAATTTGATCGAACCGCTGCAAGAATATATGACGCGATAGACTGCGTCCAATCAGAATTCACGCATATCATTCTTTGTAACCAAAGTATTTACCTCGGACATATTTGTTAGTATGGCATCGGCATAATGAAAAAATGGATGAAATGTTCTTAATTTCCGAGCCAGTGCTCGGCGAAATTCAACAGAGGAATAATTAAATTTTCGATCGATACCCGATTTGATAAGGTTAGTGCAATATTTGTTTCGATGCTGATTTTTAAAAACTGTGTTTACATTATGGCTTGAAAAATAGGATCGGGGTTATTTACCTTCTCGATATAGTCGGGACACGAATTTTCAGAGAACTTGGTATTTGATAGTAAATTCGGTATGGATAGACTGATATCGATCCCAATCTACCAAAACAAAACAAAAAAGATGAGTTTATGTAGTATAGACCCTGTGTAGACCCTATTTTTTTTTTTGGGGGGGGGGGGGGGGGCGGCCAGTTTGGAGAAAACGGGGTCCGTCTTCCAAGCACCTGTGTACGGAACTGGAGATGTCATTAAATATTCGCAATAATATCATAATTCATTCGATTTTATTTCGGAATACATTTATTTGCATGTAATTCTAAGACATTTATTATTCCTGAACAGTTCTTATTTAAATTATGAAAAGAATTCCTAAAATGAAAAAAAAAAACAGCTGCAGCAGCGTGTTAGTAATTTGCGAAATTCTGATAGTGTGAAAAATGTCGGGATAATGTGATTTAAGTATTTCCTGTGAATTTCTAATTGAAAATAATTTGTAATAAAAATTATTAATGAAAAATCGATCTGTGTACGTAAATTGATGATGTCAATGGTCAACTCAAAATAGCAGCCAGTGCTCAGTTTTCCACAAGCATTATTGTTTATCAAAAACATTTATCGTCGAAATCTGAAACGTAAGAATTTAATAGAAAGTCTTATTTACGTAATTTTCCTCCACCATGTCGTCAAAAATGAATACAGTTCAATCACAATGATACACATAATTATTTATTCACAACATAAATACATTTTTTAAACTACCTTTTGGTTTGAATGATAAACTGTCGTCATTTTCTGTACATTTTAAAATATGAATAATGTGCGTTCATTTGAAACACGGGATTTGTCTAACGTACATACATTACTTTTCAGGAAATCATATCGTCTTAAGACGATACTGACAGGTCATGCGCATTGACCAGGTCTTAATACCATGACAAATTTCGAGAAAGTTTTGAGACAGGTTTCCGGTACAAAGTATCTAACCATTCAACATTTTCGAGACCGGTTACTGATCTGATGCAACTAACCAATCACAAGCTGGGGTTTCGAAACTGGTCTTCGATTTGGAACAACTACATGTAACTAATTACAAGCTAGAGTTTTGAAACTGGTCTCCAATTTGGAACAACTAACCAATTACAAGTTAGATTTTCAAAACTGGTTTCCGATTTGGAACAACTCACCATTTACAAGCTAGAGTTTCGAGACTGGTTTCCGATTTGGAACAACTAACCAATTACAAGCTATAGAGTTTCGAAACTGGTTTTGATTTGGAACAACTAACCAATTGTAAGCTAGAGTTTCGAGACTGCTATCCGATTTCGAACAACTACATGTAACTACCTGTAATTACAAGCTAGTGTTTTGAAACTGGTCTCCGATTTGGAACAACTAACCAATTACAAGCTAGATTTTCGAGACTGGTTTCCGATTTGGAATAACTAACTAATCACAAGCTGAAGTTTCGGGACCGGTATCTGATCTGAAGCAGCTAACCAGTCACAATCTAAAGTTTCAAGACCGGTATCTGATCTGAAGCAGCTAACCAGTCACAATCTAAAGTTTCAAGACCGGTATCTGATCTGAAGCAGCTAACCAGTCACAATCTAAAGTTTCGGGACCGGTATCTGATCTGAAGCAGCTAACCAGTCACAATCTAAAGTTTCGGGACCGGTATCTGATCTGAAGCAGCTAACCAGTCACAATCTAAAGTTTCAAGACCGGTATTTGATCTGAAGCAGCTAACCAGTCACAATCTAAAGTTTCGAGACCGGTATTTGATCTGAAGCAGCTTACCAGTCACAATCTAAAGTTTCAAGATCGGTGTCTGATCTGAAACAGCTAACCAGTCACAATCTAAAGTTTCGAGACCGGTATTTGATCTGAAGCAGCTAACCAGTCACAATCTAAAGTTTCAAGATCGGTGTCTGATCTGAAACAGCTAACCAGTCACAATCTAAAGTTTCAAGACCGGTATTTGATCTGAAGCAGCTAACCAGTCACAATCTAAAGTTTCAAGATCGGTATTTGATCTGAAGCAGCTTACCAGTCACAAGCTAAAGTTTCGTGATCGGTGTCTGATCTGAAACAGCTAACCAGTCACAAGCTAAAGTTTCGTGATCGGTATCTGATCTGAAGCAGCTTACCAGTCACAATCTAAAGTTTCAAGATCGGTATTTGATCTGAAGCAGCTTACCAGTCACAAGCTAAAGTTTCGGGATCGGTATCTGATCTGAATCAGCTTACCAGTCACAAGCTAAAGTTTTGAGATCGGTATCTGATCTGAAGCAGCTAACCAGTCACAAGCTAAAGTTTTGAGATCGGTATCTGATCTGAAGCAGCTAACCAATCACAAGCTGAAGAACATATATTGAGACTTGTCTCTGAATTAAAGCTACTAATCAATTGCAGGCTGTAGTTTCAAGACTGGTATTTACGCTGTGTTTTTTTTCATGATAAAATATCAAAATCATGTTGTATTCAATATTTACTATTGAAATAGCAAAAGCACATAGTACGTAATATATTTTTGGCACGGACCTATGAACGATCGACCGGATTAATAGATGTGTTTTTAAAAGCAATTAGCCGGGACAAAGAAATTTCCTCATTTTAATGATTTATGTTCCTTTTCAAATTTATTGATCATAAGTCTGCGTAGAACTCAAGGGCTGCTGTTATCAAGATATTAGTTATTATTTGTTTTAGTCACATTGAGATCGAGACGGAGTATGCCCTGTTTTAGTTTTGTGCTCGAATTAAATAAGTTTGACATTAATGAAATTCTTCACTGGACATTGTATAATTATTTAACATAAATAGAATTAATTTTGTTTCATAAGTCTTAGATTGTATCTGTCCCCCATAACTCAGTATGTATTGATTACTTTAACACTACTGACCCAGTATTATAATTTAAACGGCCCCAACGGTTTCATGACAGAAATATGGCCATTTCATTAAGTAACATCAGAATGACCTTTGACAGTGTATTTAAAATTTTATTTAGTTCATACCGTGGAGACAACCTTGCGTTGCCTCAGTGCGGCTACGTTGCTTTAATCGTTAAAATGGTGCAGTTAAATGTTTTCATACTTAACTAATTATAATCAACACTCATGCAGTGTCATTTCTGTCTGATTTCATTTAAAACAGTCTAACCGCCAAGATGATGATTGTGCAGTAAATACAGTCCGAACACATTTTAATTTTCACGTCACGAGCAATGTGCAAAAAGGAAGGGGTGAAACGATACAGCCACCTCACGATACGATAAATATCGCGATACACATTTGCGATACGATTCTTTTCCATACGGTACAATGGTCATCAGGAAAGATCACTGAAGATTATTTCCTTAGCCTTTATAATTTATTTTTAAACATTAAATAAGCTACAATAAACTGAATATCAGCTATCAACTGTTTGATTAACTGAAGAATAAACCTTTTGACTTGACAATAATAATTCCAACAAATTATAAGAAATAAACTCGACAAGGAAGCTACATCAAATACTGTCTGATAGCTATCAACCTATCATCTGCTATCACATTAAATGAACACTGCAACAGTCTCATTTATCGCCTTTGCTTTTGGGTGCATTGGACCAAATTTGAATGAAGATGAGTAGCCATGTTCGAAGTGTTTCCAGCTTTGTAACTGACGTCAAAAACATATCTTGCGTGCGACATGCGTTTGGGTTGATTTTATATTGTTCTCTAAACCCAAAGTATTTCCACACTGCTGACGTTTGCTGGTGCATTTACAAGTTTAACAGTTTAACAGTTTGACGATCACAATCTTTGTTTTCCTCCACCATTTGCAAACAACCAATAGGACAAGTGTAGATGACTGCTTCGTCCGGCTCCGAGCGCTTTCAATTTTAAGTAATGACATTAATAAAGTTATTTAACTGAAATTCGTAGCATTGTAAAATTTCGATAAAAAATATTTTATTGCTATTATTTCACAAAAGTTAATAAGTTAAAAAAGTGTATGCAACAATAAAAGATCGTAGATAGAGGGAATGTGGCTGCTTGATGCCGTCATTTAAACGTGTCTGAAAAGAAACTTGCGAATCGATTTGATATATGGATTAAGCCTCAACCAATAGAAATCGGCGAAACAAAACGGAAAAATGAACAAAAGATACATGTTATAATTTATAACTTTGCTGACGAAACCGAACCGAAATCGGCGTTGTCAAACTGTGAACTGTACAGAGAGGAAAAACTACGGATCGTATCGTACCGCGGTAAACCTGTTACACCTCTACAAATAAGAACTAGTGTCACTTAACTATCTGCTTTCATACATGAAACACAAGTATGTTTTAAATGCTAGGGCGGATATAAATCGACCGGTACTTATTTCCAGCGGAACTACATTTTAGATGCTGCTTGGTCCCTGGTCCAGTTTGGTTGAGACATAAACCAGGGGCGGATCTAGCCGTCATTGACAAGTGGATTCATAATTGTGTTAGGGCATGCCGCTCAAGAAAAAATCTGAAAACAGTGGTGCGGTTTGGCGTATTTTGGAGCGTTCTGAAGACAATCATGTATATCCAGCCTGTTCACGTGTTATTAATGCAGATAATAATGTGTGACTGAACAGATGAATATACAACATACTCGTCCTTCGAAATTTCTTTGATTTCCTAGTGACCTTTTTTAAGATCTGCCACTCTCAGTTCATATTGGTTAATAAAGCTTCCTTTCAAAAATCGATAAGATACTAGTTATAGGCGTACACGACTTAACTCTTAAAAAGTGTTCCTTCTGAAATCCCATATCAATTTAAAGGGTTGTCTTTTGACCCCCTTTTAAGCATGTTGGATAAATGATTTCAAAATGGGCGCGACCTTCGAAATCTTTACGAAGACGATTACATTACTGGAAAACGTTGTAAACCGCTGCTGCCAGCTAATTTGCAAGATAAGTTACAGCAGCGATCTATAACAGCTCAGCCGTCCCAGAAGGGACGGAAGTGCATTACTTACAAGTGTCATTTACGTCACAGATCTGTGAAAACTCACTCAGTCCAGGAGAAATACAACTGCATTCCTTGCACGTGTCATTTACATTACAGGTTCATCCATTTCGACATGACGAGTTTTCTGCCGTATGTGTGACAACTCAATCCTACATTATACATTGTATTTATTTAACCTTAGTTTCTTATCTAAGTTGGTTAACTAATAAATCTATATATCAATATGTCGGCACATCGATGATTTTATCAGCCGTACCGTCTAACGGACACTCGGACAGTAGTTCAGTGTTTCACTTATTTTTCTTTATTTCTTTGAGATATTTTGCAGTTAATCTGATCTCGGACATTAAACATGTTTGCGTAAGCATTTATGCTTCTCTAATAGCCTTGGTTGCACACTTTTCTAGAGTTAAAGATATTTGTTTAAAAATAATTCGTTAAAAGATTTGAAAGTGTGTTAATTGTAATAATGACAACAAATTTCGCTGCTAGGTACTTTGTCCATCACGTACATGGTAATTACAGTTACTCGTCGAAAACCTTAAAGTTCACAACATCTACTACAGTTACTGGCTAGAACCATGGTCACCAATAGCATCTACAGTAACTGTTATTGGCCGAAAACCGTGGTCCAGAACAACAACAATAATAACTACTATTGCAGTTAATGGCCGATAAAAATGGTCCACAACTACAACAACTACAGTTACTGGCCGAAAACCATGGTCCACAATTAAGTCAACAACAACTACAGTACTGGTCGAGAACCATGGTTCAGAACAAAAAACACTACAGTTACTGAATATTTACAAATCCAATAACTGGCCGAGAGCCATGGTTCACGAAGAAAACGGGAGATCGCCCAAGTACCACGAGCAGTGACCCTTTAGAACTGTATCTTTAGTTAAATGGTCGGCAATTTCAAAGTAACTAGGTGAGATAAGATATAGGATAAAACAATTTTGTGACAAGTTATTCTTTTGAATACTTCCAATATGAGTCGGTTTAAAAATTATCATTAATATTGCAATCAATTATATGGTATGATAATCTTTAATGGCCGCTTAATCAAAAAGTTCTAAATTCTTTGTATTTTTTGTAAATGTTAAGCATTGGTAATATGCTTGAAATATTTTTTGAGAAAACCATTTTACCAAAACAAAAATATTCGTAATTCAGTGGAGAAGTCACACCACTTTTCCTCGCCAAACACCCCAACTTTCTGGATCTGCCACACCTACTTGACGTAACTTATCGCCAATTTAAAGGTAAAGATCTGTAGCACTTTTTTTTAAAACAGTAATGATTAAAATTTACTTGAGTACTTTGTTGGTAAAAAGCAGGAAAACTTTTATACATTGAATGCCGTTTAGCAAAATCGCTCTAAATAATTCAGAATATGTCGCTTTATCTCTCACTGCGATTAATAGAAAAGCCACATAATTTCTTTCCATATTCACTCATTAGTTCAAGATTTCTAAGTATGGGTATAATTATAAAAATGCTGTGAAAATATAAATCATGCGGGGATGCACTGAATATTTGATTAATATGTACATGTATAAGTGTGCTGTTTACATTGTTGTTGTTGGACATTAAACATCACAACACAGTAATATCATCAACAAGAAAACGGCAAGAACACTTATCTTAGAATTAACCCTCCTTTTTTACGTTTCATGTGCGCAGCGTCTGGAATAAAACGCTATCAATGGTATATATTCAGATTGTTCGTGTTTAACATTTTTGGACAAAGATCTGTTACAGAATTGCTGGCCTTCATGTAAGAATACGTTAAACCAGTAAACAGTTCTCTCTTTAATTAAGATTCTGAGTTTACGTTTAGCATTGCTCGTCATGTTGACACTGTACATTTTACATTACTGGTCAGGATCTGTTTTGCTATGTTTGTATAATACGGTTAACAAATCATTATAATTGCGCGTATATATATATGATATTTACAAACACATGATTTCAGCCAGTATTTTCGTAGAATGTTAATAGGATAGTCTATGTCATTATCCGTGTTGTAGTTCTATTCCGTTTTCCCGATATTCTTGTTTCTCTCGCTACCATATATAAACGTTGATCGTGTATTATTTTGTCACTCGAGGTTGAATATTTCACAGCCCATGTTCAGAAGTGGCAAGTTCCAACCCACCCACCATATTTGCTTCGATATGTCGTCACCTTCTGATTGTTCATATTTCTGTTTCTCTTTCAGAATCCTTATAGAAGAGAAGTTGTCGCAGAATGGTTTTGTTTTAGTTTGCAATGGGCTTTATTCTCAAATGTTAGTATTTTTTGGTTTCTGGAGTACCTTGAGAGACGTCGTTAATGCTACAAACAAAACCTGGTCCATTCGATTTTATATTGTACACGAAATGCTGTCAGATATAAATACCTGTATCATAAGTTCGTGTTTTTTGTTTTCTAGAAACATGTATTATTATAATTAATTCACTAATGACTTAAAGTGAGTAAAAAGCATTATAAACACTGATCTTCTACACAATAACCATCGGATGAACTTTTTCTATTCTTACTTCTTTGAATTTCTTAAACAAGTATCGATCTGTATAAATTCTTCAGTTTTCGATTATGATTAAGCTGTGCAAACCACGATTAGTCAAGAACGAAATCTAATTTATCGACCAAGCGTCATCATTTGTTTATTTCTTCAGTGTGAAGAATAATTGTTTTGTATGAAACAAGAGCTCATACTTTGTTGGCTAACATAAATAAACCGTTTAGCATCATGTAAAGAAAGGACTTTAAAAGCAACTTTGTTTATTGAGGCTAATTACAAGATCCCTGACAATATAAATACAGCTAATTTAATCTCATTTGCAAACATACAGAAAGATACATACTTAATACCAGTTCAATTTCCCGGAGATGTTCCGTCTGGTGATCTTGTGCTTGTTTAAGTTTCGCGACATCATTTTCAATGTCCCTTACTCTCTGAAAGAAATCAGTGAGAGTTATAATAATATGCTCGTTTTTCTGTAATTATCTCAACCAGGGACATTAAACCTAAACCAAAACTCCAATGGTGCTCTTTTAGTTTATTAATTTCTTGTTAGAATTTACAACAACACATACCGAGAAGCTGTTTTAGTTTCGTTTATTTTTGCTGATTTAACTGCGGTTGCTATGGTCTCTGGTATGTAATGATGCTAGAACAGCCATCGGCTACTTTTAAGAAGAAACGGATTCCCTTAAATTGATCTGCCATTAAGAAGAAAGTATTATCAAAATCTGAATATGTAAAATAAAAGTTGTAAGCACATACAATTTCTAAATATATTCATAAATTAAACCAACAATCATAATCAGGGTTTCACTACTCGTACTTGTACTCATACTCGTACTTACTCGAGTACTAATTTTCAAGTACTCAGCAGGACTCAGTACTCATCTGAAATTACGAGTACAAGTACTCGTACTTACTTAAGTACTGAAGAAAAATGGTCAGTACTTATGAGTACTTTACGAGTACTATATGAGTACTTTCACACTTTAATGAAATATTATGAATTGAAATAAAACTTAACCTAACGAAAAGTAAGAAATAATTCATTAATATCACATATTGGGCAGGGTAATTAAACAACTTTTGTATATATATATATGCTGTTATGTTCTTACTTGTTTTTTTTTTGTTTTAATACTATTTCATGCATTATATTAAATCATTAAATAAATCATTATAATGGTCAATGATGGTTGAAACGCCTTACTAATATTTACAGTGCATTCAATACGATTATAAAACTTAGCAATGGAGTCAACAGAACTGATTATCACTTTATTATAATACAATGGAAATAACATGTTTTCTCACCTTTGCAAATGTGATTATGGTGAGACCAGATAGGTGTAGATGACACTTTTGAAAGGCTAATGATGTTACTATGCAATACATGTACATGTGACAATTGAGAGTTAATTATAATAATTGTTAATAGTCAATTTTTTCAATACTGGAATACTTATGATTTCTGTTTGTGCTTATATATTTTTTGTCTAGGGATAATAAAATTATTATTACTTCATTATAAAAATTATAAGAACATACCTCATTTGAATAAGTGTATAGTATGCTATATAATTATAAAAATAATACTACAAGTTTTTGTACTCGCAAAATACTCGTGAGTACCTTAAGTAGTACTCAGTACTTACTTAAGTACACTCACAAAAGTGAGTACTCAGTACTTACTCGAGTACATCTTAAGCATCCAGTACTCAGTACTTACTCGAGTACTGAACCTCAGTACTAAGCGAAACCCTGATCATAATCTCTTGTAAATGTAGTAGGTTGTAGACGTTTAAAAGCGTTTCAATACTTTTCGACTTCATCAGATACATGTAATGGCAATAAACCTAGCGAAGATATTTTGAATAACAGTATTACAACTTTTAGAAGCTTCAATACATACATAATACAGACAGTTAAACTTACATCTGAAACATTTTTTAATTTAACATGTTTATTTTATTTTCACCACCCTTAAAAACCCTTATGCCTATGGTTGTATTACCTAATTAGAATGAAAATTAATAGTATTGACAAGAAGCTCATCTTGTAAGACCCAGTGATAGATTAACCTAGAAAGCGTTCATTTTCCATCTGGCTGGTTTCCAAATACCTAGTTTCACAAATAAACAAAAATCTTCCGGAAAACGCTCAGTTTGCCTTAGTCATTACATTTACCAATTGTACACAAAACGTAGCATGCATGATAGGGTTTAATGAACAAGAGTTTATATTTTTTACAGGTACCATAAATGACACCAGTATTCAGTATATGCTCGGAACGACAGTGTTAGGATTCGTCTCTTGCTTGTCTATAACGGTGTAAGAATAAAAATCACGAGAAAATACGAGGTTTACCGTCTGCAAGACGTTTATCTGTAGATCATGGTTATCGACTTTCATACGTAGTTCTGACAACTCGATTTGTACTCTTGAGCTGCAAGACTCTGCAGTCTCTTGAAATTTTTTAAGTGCTTCTTCTTGTTTCAAATCCATGTATTTCTTTACTTCTTCTTTTTTAAACTCAATCTCTTTGTTTGATTCATCTCGTATATGCTTTAGTTCTTCTGTTGCCAGAGTGATGGATGCAAGTGCCGCCCGACATACCTCCGCCTCTGTCTCTGTTGTTATGATGAAGTTTTCTTGTTGAAGCTTAAACATATAATTTTAATAAATAAATAATTATGTACTAAAAATAGTTACTTGCTATAAAGAAAATTTAGTCAGCTGATATATTTATATACACTGTGTTAACTCTACCGAAAAACGAAATTTATTCTGTATTATATTATTTTAGAGGGATATTCTAATGACTATTTTAACACAATTCATTTATTCGCGTACAATAAAAAAGTTGTAGATCTTTGCAAAATGTACATGAAATACAGAATTATTACTCGAATTGTGCTTACACTTTTAAGATTTATCACTGCTTGCTTTGAGCATGTTTTAGCTTTAAGCTCCTTGTCATCTTCAAGAAGTGTAATGATATCATTTATTCCATCTTTGAGCTGCTGGTCTTCCAGTTCCATGGACGGTGAGTGAAACACGCTATTCCTCCACTCTCTGATCTGAGTAACAAATAACATATGCTCACAGTATCGTTCAATCATAAATAAAAATGATAGAACTCAGAACTTTTTTGAGTATTTCAACTACTACTACTTAGTGAAATATTATACACTCGAATATGATTTCAGTTATCAAAACAATAAAACATCAAAACCTATTTTTTAAAATAAGCACAGTCGAACTTTGATGGCTCGAACACTGATCACTCTAACACCACCCTTCTCTCGAACAGTTCGTCCGTTCCCGATCTAAAACTTTAAATTTTCTATATTGTTCTACCTCCGATGGCTCGAACTACCCATAACTCGAACAGTCGAAAATTGTAATTATTTTGTAATATTTACAAATTATTTAGAAAATTATAAACCCATTCTCAAATACCAACCACGGATCGTTCGAACTACCGATGGCTCGAACAAAATCTGCCGTCCCGTGGAGTTCGAGCCATCGAAGTTCGACTATCCTTTTTGAAAGGTCATGCAGCATTGATATAGTGTGACCTCCATTGTACTTGAATTATTATTATTATTGCTTATACTACATGTAGTTACTACTAACTCAAAGCTTGTCAAGTCGATTTTTAATTGAATATCAAAAGCAAAATAATTAAAACACTGATAGTTGAAATGTAATTTAAAGAATCCGTACCTTGTCAAACAGATTAATTGAGGATGAAACACGTCCTTGAAAGAATGTACAGTTGATAAACAAATGCAGTAGTCCTGCGACATCTGTATCAGCTGCTGATGTCTTCCTGTCGTATCCTGGAACATTAATGAAGCATTTGGCAATCTCCCATGGGTGAGTGGTCCACTTTGTGATGTCTGTATTTTTCCAAAAGGGCTGAAGTGTCCCGTGAGTTTTGACGATTTCATCGTAGATGCGGCCACATATATTGTTTGAACAGCTAATAGTATTGCTTAGAAGACAATTGCAGTTACGTTGGCCAATGGGGCACTGCTTAACTTTAGGAGCAGGGGCGTGCGGCGGTTTTAGCGTTTTCAGCTTGCACACATTGCAAGTTGATCCAGGAGTCAGTCCTAAAGTCTGCAAGATTCGACTGTGCTCGTCATTGACAACTTCATCGGCAAAGTCACCAATACCGGCTTTGAGATATTTTAGCGCCAGTCCACCTTTGACCCAATTATTGTATTTACTATCTTGTAACTGAGTTTTATGACAACCTCTGAACGACATCTGGAAAAAATCAATATCTTTACTTTTATAATTGTTTTATGAAAAAATGTTTGTACGAAGAGATGTTTATTAAGAGAGTATAGCATGTATAATGTTGATAGATATTTTATAAAGTGTATTATAAAATACGACTAAATCTTAGAACTGGAATGAATTGTTGACTCAACAACATATATCAAGAACAAAATGCCTTTTTAAATTAAATCCAATCGATCCACCAACATAAAAGTGCATACCACATGCAGATAATGATACATTCGAGAAAATAGGTTACTCAATACCTGTCGACGAACAGGATTTGCAAGTTTTAAATACTCTGAACCCACTTAACCAATGTTCTAACTACACCGATCATATTATTTGAATTTCTCTGCATGGATTCTGTATAAATTCTTCAAACTTGAAGCACAATACGATACATCATGCTTTTGAATCCACTGCATCAATAAAAAATGAAATGCATAATAAGGATGGCCACATTCAGCAGTCACAACCTCCCCACACAGCCAAAAGGTAGAGAGGAGAAGAGAGCAAGATAAGGGAAAATCAAAAGTGGTAGCGAGTATATGCTTGGTTAACAAAGATTCGTGTCTTCTAAATTAAATATGGATTTCTTTGCAATTCTACCATAATCTGGTTGATAAGTTGTTCGACAGAAGATGATTCAGCAGTTTTATCCGGCTAGTTTTGGTTTACCATCATCGCATAAGCTACGGTGAATATTGTTACATTTGGTTTTGCCCCCATATGAATCAACCAGGGGATTTGAATAACAATTTCATAAACAGAAGCAAAAAATGATTTATTATAGTATGTTTTAAATTTGAAGAGTGTACTCCACTTCCCTGTGGAGAAATTAAAATTTTATAATCGGTGTAGTAAGAACATTGGTTAAGTGTACGTTTTGTTTTTTGTTTTGATTTTATGCAGTATACAATATTGATTTCAGTAGAAGCTGTATAGAGACCTATTTACTAGGGATGGGAACGAGTAGCAAAAATGATACTCGGGTACTCGGATCTTTTTTCGATCGAGTACTCAAAACTTTCATAAAAAGTCAGAGGAAATATCAGCTGCTTACTATCGTACCGGGTATGATCATATCAGACTGTCTATCAATATTTTTGAGAAAGTAAACATCATATTGACAGGAATCAAACATAATTTAAACAAGCAAACATAAATTAGCTCGTGTCACAAACTAGAGCATCCCCGAAAATGTACACATCGTGAAAATATTGTATGTTTACGATATTTTATTTGTTTGTCGATTTGCTAATAAAAGTGTGTTGTTATTGAATTTAACATCAATGTCAAATCTTAGATTTGTATTAAAATATGATATACCCGACAATACACTCGTCGTTCTTAAAACATTAAGGTGCAAATTTTCATGATTGCAAATTGTCTGGGTTACTGATGTTTCTTTGACATCAAACAATAGCGACAATTAGCGTCAATTATCAGAAGTGCAAATATCTGTCATCTTGTTTATTTGAAACCAGGTGCGAGATGTGTACCATAAATTGTCAGCCGACGATTTGTAACATTTCATAAAAACGACTGTTATACAAAAATTATTGATATTTTTAACATTTTAATCAAGTACTCGAATACCTGTTGAAAAACTCGGTACCCGAACGTGAAGCGAGTTTGGGAGGCTGTGTCTAGTGAACGTGGCTATGCCTGCTATGAATATTTCACTTTTTAAGAAACAAAATCAAAATCCGTAACAAAAACTAATCTTATTGAATAAAACTTATAACTTTGAAAAAATGGTTGCTATAATTATGATGTCAGACAATCATATTATGTTTCTAAGCTCTACATTTAACCGCTACCTTAAAAAGGGACAAGAAAACACAAACACACAAAAAACAAAAACATTAAATATGACAGACGATGGACAACGGGGGACTTCATCTGATTAAAAAATGATAAAATATCGTAATTTTTGCGTTGCTTGTTTAACGTATCCTAGGTTATATGCATTAAATGCACGGACTGTTAAACATACATTTCATTAGGAAATCAAGATATTTATATTTGTTATAATAATAATCGAAGTCGAATCTATAACGCCCGCTTCTCACATCAACAGTCAAATATGGCCAACTTTTTGGTTATAGGGAAAATAGTGAAATATTCATAATTATCAGGAATGAACCGACTTAAAGAAGACGCTGTCTCCCCACTCACCCAACAAACGGAGAGGAAAAAGAGAGCATTGGTTTAAAAACGAATAATCTCAAAATATATACTACACATAATGAAAGAAAATGAGAACCAGAGGGATTATCTATTTGCAGCGTGCCTCTAGCTGGGAGCGAACCCGCACCATCATAAATGAATATTCGATAATTTAGCTCCAACCCACTCATCAACCTAAAAATGTTGCGTGCAAGATCATACAAACATAATAAGCTAACGGTATTGTCATGCAAAGCAGTGGGTACTTTCTTTAGACCAGAGCACCAGGAGTCAAATCAGACAAAAGTATGATAGGATAATAAATAATAATAAATAAGAGCGTCCCCGATTTCTTGTCCAAGACTGTGGCTTTATTTCAAACGCAAAATTATATTAGTTTATTAACTATAGTGGTTTAAAGATAACGAATCAAATTATACTCATGTTTTCGTTTATTTTAATTCTTCATTTTTATTTCTTTTATCGGAAGGCTTAATTTGAATTTTTTTTTCAGGGTGGGGTGGAAGTGAACACCACATCCTTTCACTTCACCTATGGCAATTAAAACACATGCACTGTACATGTCTTTCCGTATTTTTACGTTCATAGTTCATGTATAAAATGACAAAACATAGATATTATTAGTTTATGTTAAGGTGTGTGGGTGGGCATATAACCATGACAATATTTTTTAGGTTGGACCTCAAGTTCTGCTAAACCATATCTTAATACCTTTTAATTCTTAGCTATTTACGTTTTGGCTGTGCGGGGTGGCTTTCTTTTCTGGGTGTGACAATTCCTGATTCTTATTTTTTATTTCAGACAAATAATAATTGGAAGTGCGGTTGGGGCTAGGGACATGCTACTATACCCATATATTGTTTTAATTGTTTCGTGTTTTCGGAGGTAGGGGGTTAGGAATAAGGGAATAACATTAAGATAAAATTATTTTAAAGGGGCGAACATATTAGAAATTATTGTTTAAGGAGGAACTGTAACTGAGATGAGAGGACATACAATTATATGATGTCTTTGAAATGTTAACCTCTCTCCGTTACCCGACTTTTAAATGTACTTAAGACACTTGCACTATAGCAAAACGAATGGGTAAGTTGAAAACTAAAATTGTTCAACATTTACCTTGTACCTATTTTCGACACATAGTTTTATATGTGTTATATATTCTTCGCTTTATATCAGTCTAAAGCTGATAAGTATGGCCGCAATAAAAAAGTCTTTCCACACAGTCAAAAAGCAGAGATGAAAAGAAAGCATGGGTTTATAAAATGTCCAATTTTAAAATAAACACCACAAACAATTCACGAACATGTTAACCAGGTCAGAGATATGGTTCATCTGAATCAGGTTGTTTGTTACCATAATGATACAAACAAATCATGAGTTATATATTTGGCATTTTAGGCACATAATGATGTTTCCATGTGTAATTTATAACATTTTTAAATTAGCGCAAGATTCATTTTTCAGTCAGTTTCTATTAGCTGCCTGGCTGGATAAAAATAAGAACAACAACAAACAACAGTCAGGGCTATCCGATCAACCTTTTTGTCCCGGCTAGCTCAGTCAATTGCGTCGTCGGAATAGTATGGGTAGACGCTGACGCCATCACGGTGCGGTTTCGCTCCCTAGTAGACGCAATACCATTTGAAATTCAAAGTAGCGCTATTTGTGTAGTATGGCAGCTGTAAACAGTCTCCCCGTAAATATAGTCAGTACTGTTATCAGTAAAATAATCCGTTACCGATGTCATGCGGTGATGATAACGTTTATCAAGGCTTTCCGATCAAGTGTTTTCGGGGTTGTCTCAGCTAGCTCATTAGCGTTTTCGGAATTGCATGGCTTGGGCCTGTTCCCATTACGGTGCTGTTTCGTTTCTCAGTGGAGGCAATATCAAATTTGAAATTCACTGTAGCGCTATTTGTGCAATGTGGAGGCCGTAAAAGTATACCCGTTCATATAATTAGTGTTGTTATCAGAAAAAATAATCCATTACCGATGTCAAGCGGTGATGATAGCGTATATGCGGGCTATCCGATCGACCTTTTGGGGGGGTAGTCCCTGATAGCTCAGTCGGTTGCGGCGCTGGAAACACATTGCTAGGCGCTAACGCCGTGACCGAGCGGGTTCTCTCCCCGTTATAGGTAATATCATTTCATAATGGAAACACATTGCTAGGCGCTAACGCCGTGACTGAGCGGGTTCTCTCCCCGTTGTAGGCAATATCATTTCATATTGGAAACACATTGCTAGGCGCTAACGCGTGACTAAGCGGGTTCTCTCCCCGTTGAAGGCAATATCATTTCATAATGGAAACACATTGCTAGGCGCTAACGCCGTGACTGAGCGGGTTCTCTCCCCGTTATAGGCAATATCATTTCATAATGGAAACACATTGCTAGGCGCTAACGCCGTGACTGAGCGGGTTCTCTCCCCGTTGTAGGCAATATCATTTCATATTGGAAACACATTGCTAGGCGCTAACGCCGTGACTGAGCGGGTTCTCTCCCCGTTGTAGGCAATATCATTTCATAATGGAAACACATTGCTAGGCGCTAACGGCGTGACCGTGCGGGTTCTCTCCCCGTTATAGGCAATATCATTTCATAATGGAAACACATTGCTAGGCGCTAACGCCGTGACTGAGCGGATTTTCTCCCCGTTATAGGCAATATCATTTCATAATGGAAACACATTGCTAGGCGCTAACGCCGTGACTGAGCGGGTTCTCTCCCCGTTATAGGCAATATCATTTCATAATGGAAACACATTGCTAGGCGCTAACGCCGTGACTGAGCGGGTTCTCTCTCCGTTATAGGCAATATAATTTCATAATGGAAACATATTGCTAGGCGCTAACGCCGTGACTGAGCGGGTTCTCTCCCCGTTATAGGCAATATAATTTCATAATGGAAACATATTGCTAGGCACTAACGCCGTGACTGAGCGGGTTCTCTCCCCGTTATAGGCAATACCATTTCATAATAACAATGTTCATCTTCAAAAACTAATATAGATATATTTAGCCAAGGAGATACTTTCAGGAATTAGAAGCATTAGAAAATACAGTTACTTATTTATAAGTCAAACAAAACACATATTTCTAACCAAGCAATTATTTAATGCCTTAAAACATTAATTATATCAAACAAATGAAAGGAACTCTTACACTCGTTTTAGTTACTTTTTCTTTAAAGTTTTCTTGTCAACTATATCAAACTGTTTAAGATCGTTTGATATCAAGAAATGTGTTCCTTACAAGCTTCGTTTTCGCTCAATATCAATTTATCTTAACCCTGTATCTACTTTCATTTGACGGAATAACAATAACACATTGTATAATAAATGGTTTATTTATGAATGGGTGTTTTAATTTTTTTTCAGGCATAGGTCTTCAATGCAAACACTATTTAAAAAGAGTTCATTCAATTTTAAATACCTATTGTATATACTGAAAGACTCTCAACAAGATTGATTAATTCAATATCTGTATAAGATCGCTATGTTTGTAACTTGATACTTGAACATTCAAACGTTGATACTTTACATGCGTCATTAAGCAAATTAGGTTTGACATTAGGCAACGGAACTTATTTGAGGGAAAACGATATTTAAATATGTATTTACAATAGACAAATGCTTACGATAAGGATCTAAGGCTGAACCTCGTGGTTTGTCTGCTTCGGGTGATTGTTTTCAGGGTACAGCTAGGTATACCGGCTTATCTGTTAACCTCGGAGGTTATCGTATTCTGTATAGATATATCTCGTCATGTCGGCTTGCGGCAGAACCTCGCTGGTGATCGTTTGTTTCGCAGACTGTCATTTGAAAGAAAGTTAAACAAATCGTTAAAGGGTTTTGTCCTTGTATTCAAAATTGACGATATCTATTTTATTCAGTAATTCTTTTGTCATGCACTATTACGCATAGTAGTAACAAGAAATCTCAATGTCATATGATTGGATCTCAAAGTTTCCTCATGAGACTTGTTTATAAACGCTGTGTTTTGACAATTATTATCATTTGTTTGTTGGTCGATTTTTTAACCAGGTGAAATGGTTCATATGTACACGTAACACATCATAACCACTTGGTTTGAATGGACTCTTTATCGGACCGGTATATAACTTAATTAATTTTCCCATCCTGGATTAAACATACAAGATGATTAAGTTTCATTTAAAGTAATAAATAACTGATATATTGCAATTCCACAAGAGCTTGAACACTACTTTCAAATTAAAAAATAATAAATGAACATTTAGAAAACACATCCTTTATGAAATCATGTATATGTTAAATCTGGAGATTTTAAACACAATGCACTTTAATGTTGTTTTCAACACTTATTTCCACCGTTCATTACTTTAAGCATCTCTATTTCAAAGTACATTCTTCAATTATTTACACCCAGTTTTTATCTTAATTTAAGCCTGTATTATTAGTGTCTGATCAAATACACAAACGAATGTAATTATAACTACGTCGTATATATCTCTACTGTAAAATACATGTGAATATATCTGTAAAGCGTAAAAACACTGCGGATGAAACTCCGCTATTTGACTGTCGTATATAGAATTAACATACGGCGGTATTGAGCTGGTATCCATCAATATTTAGCGAACTGCGCATGCATTACTCGAAGCCCCGCCCTCGTCATTGTCGTATCGAAGTAAATATTTACGACTCTCGGCTTGCAGACTGAAACACAATTCTTAACTTCCTCTAAATATTTAGATGACCTATTATTACAATAAGTGTTTATTTTTCAAACCGATAAAACTTTATGCAAGTACAAGCTCGTTGTTTTAAAAACATAAAACAATGTTATTATTAAAACAATTAAATATTTTGTATCCTAACAAAACGTTCATTATCAAAAATTAATGTAAACTAAACATTGTTTGAAGAAAAAATTAGGAATATATTAGGCATTATGAAATGTAAAATAGAATACGGTGAACTTTTCAGCAGTAAACAGAATTAGTCATATAGAACAACTATTTACGTGCTTAACGATTTTTTATGCAAATCATTGACAACACCATTAATATAAGACGTGTTGTTTCTTTTGCAATGTCTTTATGCTTCTTTTTGATTTTTTTAAAATTATATCAGTGTAAAGCTTGAATATATACTGATGATTACTTACTGTTTATGTGTTATCAGGCACTTAAATAATGATAACAAGTGTTACAACTTAAAGCTATTAAATGTTAAAAACCTTGCACAAAACAGTTAAATGCATATTTATGTAATAGTTTTGAACTTTCTTTATATCACTTTATTTCACAAATCTCCTGTTTAATGATTTTGTTTAACATACAAATTCATTATAATATTAGATTTTTCTGCATTTCGGCAATGTGGAGAGCATATTCTTGAAAAATATTTCAAGGCACATGTATGTTAAGCCCAGTAAATGAAGCCTAACATATGCAAAAAATCAATGCTAACAACATATTAACATTTGTTTAGAAAATGTTCTACAAGTAGTTACATAATTTATGTGTAAATTTCAAAAGCAGATTAAGGAATAGTTGAAATAATAAATAACGTAAGGATAAAAAGCTCATACACTGCTAAAAATATGACCACGTTCTTCTTGCTTTTTCAGTTGCAATTATTATGCGCTCGAGTACACCTGGGTTGACTACATCTAGTAAATGTGTTGGTTCCAAACATGCTGTTTTGGCTTAGTATGGCAAGAACCTAATGCTACCGTGATACGTGATTAACTGTTCATGCTTAAAACACAGTTGTTGTTTAAAATCACTATTATAGCAAGGTATTTAACAGCCAGTTTTTTATGTTTATTTTATTTATAAACTTAAGAAAATAAAAGGAAAAATCATTTCTTCAAGCTATTTGTAAATTCCGAAAATTCAAAAAAAAGGTTACCAACATGATATTCTACAGCGCTCTGGTTACCAGATGATTAACCTATCAACAGTTGATCATTATGCTTATCTCGTTGGCTGCACGACGGTGGCAGAGGTTTAAGAGTTTATGAAGGTTTAAGGGGAAATCTTGTAAACGAACAAAGAAGCTCGATTTGTTTCTTTTTATCCCTGTCATCGTGATTTTGTTGATTTGACTTCAGGTGGTCTCGGTAAGATCAATGAGTACCTGCTCTTTTGCTTTACAATGCTATAAGCTTCTTATGTTTGATATATTTGTTTGCTTTTGCATGTTACATTGTTCAGCAGATGGATTGGTTGGAGTTTTTTTTCACAAAGACAAGGTATATGTGTTTGTTTTTATGAGAACCTGTTGGGACAAGTTGGTGCACCGTAGAACCTGGTTAAAACCCCCAGTGGCAATTTGTTTTTGCCACTGTTCCTAGGCGGTAACTCGAACGGTTCTCTTTTTACGTTAATTGTTTTATGGCGTCTTATTTGATTTGACATACTTTTTCCTTTCTTTTTTTCACTGCGTGGGCAGGCAGTTTTTGTGAGTGTGGCGATTCCTGATATGCATATTTCACTTTTTACTTAATGTATGCAGAACACAACAAAAAATATTCAGTATTCATAATCTATAAAACAATAGAAAGTAGCTCCTCGGCAATGAGAAATAGTCGCTTAGAGTTTATTGAATTTAACTGAAAACAGTTAATTTCACAGATAGTACTACATGTATCTAAGTATCAATATGTTATGAGAAAATACAGTTAAAATGCATCCATGGGTAAAGTAGTATTGATGTGTCTTATAGTAACATAGGCCTAAGCCTAAAATTAAGTACAATAGCAGTTGCTTCCCTTGGCTATGCTTTAATTACCATAGTTATACTTATAAAGGATATAATATAGGAAACGTTGTTAATGTCTGTTAAATGTAATTATGACAATATGACTTAAAAGATTACATACAACCACATATTAAGCTGATGTTACTGTAATCAAACTACCACATATATCACTGCTTTTTTCAAATTTTAGTTACAAAATTTATTAATGACATTCTTCCATGTAAAAAAATATATCCCGACAGCCAACGCTGTAAAACCTCATACCTTCTTATGTACATTTCTTGTCTTAGTGTTTATATTGATATATGTAAAATATGTGTATTTTAATGATGTCCAGCAAAAAGTCTCAATAAACCATTGAAAACATCATAATTATACCTTTCATAATTTTATATTTCATATACATGTACCTTTGGTATCTAATTAAGAATATGCAAAGTTTCATTTAAGGCTAAAAAGGTAAACAAAACAAGTGATTCTTTTTTAAAAGACTGCAAACTTGTCGTTTTCATTATTTAAAATTATATCATTCAAGTTATTGTGTTTTTGGAATAGATTGACAGGGTCTTTAATGTAATTGATATACAATGTGTTTGATTATTGACGCTAAACGCGTTTTGCAAGTAAACAATAAATACTTCAATATTGAAAATTATATAATATCGAAGCGTTCAACGATCGTCATGATTGAAACATATGTGTACTTGAGTTTTCCGCCGATTCATTAAATTCGACATACAAACTGGTAAAACGTTTTGAAATGCAATGGTTAAAGTAATCTTCTAAGAACAGATAATTATCAAATGTGTTTTGGTATCTCGTAGAATCGTCGCGAGTTGTTGTTCTCTGGAATACACCTTGATAAATCGTTTAAGCGCTGAACCTCGCAGTTTTTCGTACTCTGAAAATATGTGGATAAATCCAGTTAGCCTTGCCGGCTATCTTAGTCCTATCGTTTCTGAATAAGCATTTTACCACGCGGGCTATCGAACTATTGATTCACGCGGGTGAATCATTTCAGCATTTTACTTGAAGACTGCTGCGTAAATCAGTTCTGTGGCTGAACCTCGCAGGTTATCGCGGGTATGGATATATCTCTTAAATTTAACATCGGGTTTGCATCTGAACCTCGCGGGTTACAGGACAGTGAGGTGTCGCTTATCTGTATACAGTCTGGAAATATTGACTCTACATGTACAGATATAGATAGCTTCTTAACCTCGCTGATTATCTGGGTAAATTAACTCGGTAGCTGAACATCACCTGTTCTTATATGTATGGATTAATTTAAGCCAGGTGAATAGCGCCTTTCAGCTCTGACGTCACTTATCTCTAGCAGAGTGATTAAGAGGGTCAAAAGGTTAACCTCAGACAAACATTTACTGAATATGCTGTGTTTCTATACAAAACAATGGCGAACTGCCCTTTCTTATTGCAAATTAAATTAACTGAAGATGATATTCCTGGAGCAAAATTTCAATTTGGAATAATTTAAGATCATTCTGTTTATCAGCTAAAACGTTGGTTAAAGTGTAGAGGGCTAAAAACAAGCCTTTTTATGATGTTTAATTGCGGACATTCTCTCTGATGGGGCTGGTCTTTTTAAAGATTTTCTTGCAACCTTGAAAGGAAAGCATAATACTTTTTACAATTTATGTCAAATTTAGGACCAGTGTTAGAAGTAAGCTCCAAATAGGCACATGAACAGTCAGATCGAGGTCTACACATTTACTGTTTTATTAACAAGCAAATAATTTTTTTGCAAAAACCTTTTTAATAAACATGGAATTGACTGACATATACATGTATTTAGAGGTTAGGGGTTAATATCATAACCTAATCATCATATGACATTCAACAAAAAAAAACCTGAAATACATTAATAAACACGCTGCTTTGAAAAAATATTTTAAGAAATAAGGCAAATCTGTTCTGCAGTATCTCGAGCCGAAAATAGATCAGGGTGCCCATTAGTCGGACCCTGCACTCCCACAAAGTGTAGACTGCAAATGTATTTGCTTCTTTTCACATCCGAGGGTTCCTTCAATGTGTTGGTTGCACATAACTTGATCCACCTTTAACATTTTTTCAGGCTTGGTTATTGGCTTGGGAAATGGGATGAAAAACTCCTTTCATTTTATCTTGACTTTTTTTCACAATAACGGGAGTCACTTGTACATTCACCCCAACAACAATGTTTATTCCCTTTAGTTTTCTGCTTAATATTAAATTCATTTTCCTTGTGTTTCAAAGAAAAATTCTGCCACTGCCCAGCATATGCAGTCACTTTCAATAGACAAAGAATGTAAACACTGGCCAATGTCTGACATACGGGCAACTTAGATTGATATCACTGACAAGGATTACCTGTTGTTCTAAAAATAGCCTGTCTGAAGAACGCTATTGCATCGCGAGCTAGCATGTGCCTGGATACGGTTGGATAAATAAACTACTTGGTAAATTGACTCGCGTGTTAAGGTCAGAGGACAGTAAATAGAAAAGCCTGTCGCGGATTGGACAATTTTGTCTAGGGACGATTCGGGCTTAATTTATTTTCAAAGATTCATTGGCCAAAACTATAGAGAATAGAAATAATTTTTTGTTTTCAAAAATGTAAAATGACTTTAATTATATACTTAAAAATAAAAATGATTATTTAAAACACTGTTTGAAAGGTGATTTGTGTCACTTTAAAGAAGTTGGTACTTTCCTTATTTTGGGTTAGAGATTTGTTTACATTCTGGGGGTGGTTACTTTCGGCTTAAAATGCTGAGAGAATGAGTTGGTGAAGGCACCAATTCTTGGTCATTTTTGCATTTCACAAGAGTGCCACTATGCAAATCTGGGGTGATTTGGAACTAGTCGTGTAAATAAAATCACAGGAGGACCAAATCTTATAATGTAAGTCTATGGGAAACTATTTAGTGGTCTCTGACCTAAAGCCTGGATGTAAACAATGCTTGATTAGTACTAGAGGGAGCAATAGTAAGGGTTTTCTGCATATTTTATTGCTTAAAACTTGTAGATTAATAGAACATGTACCATAATTAAGGGAAAATGGCTCATGTATTATATAAAGATTTCATACAAATGCACATTGAGTAATATTAGTATCATGTGGGTAGGAATTTTGGTGCCAAACAAATAATAGTGGTCTACATTACATGTGGTTTTATAGTTTCCTATGTGTTCAAGGATTCTGCATGTAAAAATGTTTCCGGCATTCTTCGCGAATGTTTTGGAATGCATTTTGCACGAAAAGATTTTGTCGAAATGATTTTATTACTTTTTGCGATAAATATTATGTCGCGAGAAGATGCCTTTCAAATTTTTTTTCCCTAACAAGTCACATTGAATATCTGAGGCAGCATTTTTGTAAATTTTGCAGCATTTTGGCCCAAAAACATCTTTCATAATAGTTTAAAACAAACAGACTGCTTCCAGCTTTATTTTGTTTAGTTTTGGTGGTCTCTGAGCTCTTTTAAAATGATGCAACTTGAAAGAATGCAGGGGTGTAGTATTTTAATAATGCATTTGTCACCCCACTAGTGTTTAGATTTTTATCTCTTTCTTCAAATATAGTGAACTAAATCTAATTTAAGTTGTATTTCAGTTGTAATGTTTAAAAACATTCAAATTAGCAAGGTTATGAACCACAATGAATTGATAAACAACAGATAACTGTCTTTCCATTATTGTGATTACCTCCCTTGAATATGCAAAATTGATTAAATTCTAACATTTGGTCCCTTTATTCACTGAAAGTAGTCATGGTAATGTGGATTTTGATTGGAATGAGCTTCTTGAAGTTTGTTTTATCAATAAAATGCATATTTTGGGGGTATTTCAGCCTTATTATTATTTTTGTATATTTTATTTTCTTCAATTTAGTCAAAATATGGTATATTTTTCATATAAATTGTTATATTTCTCTGTGAGTCATGAATTATATTTCAAGACATAGGTTTATATCACAGAATGAAACACTCTTTACATGATTTGTGTCAAATCATGAGCATAATCACTAAGAAATTCCAGAAAATAAGGCTAAAAAATGGCATGTTATGTCAAAAAGGTTCCAAAATTAAGTTCTCCTGTACCAGATCTAGCCTCTATCTGTCATGAAATGTGAAAAACAGGCTCATGTTGATCATTCCTTTCAATGCATACTATGTTTTTTATGAAATATATGGTAAAATAACTTGATTTATTGAATTATATATCTTGTAAAACATTTTAATGTGTTAAAATTGGTGGAAATGTTGTATTTTAAGGGGGTGGGGTAATTGAAACCCATAAATAAGTGTTTTAATAATATAAAATTGGTGGAAAACTGCATTTTTCTTCAAAAGCAACAAAAAACACATCATGTAGTGAATACATTTATTACTTTATATGCAAATTACATGTGGTGAAAGAACATTTCTGGTTAGGCATTTCTAAAACTGAAAATCATGCAATTTTTTAAAGAACAAGTGTGAAAGGCATTACTTGTCTGGTCATAGTGCCCATGTATATAAACCAACATAAAAGTAAACATTGTAAGTGTGTGCTGTTATGACTAAGTATGAATTAAAACTAAAAGAAAATGAAATTCTTTCATTTGAAAATCCCCTTAAGGTCAGAGGACAGTAAATAGAAAAGCCTGTCGCGGATTGGACAATTTTGTCTAGGGACGATTCGGGCTTAATTTATTTTCAGATTCATTGGCCAAAACTATAGAGAATAGAAAAAAATTTTTGTTTTCAAAAATGTAAAATGACTTTAATTATATACTTAAAAATAAAAATGATTATTTAAAACACTGTTTGAAAGGTGATTTGTGTCACTTTAAAGAAGTTGGTATTTTCCTTATTTTGGGTTAGAGATTTGTTTACATTCTGGGGGTGGTTACTTTCGGCTTAAAATGCTGAGAGAATGAGTTGGTGAAGGCACCAATTCTTGGTCATTTTTGCATTTCCCAAGAGTGCCACTATGCAAATCTGGGGTAGTTTTGGAACAAGTCGTGTAAATAAAATCACAGGAGGACCAAATCTTATAATGTAAGTCTATGGGAAACTATTTAGTGGTCTCTGACCTAAATTAAGAGGTACACATTGTCATGACCTGCACTCGTCTTTGCTACGGCAGTGATACACAGATGGAGTTGTGTTTTTCTTTGCTTTAATTATTTTGTAGTGTTACATTTTACTATTAAAATAGTAAACAACAATGTGTTCGTTATAAAACAAATACAAATTATACTTACCGATATTTATTAATGCTGTGCGCGTTATAAAACGCCCTTCAAGTTAATCTAGAATACTACATGAACAATTTGCAAACCGATTCCGTTGGAAATATGCAGTGCATTTCATTAGTGTAGAATATATCCCCATCTACTAGGAGTTGTTTATAGATACATGTAACTACACAGTCACGCGATATTATGTTTAAAGAAATATAATACTTTTACACAAAATATTGTTGGCTTAAAATTTTGAATTTGAATAATAAATGCGTCTATCACTTGACTATTACTGTACTCTCTGATAGCTTACTGTAAATATTTTCTTTGTTATAAAATGTTCTACATTTAAAACTGTTGGAATTATAATTCACAGTAATTTATTTTTATTAATTCCTATTAAGTAAACTTCCTCTTTATTTGCTTTACACTTTATAGTTTTACATCCATTCACGAATGCGACTGTCGCTATTACTGCAGTTTAGTTAAATGTTCATACAGACTACATGCAACATTATCGAGTTGCTGAAACTCCGCCCCTTTCAGTGCCGTAACGAAGCAAATATTTACGACATTTGAATAGCAAGGTGGTTGACAGTCACGTAAGCGGCCCATTGTTCAATTTTCTTACACACCAGTAAATCTGAATGCAACTATACAACTAGATTTTAAAGCATGAATCGAGGTTTAAAGGTATATTGGAAGTATACCTTAACACATCGTTTAAAGCCTATTTCTCAATGACAAAAGAAGAATGAATAAGTAATGTTTAAACCATTGGTTTAGGCGGCAGTCCACTTGCTCCCTCCTAGCACATATCTGAAAAAGAAAGGGCACATAACTGACATCACAATGACATTCATTTTATGAAAACAAAGCAAAATTATATTCAAAACATATCAGTTGATTTTTAAGCACCATTAACTTTCAAATTCTGGTCGCGAAAACTGGTCGGTCGACGAGGCAAAATTTCAAACATTCATCAGTTCACAGCTTTCTTATTGCCAACAACCAAAATAAATGCTTGCCACTCACAAATGGTTAAATCCCTATTGTTTCATACTCAAAATATACCATAACCATTAAGATTTTGCACTACTCACACTTGTTTTTATGCCCCTTGAGAATTGCAAGTTAAATTGAAGGCAGAACCAGTAATGTATTAGTTTCGCATTTCCAAGCACCTGCCTCACACTGAAAGTGTCAAGGTCAAAAAGAGCATGTCAGGCAATTTTTGGGGATCATAGCTACACATGTGAAACTGCAAATATAGCATCTTAAAATATTTAAAAGTGCCATGAAGCTAACAGATTGCCCACTTACCTCTTATCTTCAAATTTATATAGATGGTGAAAAGAACTTTCAAATCTACCAAACATGACACATATCATCATATTGCCGGTTTGGTTCGATTTAGCCTGTTCATGGGCAGGAATGGAAATGCGTATTAACACCGCATAGGCTCGAGTTGAGCGTTTCTCAATATATACACTCAGACAAATGTCGTGATCAATGCGCTTGGAAGATGGTAATTGACAATACTAATTGAATGTACTTGACGACTTTTTACAGTCGCCACACGGCACGAACAATTGGTACTGTTATGCCTCAATCATGTAAGTAGGTGTCCTAAAATAATAATTATAACATTGTCAACAAAAATATGCTAAGTTTGCAATGTTATGTTTTAGGACTTTTTTGGAGAGGGATAGGGTGGATGAGTTGAGTGTTGTTCTTTCAGAGAACGACATATTTCAATTTTTTTACAAAAAAACAACATTTATTTATTATTGTTATCTATTTCTTGAAAGTTTGTTTTGATATTTATTTTAAGAACTCATTCATAGATGTTCAAGGAACGTATTAAGAAAACAATGTTAAATGCCACTGATTGATTATATGTAGCAGGCAATGTGACACCAAGTCCGATTACAGAAGAAGTAAGGGTTTGTCAGTGTCTGTATTGATAAATAACCGAACTTGATAATAAAGATAAATCATAGATTAATACATCCATTCTTAATTTAATCAATCAAGTAAAATTCATTTGTCTTTTCTAACCGTATTGCAGTGTTTATAAATTTTATCTTCCCTTCCCAGCAAATATTGATTTGGATATTGTTCATATATACACAAAATGTGTATTCTCTGATTCCTGTCAAAATTCTAAATTCTGTTCGATTCCGCCTGTTTCTGTTTTTTCTCGTTTAGGACAAACTCATTATTTATCTGGAGCCATACACCGCTGAACACGAAATGTTATTAATCTGAAAATACCACATTGAAGGTTCCATGTTAACCACCATAGGCATACGGTAGTTTGGGATGGATCTAGATTGTACGGTTTACATGTATAAATATCGAGTTGCGCTCAAATCTGTGCTATGGTAATCGAGCAGTATGCATTTCCATTACTACCGCTCATGGACAGGCTCAATCAAACCAAGCCTGCACTCTTTTCATATGTGTTGTGTTCGAAGGCTTTCAAATTTCCCTTTCATCTATTTACTTAATAATTTTGCTACTGAATTACATGAATCCAAGTAAATGAAGTCTCACTTGTTTTAGTTTTTGTTAATGAAAACTGCTAAGATGATGCGTTCAACATTTTTGCAACGCTATAAAAAGAATGGTACATATAAAATAAAAAGGTGTCCGCGAATTTTACCGTTTAATTACGACACTAAATATCACGAGGTTATATTTTACGATGTGTGTGCAAACACCGTAATATTCCCCAAATGCCATAAAAGGAAACATCACATCGACACATTGAGTGTACTTGATCTATAATGGAAAATAACGGCCATAAATACTTTCAGAGTAACGTATCAGTGAAATATTTAAAGTGCATTTAAATATTCGGTTGAGTTCAACGCAGGACAAGGTGAGGTGTGCAGCAATATATAATTTCATTACTGTCTAGAAGCAAAAGCGTTTTAAAAAGTCTGCGACAACTGTACTTGCAAACCTCTAGTGTACAACATACACATGGTCAAGCTCGCTGTTGAAAACTATGGATGCGCAGGACCGTCGGTAAGCTGACGTGCTGTTTGCACCCGCCGTCCCGCTTAACCCATATCAGTGCAGATACTTCCAATTGTGTGTCTGCTAACATATCTGATGTCATCGTCGGTAAGTCGACGTGTTGTTTGCACCCGCCGTCCCGCCTTACCCCTCGTCAGTGCAGATACTTATAATTGTGTGTCTGCCAACATGCCGGGTGTCATCTTCAATAATTACGGATATGTCGTTTTATTGCCAATAACGACAACGCAAGACCCATCCGGGTCTGGGTGGTGATAAAATACATTCAAGGCGAGTGCAAAGAATCACTGAAGTCTTCGAATGCGAATCCCATAGGACATGCCTGGAACATGCTGTAGCACAAAATACTCGAACATAACGAAATTGCAAACTGGAAATGCTTGAATAAATGGCTTACCCTCTGACATTTTACACTTTTCACATTTTTACTAGTGTCGGAATAAAAGAAATTAAGTGCATACATGTTATGCCATGTAACTGGATTTAATGAGACTGGACTGATACCTAACATGGCTAACAATAAATGTTAACCCACCTATCCGGTCACTTGCATGTTATGTGTGGATGCTATCATTTTCTCAAATTAATGTGATATTTCTGAAAGGTTTCAATGAATGGAATACTAACCTAGGACGCAGACATATAATTTGGATTTTCTTTATAAAATATTGTGACGGGCCGTTCCCCACCCAGTGTGTTTTGCATTTAACCCGCTTTATACTTGGGTAAAATTCACCATTTCAATGTATTTGTAACGATTATTGGTTCAAATCAATTCATTATCTTACCATTTAATGCATTTTGTCATTGAATATTCCTAAATACTTTGTAATTGTTCAAAATTTCGTTCCAATTTGTAAAATTGCTGCCCGGAAGTTGATTTGTCAGCCACATTGGTATTGATACTCAATGACGTCACTTACCTCCGCGTGTTTCACTGCATCAAGCGGGACGCGCTTTAGGGTTCAGAACTGAAGTTGTACTAGCGGGAATATTCAAAACGTTAAAAATTATAATTATTGTATAAAAGGCATATTTAGTGAAATTTTTTTTAACAGAATTGTCATACTATTTATAGTTTAATGATAGAAATTATTGGAATTGTTTCCAGTCATGTTATTATCAAGTAATTGATGTTTGTTACATGCACACTTACAGTGTGCAAAGTAAGTGTGCATGCACAATTGAGACGGGATTTCCTTATGGTACCTTACCCCCGTTCCCACTGCACCCTCGGGTTTTGTGTGAAACGGCGTTTCGGCCTTTTTCGAGGACTCCACACTTGAAATTATTTAGCTTAAGAGATTTAATTCTTATTTCTTGGACAATTTTCGGACATTAATAATTCTAAGGTAGATTGTGTTTGCACTTATTTCAATAACTTTCATTGTATAAATTATTGACCTTGATTAAAGTTAAAATCAGATTTAAAACTCAAACCGAGTGGTTAATTCTTTCACTCGGATTTTTTTAGTGAAATAAATCTATTAATTCCTAAGAAATATTGTTTTTTTTTTAATATTTGAATTTGCATTATATTTCTTGGTCTTGGTCAGAGTACCCTGGGGGAAACCTCGTCGTATTAAGAGTACGCGATAATTTTGAATTTGAACTAGGTATTTTTACAATATATTTATTGTGTGAATGAAACTGGGTAATATTTTAATATTTAAAATATCGCTCACCCCTCAGAACATCACGTATTCGTTAAGGCCCTCTTACATATTAAAAATATTTTTATCTGACTGGCATTTTTCTCTTTATTTATGTATTCCTTGGTTTTAATTAAAGTGGAGTCCATTTAAGTTCAAACATGAATAGTCCATTCAGCAAGTCCCCAGTCAGTATTGAGTGAACTTCAGTGTTGGCTGGGGGCCAGGTTATTGAATCATCAGCACCTCGGCAAATCTTTCGTCGGGACCAACGCACTGCGGTACCAGTGCAGAACCCGCTCATTAGTCGATCGTCACATAGTACCCAAAGCAGGGGTAATATCATTGAGCGCACTGCTATTAGCTTCTTATGTTTTATATGTTTGTGTGCTTTTGCATGCAACATTGTTAAGCTGATGGGTGAGTTGGAGTTATTTCACTAAGACAACTTGTACTTGTTGATAAGAGAACCTGTTGGGGGCAAGTGTGAGGTTTTTGCACCCTAGAACCTGGTTTAACCCCTCCAGTGGCAATTTATTTTACCACTGATCGTTCCAATGCGGTATCCCAAGGTGTTCTCTATGTCGTTAATTGTTTGTGGCGTCCTATTTAAATTGACATACTTATAACAACATGTTCTCTTTTCCTCTCTTTTTTCGCTGCGTGGGGAGCCTGCGTTTGTGAGTGTGGCGATTCCTGATATTCATATTTCACTTTTTTTAATAAACAAATCTGATAGGTTTATCGGTTCATCGCTTTAGTTTTCATCTGAATAAATGAAACAATTGAACCTTATTAATAAAATAATCTGATATTTTTATCGCTTTAGTTTTCGAAGGTAACTACGTGTTGATTTTAATTATCTTTATATTATAGAGGCGATCATGAGCTCAGTGGTTAGAGCGTCTGCTGCTGAGACCAGGGATCGCTGGTTCGATTGCTGGTTCTATATCCCCGCTACTCAAACTAAAATTACTTACAGTCTTTCCGATGAGACTACTATAAACCGAGGCCCCATGTAGTGGTGCTATACACCGGGCAATTAAAAGAACCAGACTGAGAGAAGATTCTGGAATTGGAGAGTCTTGTGTATCTTGCACTATCCTCAAAAACCTACAACGGCTAACACTCTTCCGGTAGCGACGATTAATACACACGCATCATCACTGTATCGCTGAAGAAGTCAATTTAAAAATGACGAAAACGTTCGTGTTAATTTTAGAGATAAGCACTTTTCCATATCCTATAATATCCTAATATTACTACGTCACAGATACGGAAAAAGCCGGAAACGCCCGAACGCTAGGCGGAAAAAAAAGACAATAAAATCATAATTTAAATGCATTTATTTTTTTTTTTGGACAAAACAAATTACATTATTTGATTCCATTTATATTGTTTTATTTAAAAAACATTACTTATATCAACTTTGGCCATGGATCTTTAATATTTGTTCGTGTATCCTTTCGGGAATCCAGTGCATCTGAAAGATTTTTGTTGATGTTTTATTCATTTTCTCATATATATACGAGTACCAAGAAATCATTACTGTTATGAATTGTGATTTATAATATGTTGTTTTTTTTAAATAGGAAAGTATGAAGTCTAGCAAAATAAGTTTGATTATTAACCATTTTCCTTTTTGTTAGCTTAATAGTAGCATTTACTAACGCAATCATGGACCATGTCCACGCAGAATCCTGGTCAAATAATCGTTATGTCGACACAATGTCATGTTTACATTTTGCTTTAGGAAATATTTCGACAATAGTACAGCGAAGAAGCAGGCTTGCATGCAGAGAGGTAAAAAGACCTACGCTTTGATACCTACTCATTTGTGGTTAGTGTCATGGTTACTACGTATTGACAAGCAAAATAAAGGCGATTTATGGCTTTGGATTGTTTTCCAAACTCGTCCAAGATTTATTTCAATTTCGGATCGTATGGCGATAATAAAGGCGAGAGCTGTGTGTGCAGGGATCATTTGCGCATCACTCAGTCTAAATAATTACGTCATACATAAATCCTGACACGATTAATGTATGTATCGTTGCTTGTGTGTTTTCGTCCGTCTAATTTGCCTAGTATAAACTTTGCAGTGAAATTAATCAGTTATTTTAGTTTCTAAAAAGGGTATTAAGATATATTGCCGATCTTGGTTTCGTATTATACCTGACCTGATTCGCTCGTAATACGATACACAGACCGGCTATATATTCTCACATTCTCTTGTCAAGAAAAAAAATGTTATGCTTCGAAATGACACTGTGACGTCATTTGTTCAGGCGTTTAAAATGACAGTATTCATTTTGAATTTTAAATAAGTATTATCACGGCATGTATCCCAATAATCAGCGCTCGGATGACAACGTCAGTCTCGGATGATAAGAGCGGCTCGAGTTGCGGATGAGAGTGAAAACGGCGTTAGTATTTTTACTTTTATCATTTACTTATGCCGATTTAAATCACGTTAGTGACTGCAATTGTTCAAGGCCAGCATAAGCTATATAAAACTGCAATGTGTTTTGCAGACAGTCTCTAAATTGTGGTGAAAATCACCGAAGAAGGTGGAAAATTCTACCCTCCCTCAAAGTCACTAGTGACTTATTATATTTATTTTAATTTTTTATCCATCTAGCAGAAAGGTAATGACGGCTCTTCTTCCAATAAACTTTTTTTCCAATATACATTTTATTCCATTTCTCGTTTCATTTTGAATCAGTTATTTCTATTGGTTGCAAAAGAAACCACAATTCGTCAAGGAAAGAACTTTTACAATTGTGAATTCCTTCATCAAAAAAACAACATTTGGTTTTAAATATGGCCAGCCGATAAGGTGTCGTTTGAAGCCATTGTTGACACACACGCGCACGGACAAAGGGCGAACATAAAACGTCATTTCACAGTTGAGAAATGATAAAACATAAAGTATTGATACATTTTACTGAAGATAAAATTATAAGCCTGGCCATTATTCAGTTTGAGCCACCTATTATCTTTAACCAATTTTACTGAAGCCAGCGATTATCCACCTCGCTTTGACATCTTCAGAAAAAGTAAGATTTAGATTCATTTTTACCGAACTGTGTTACAATGTTTACAATGTTACAATGTTGTAATTTTCTTCACTGATCTACTTATTAAAAAATACATATGGAAACTTGTTAAATTTTGACCGATGGGTCGAATTTTCCACATGCTTCGGTGATTTTCACCACAATATAGGGACTGTCTGCAAAAACCATTGCAGTTTTATATAGTTTATGTTGCCCTAGAACAATTGCAGTCACTAACGTAATTTAAATCGGCATTTGTAAAAGATAAAAGTAAAAATACTAACGCCTTTTTTACTCTCATCCGCAACTCGAGCCGCTCTTATCATCCGAGACTGACGTTGTCATTCCAGCGCTGATTTATTGGGATACATACCGTGATTATACGGAATAAAATGATATTTATTTCCAGAAATAAATGTAAAATGTTTTTAAATAATATGGAACATTGTTTTGCCACTGACCGTGACGAGGCGGCAACCTCAAAGGTTCTCTTTTTCGTTAATTGTTTGTGAAATCGATATTCTTGTAAACCCATGCTCACTTTTCCTCTTTACTTGTGGCTGCGTGGCGAGGCTGTTTTCTGATTTTGGCGATTCCTGATATGCATATTTCACTTTTTTCATATTACCCATATGTACCAAGTGAAGAGAGTAAATATTCATCGAAACCAATATTATATTAAAATACAGGCTCCAAATAATAACAACGTTCACTTAGAAAATCCACTCACTGATTTGGTGTTACTTGTTTCACAAAGAACTGTTATGAAAAATGCGTGTGTCATATACATGTTAACATAAAGAACATCTGCTTTTTTCGACTCTCCTTTCTCGAATGATGGTAACTCTATTGCTATGGAAGCGAACTAACGTTCGCCTTACCAATTAGTGAATCGAACGGAAATTTGACTTTGCTTCGGTATATCTGTCTGGCTGTGTCTGCTGGATGTGGCCATTCCTGATATGCATATTTCATTTTTTTGAATGACAGTAATTTTAGTGCTATTGGATCGATGTTTCTAATAACTGACCGCCTTACACCTTGCCTATGTACAATTTAAATATTTTGGGTATTTTTTTTTGTCGTGTCAGGTCAAGTAGATATTTCCCCCGATATAAATTTGGAGTTCTTGATGAATACAGCAATGTGTTAATTAATAGTTTTTTCCCAGCATAATAATAAAATGCCTACACACCTTAGATAAATGTAGATTTGTACAAAAATATTATTGGTAGCCATTTGGGAACAACTGCTAATAAGAAAAACAAAACGAAACTTGGTAATTGATTAATTCGCGTTTGTGTCTGTCTGTACGTCATTGATTTAGTTTGATTTTCGATACTTTAATAATTGTTTTACACGCATAGCTTTTCATATTTAATATGACCAGTTTCATATTCGGCGTTTAGTCAGAAGTTCTATTGTCAATGAATTACTTGTGATGATTTACAATTAAAGTCTATCTCCGTTTATAATCGACAGTTCATCGAAATCATATCGGTGTCGTTTTACTAATATCAATTTCTGACAAAGTATTGTCTAGAATATAATAGTATTTCTGGATATCACAAGACGTGTTTCTAATATCATCAAGACATTTTCGAATGCATCTATATATCAAAAGCTGTTAAACGCATCCTTTATAAAAACTTAAAGGAGCCAGAGTAGCAGGTACCTTTTACTGTCGAGTAATCAAACAGAAATGCCTATTGATTGACAGTTATACGGTTAAATACTAGCAATGCACCGCAGCTCAAACGTTTTTTGTCATAACCCTTCAGAATATGCATAATTAGTTTTCGAAAAAGTTGTTTAAAACGAGCATTTTTCCTATTAGTTCTTACTTTAAAGTAAAAAACTCTAAAAAAACATGCCGTGAAGAAGAATCCAAGTTGCAGTAACTTGTTTTCAAAAGATTTAGGTACTTGTTGTAAATTGCATAGTTTGCGACATTAATAACCCTGGTTAAGTGTTCGTTACGATATGTAGGCAAAGTGTTCACATTTACTGACTGTACGATATATTATAGCTTCAAACAAAATAACTTCAATGCTGTCATGATTTATTAACCCTCCAAAATATAAAATATATCAGTAATATTTACCAAAGGAGGACTAGTGTCTGGATTCAACGTAAAGGATATCTGAAGAACGCAATATATTTTCTGTAGTATTTAAGTTTAAATTCGTCCTACATTTTTAATAATATTGAAGTGTGTACACACGCTTTCTACAATCTAGGATACGAATCTCTAAATAAAATTCCCTCTGGAGGCCATTGGATACATTTTTATTAGATTTCAAGTACCCATATAATAATAAGGTATAGTTTCTGAATGCCATATCCATTTTCATTGAACTCAGCGGTATACAGTACATTAATCCGGACGCATCCATTTTTACTAAATTAAGCTATAAATATGTATGCATGTCTTTATTATATCAGTTTGCTTTCTACCTTAGCATTTAACTGTGTCAAGTGTAACGGTCGGTTGGAGATACAAATGCAACTACTGTAGCTCCACGAAATCACAATGTTGGGTAGCGTAAGATTAAAATCTGTCATAGAAACCTAATTATTAAAAGATTATAAGTTCCTTTTGAGGGGGATACGATACTAACCTTATAATGCGGTTAAAATTAAAATAGGTACACTTTCTTAATCTGATGACATGTCTTTTAAGTTTTAAACATATTAATGTTGACGAGTCTTTTGTCATACTATGATTGTATGACAACCCTACAATGTACAGATGAATACAATATCTAAATGGAACGATTTACTTGCTAAAAGATCATTGTTGAAGGGTCCATCAACATTTTGTAAGAGTAAGACAGACTTAAAGGTAAAATACAATATCTTACAGGTAACCAAAGGATATGCTTGCCGATAGATCAATGTTACGGACACATTGTGTTGTTTAAATGAACGAGAAACCTAAAGATGTATACAAAATCGCTACAACATCAATAGAGTTGGCCGACAGACTCAGGTTGAATTGCAAATTTCTGAGCTTGAAGAATACGGTAAACGAAGGAATACAAAATCCTTACCGAAGCGCTTGCCGACAGATTATGGTTAAGGAGGCAAGTATATCGTAATATAATTGTATGACAATAGTGAGCGAAACCATTGCTTATCTTAACTCAAAGTTTTAAGCTATGTCTTGAAGATTCGAATTTCATCGCGCATACCTTGATGATAATAATTGAAATATGCGTCTTTACTGAAGACTAAATAATCTCAAAAATATATTATAAATGCAAATAAATTATCCATTACGTAAAAGCTTGGCGGTAATAAAACGGTCAACATAACATTTGCCCTATACTTGAGTAGTTCGCCTTTAGAAGACATTATCCACTGCGACTAATACATGTATTCTGATTGAGAAAAGCCCCCAGTAACTGTATAGGGGACAAGCCCCCGACAAGCAGTAAACAACCTTATCGTTAAGACAAAGGTAGTGTTATTATGTACACTCCAATTACTATACTATATGTGTACAACTAGCATACACATGGATAAAATATCCTAACTTACGGATAATACCGGCCTAAAATGCCTGTTACTGTATTTCTAAAAAATATACACTTAATTCCATGAATGAGCTAGCCTCATAATCTATTATGAGTCTATGTGCTTGTGGTCGGTCTACTCTCTTATAGGATATATTTTTATCAAACTTGGTTTTTAAAGCCAAAACTTGTTCAAACGAAGTTCCCAAATTAATGAAATTTGCACACACATGTATAAAATTAGAATCTTGTCTGCGGTCAGGACTGGACGAAGAGAACTCATCAAATGTAAGATTACTTAGTACAAAAGTCTAGTTAGTGGTGTTTTAAAGAAGAGGTTTGGCTGTCATCATGGATGTGTTTCACTTGAATTGTTTCTACAGCATCTATAAATCAGCATTTTTTATAAATTCACTCTCTGTTATAGTAATTATTATAATATCTCTTTTCATCGGCTTTTTGTTACATGTACTTGTAAAAAATGTAAGTATTGTCGTTTTCTGTTCCGTAGTGTTTAAGTGTTAATTCGGCAAATTGCAATAAACTGACAAACAAGTCATTTTCTTTATTAAAAAAATATTTATTGATAAAAATACGGGATTTTAATAACCGTTTAAAATGTCTATAAAGGTGGTCTACGTGCTGAGGAGATAAATGGTAAAAGGTCGCATTTTGAAAATGATAATTACCTACTAGAAATAATAATTAATAAATAAGATACCATTCACATACAATTATGATAGAAAAAGGCAATCTTCGCGGTTACCTTTTTGAAACTGTTAAAAACATAATGGAATCTATCCATAAATTCATTAAGTTGATGGTATTGTACTATTGTCAGACGTTGCACTTTTTGGTTTGGCGCCATAAGCGCATTTAATCGTCGCTTTTATTTAAGAGACAAGCCGTAATAACTTTACTTCATAAACTAAGTGCACGATGAAGCACTTCAAATTTTCTTGATTTATTGAAACATGCAACTTACGTCTTACACGAGAATCAAACAATTTATAACAGCTGTATGCTTAGTGTTTGTTAAGTTTTCTTAAGTTGAAATTGTAAATCACGCCATGTGTTTGCTGTGCTTGTTCTATTTATGTGCGGTTTAATGTAAACTACATGTTTCATCGTGTTTGGTGGCCTTTTGTCGATAGGGCCGTCTGAATAACATGATAAATTAATATATGGCTGGCTTGCATCTTAGAACATTATTTGCTATTTCTGTTTTATTATTAAATGTAGGGTTATTGTTACATGTGGAAACGTGTTGAATCACTCAGTAACCAATATGTATAAATCTGCAAGAATACTAAACAGCATAAATATCCTCCATTGCGTATGAAGACGTCGTGAGATTTGTTCTGGACATACACATGTGTTAAAGACACGCCAAAAACATCCATTTCCAGATGTTAGCGTGATCCTGACATTTTTTTATTTCTATAATCTGTAATTTGTTTAGCAAAGTTACAAACAGTGTTGTTGTTTTTTTTTTGTTTCTATTAAATGCAGAAAAGTGCTAAGTGTTGGTCCCTCAGAGATAAAAACAATACTATTGTTTGGTAAAATATGGGTATTTTATTCATGTAGTAAAACATTTTAAATATTAATTTTCACAACTGTTCCAAACTTTTATTACAGATACTAACACGGAAACAAGGAAAAGCTATTACCAATAGTGCATATTCGAAACTAGGCTTTTGTCTTGCATCGCATCAATATACTAAAATAAAGCTCGTTGAACGGAAAAATGAGGTTTTACCTGATAAACCTCGTGCTATAACGTATAATAAGGAGACATCAAGTCAAATTCAATTATATTTTATGGCATATAAAACTGGAATCTAAGGAATTGAGCAAATTGGATCTCATTTAAAACTTTTCTCCGGAACTTTGGAACGTATTTTATTTCATTCTACATTCCAAATCAATTTCTACATTCCAAATCACAACATATTAAAACTTAATCTTAAGATTCATAACCGGAAGTTAAGATAACACAATGTTCTTATAAGATTTTATAACGTTTTAGACCATTATCTGGTGTCACTGCACACAATAAGGACGTACGAGTAATGCCGGCACTCAAAACAATTGCTTGTTATTCCTGTTCTATTTAAGTTTGGTCGAACCATAAACATAGTCAGACATGATGTCATATTAATACGCTATGCTTCATTTTTAGTAATTTATTCATTTCATATAAATTTCATATAGGTTGTATGTACGTGTATCCGTTACTAATTAATAGTTTTAGTTTAACTGTATACATATTCCTTTTAATTTCTATATTGCAGATCAAGCTTTTACGTAATGGACAGAGAATTTGCATTAATAATATATTCCTGAAATTATTCAGTCTTCCATAAAGACTCATATTTCTTCTATTATCGTCAGCAGGTATGTACAGAGCGATGACACAAGAATCTTCCAGATATGGCTATAGATTAAAACGTTTAGCTGAGATAAAATGTTTTAGATGTCTTATTTAAAAGCGCTGCTGTTCGAATAAAAATGTTCTCGATCTGACCGACATAATGACTGGTGTCGATCAAACTGAAGTTTCGTATTTTATAATTAGTTTTTTTTAAGAAAGCTGAAATTCTTGTTTCTGTTAGTATGCAATATGCTTGAGTTATACACCAATTTTAAAAGTAACGAATATCAAGAAAAGCAACATGTAGAAAACACAAGCTCCCATACACAGCGAACAAAGAAGTCAGTATGTAAACTATAAAATGTTAGCCATAAAATATCAGAAATGATATCAAGTTAAAATATATTACCTCTCCGCAATTTACATATGATTGCTTGTATTTGCCAAAGAAGGACTCATGTCTGGGTACAATTTATTATAGACTTCAAGAACACAATAAATTTAGTTTAATTGGTTTATGTACATTCATCCAAAACGTTAAACATATTAAAATCTGCCTTCTTATTTTATGCTTGGTCTGCAATCAAGAATAAGGGTTATCTGAGGCATGTATATGTATTAACGATTCTTTATTTTTCATTTTGATGATATTGCAAGTGCCCGTATTATACATATGATCAATTTTTTATCAAAGACATTTCATAAGTTTGTTAATCGCGGCAATATTAATTGATGGCGCGATGGCACAGGTTAGTATACCAAGTAAAATTATACACAAACATTCGTCTAAGTAAGGAGAGCAAAGTAAGTTTGTAAAAATAATCTGTCTAATATATTGAACTGATATGACCTATACTCCAGTTGCGCATGTGTTTGGTAATACCGAACAGATTTGTTATTTGGCAAGATGTTCGAGCCCACGCATAGCCCGGTTACAGCTTCTACCACACATGTAAGATTTAGCATTTAATATTTTACTCACATTCATATAATGCTTCAAAAACAGCAATATTAAATATCTTCAAATAACTCTAGCATATATATTTCTGGTCGCTTTTTCATATTTAGTTCGCGAAATCTGACGACATTTTACAGTCAAATAGCCAGCATTTATATGATCATAGCATATGCCGTGCAAAAGCGATTTTTGAATGATTCGGTGTATTTCGTTTTAAATTGCCATTAATTTCGTTCTACAGAGAACTTGCCTGGCACATTTTGTGAAACGTTTTACCTACAGGTTATATTTGCACGCACTGTCAAGTATTTTCCGAAAACCAGTTTGTATTTCCGGAAACCATCACGTAGTTAATTTCACTGCCAAGCAAACTGGATCAAAACTGCCAAGCAAACTGGATCAATCTGGAACATTTCTCCAGAAACCATCACGTAGGTAATGGCACTGCCAAGCAAACTGGATCAAACTGGAACCTTTTTTCCAGAAACCAGCTCTTAGTTAATGGCACTGCCAAGCAGACTGGACCAAACTGGATCTTTTCATAATTTATACGTTTAAACACTTGCATTTAACATTGTTAAAATTTAGAAAGCTATCGGCGGGGCAAATGAGTTCATTTGGAGGCTAAACATATACTTACATGTACTATATTTATTAGGGATGTCGAGTTCTCTAATTAGGCAAACGCCTATACCGCTACAACTTTGTTACTGCTATACTTGCAGTGAGCAGAATCATGCAGTTGTTTGGGTAAATAAATTCAACAAATCAGACGGTTATATTAACGACTGAATTCATAAGCTCTTCTTACATTAGACCACTGTTGCAACCTTAAATCCAATTTAATTTGTCGTTTATTCGTATAGCTTAATTACCAGATTACTAAAAGTACGGACTTGATTGCTTTCAACCTACACTTATATTCAATACATCGTATATGAATGTGTATATTTTAATTTAGTTGTAATTTTAGTTTTGTTTTGTTTCGATTTGAATACCTTTCGTCAAGTCAATCGTTAACTCTTGAAACTAAAATGCTAATATTTAGGGCACTGTATACATGCAAAGTACAGATGATCAACAAATACTTGACAGTTTGTTAGGTTATTGTAAATACTGCTCTCTAACAGCACTTTTGTGTCGTAGTGTAAAAATGTTTGATGTAGGAAAAGATGTAAAAACATGAAATAAGAACTTTCTGCTGCCAAAAGCGTATATTACAATTACAGAATGGTATACTCATGAACAAAGATGGGTAAATGAACATGCTTAACTAAATATACTTGGATCCATCATGTACCACAATGGGCAATCCAACCTGCCTAGCAACATGTACTTGGAAACATCACGTACCACAATGGGTAATCCAACCCGTCCAACTACATTTACTTGGATCCATCATGTACCACAATGGGAAATCCAACCTGCCTAACTACATTTACTTGGATCCATTATGTACCACAATGGGTAATCCAACCCGCCTAACTACATTTACTTGGATCCATCATGTACCACAATGGGTAATCCAACCAGTCAAACTACATTTACTTTGATCCATCATTAACCACAGTGGGTAATTCAACCTGCCTAACTACATTTAATTGGATCCATCATGTACCACAATGGGTAATTCAACCCCTAACTACATTTACTTGGAAATATCATGCACCACAATTTTAATGGGTTATCCAACTTGTCTAATTACATTTACTTGGATCCATCATGTACCGCAATTGGTAATCCAATCCGCCTAACTACATTTACTTGGATCCATCATGTACCACAATGGGCAATCCAACCTGTCTAACTACATTTACTTGGATCCGTCAAATACCACAATGGGTAATCCAACATGCCTAACTACATTTGCTTGCATCGTTCATGAACCACAATGGGTAATTAAACCTGCCTAACTACTTTTACTTGGATCTATCATGTACCACAATGGGTAATTCAACCTGCCTTACTACATTTACTTGGAAACATCATGTACCACAATGGGTAATTCAATCTGTCTAACTAATTAACTTGGATCCATCATGTACCACAATGGGTAATCCTACCTGCCTAACTACATTTACTTTGATCCATCATTTACCACAATGGGTAATCCAACCCGCCTAACTACATTTACTTGGAAACATCATGTACAACAATGGATAATTTAACCTGCCTAACTACATTTAATTGGATCCATCATGTACCACAATGGGTAATTCAACCCCTAACTACATTTACTTGGAAACATCATGCACCACAATTTTAGTGGGTTATCCAACTTGTCTAATTTCATTTACTTGGATCCATCATGTACCACAATGGGTAATCGAACCCGCTTACTACATTTACTTAGATCCATCATGTACCACAATGGGTAATCCAACCTGACTAACTACATTTACTTTGATCCATCATGTATCCAATGGGTAATCCAACATGCCTAACTACATTTACTTGGGAACATCATGCACCACAATTTTAATGGGTTATCCAACTTGTCTAATTACATTTACTTGGATCCATCATTTACCACAATGGGTAATCCAATCCGCCTAACTACATTTACTTGGATCCATCATGTACCACAATGGGTAATCCAACCTGTCTAACTACATTTACTTTGATCCATCATGTACCCAATGGGTAATCCAACATGCCTAACTACATTTACTTGGAAACATCATGTACAACAATGGGTAATTTAACCTGCTTTACTACAATTACTTGGAAACATCATGTACCACAATGGGTAATTGAACCTGTCCAACTACATTTACTTGGATCCATCATATACCACAATGGGTAATTCAACCTGTCTAACTACATTTACTTGGATCCATCATGTACCACAATGGGTAATCCAACATGCCTAACTACATTTACTTGGATCGATCATGTACCACAATGGGTAATTCAACCTGCTTAACTTCATTTACTTGGATCCATCATGTACCACAATGGGTAATCTAACCCGCATAAATACATTAAGTTGGATTCATCATGCACCACAATCGGTAATCCAACCCGCATAACTACATTTACTTGGATTCATCATGTACCATAATGTCTAATCCAACCCGCATAACTACATTTACTTGGATACATCATGTACCACAATGTCTCATCCAACCCGCATAACTACATTTACTTGGATTCACCATGTACCACAATGACTAATCCGACCCGCATAACTACATTTACTTGGATACATCATGTACCACAATGTCTTATCCAACCTGCATAACTATATTTACTTGGATACATCATGTATCACAATGTGTAATCCAACCCACATAACTACATTTACTTGGATTCATCATGTACCACAATGTCTTATCCAACCTGCATAACTATATTTACTTGGATACATCATGTATCACAATGTGTAATCCAACCCGCATAACTACATTTACTTGGATTCATCATGTACCACAATTGGTAATCCAGTCCGTCTTACTACATTTACTTGGATTTATCATGTACCACAAGGGGTAATCAAACCCGTTAAACTACATTGACTTGGATTCATCATGGAGAACACACTAAGTGCTGTAAGTGCTGATTGATGTGAATGTTTATCGCGGTGCCACTGTTAATTTACTTAAAATTTGTAAAATTTAATAAAAAAAGGGGGATATTTATTGAATCATTTCTTGCAAATAGTATTAAGATCTACATATTAGATATCTTGCGTTGAAAACCGCCTATATTTGTTGAGCCCTTTGTTGTAATGTCTCCATGCTACATGTTTCAAAGAAAGCCGCTTGTGAGGCACACAACATGATGATTTAACAACTCATACATTTGCCAGAATAAGTCGGATCATATTTACCCGATTCCTAAGTCCCCAAGCTGTGATAGACGGGAGTCGATAACCAGAAATATAAGTACTTTGATTGTTTTAATCACGCTTCTGATCTGTAGAGCTTAAATATAAGAACACTCATATGTTTGCAATAAGTTTATATGAATACTCCGTTTACCTTTTAAGTTTTTAGCCCAGCATTTATCACATTTGCGACCAGTCCCAGATCAGCAAGGGAATCCGTGGAGTCTAATCAGGGTCTACACTGTTTGCTTATCAGTTAATACATTCTGTTAATAAAGGTCTATAAAACATGTGTCTATGAACAATGAAAGAACTTAAATGGAACGAAAGGTGAATCCAACAAATGAATTCAGCGATTAAAATATTATTTCCGGCTTAACTGAGTGAAATAAATTGGAATGACTCTCTATAATAGTGTCTTACTTGTTACCAATGACAGAATTGAAAGCTGGAACCATAATCAAGATCACACTGTCAAATGCAGAAATATTATCAAACAAGTAAGACAGCCATAAGAAGGTGTTTCTTGTTGCACAAGTAAGACAGCTAATAGAAGTTGTTTCCAGTTGAACATGTAAGACAGCTAGAAGAAGTTGTTTCCAGTTGAACATGTACGACAGCTAGAAAAAGGTGTTTCTTGTTGAACAAGACAGCTAAAAGAAGGTGTTGCCAGTTGACTTCAAATATTCAGCTTAAACATTTTGGAAGCGGAAATAGCCTAAAAGGACGTTGCATTTTTCCAAACTGGAAGTTTTAACCAGTTCTATTGTGTGATGCCAAACAGATTTAATTTTCATGCAATTCATGTTAATATACTGTCATAGTGTTAACATTCTATCGGTAAATGTATATTACTCAACATGTAAATGAAAATTCGGAATAAAGATGCCATAAAACCGCTTCATATATTCTATCCAGTTTGGCATTTATTTGGAACACTGAAATTTTGTATAACTTTTCTAGTACAATGACGATGCAAACCGAAGTTCTAGTATCAATAAATTATTTCGACAACTTACTTTAATATATCTGCGCAAGCTATTGAATAGTTATTTTGGAATGGCTTTATAAGGTTATAAATTTTCCCAAGTCCCTTATATCGTAATAAATGTTTCACTCGAAGTAAACACAGTATGTTTACTGTATTTGTTGACACAGGTTTGAAATATACAGTACGTTATGGATAACTTGACAGTCACGTGACCGTCAGGATAATTTAAATATGGATCATCAGCAAAACGTTTTACAATGTTCATATCGCCATGTTCTCGCAATGAGCTTTAATCATCGGACAAATATTTAATTCGCCCATTTCTGCCATAGGATCATGCTTGGTTGTATAAACCTAGTACATGTATCACGTGACTGTCTGCTTATATTCGCCCATTTCTGCCATAGGATCATGCTTGGTTGTATAAACCTAGTACATGTATCACGTGACTGTCTGCTTATATTCGCCCATTTCTGCCATAGGATCATGCTTGGTTGTATAAACCTAGTACATGTATCACGTGACTGTCTGCTTATATTCGCCCATTTCTGCCATAGGATCATGCTTGGTTGTATAAACCTAGTACATGTATCACGTGACTGTCTGCTTATATTCGCCCATTTCTGCCATAGGATCATGCTTGGTTGTATAAACCTAGTACATGTATCACGTGACTGTCTGCTTATATTCGCCCATTTCTGCCATAGGATCATGCTTGGTTGTATAAACCTAGTACATGTATCACGTGACTGTCTGCTTATATCCGCCCATTCTGCCATAGGATCATGCTTGGTTGTATAAACCTAGTACATGTATCACGTGACTGTGCTTATCCATAATCAGCTATAACAAGGGACTTTCAACTTATCTCAAATGTTTCATGTACCTGGCACCATTTTGTATCATTGTGCTGGATATGAATACCTGCACAGACACGCGATAACGTAATATTCTTATCAATTCAAACCAGCAGGCTGCCAACTTTACGATGCTGACAGCTGCCAGGCTTCTAGACTGCCAATTTCGCGAACATTGTATTGCTCAGGTGATCGGCAAATAAGTCAGCGTAATGGTAGAGGAGAATGCGCGTAGTAAATGTAGTTTTGCTCAGAAGAATGCAATTTGAGAACTCATACATAGCTGGAAACTAATAATATGTTATTTTTAAAACACTGACCATACTCATCATTTTAACTACATTATCCTTCTAAAATAATCTTGTCATCAGTATCATCTTCATTGTAATCATCATCATCATTGACGGTATCGCCATAGACATACATCATCTTCAAAACAACCACCAATAACAACTCGGCATTATCGACAAAAGTATCAGTTTATCATAGAAATTATAACAACATAATATTGTCTGTAATATAAATATAACTATAAAATTTGACAATCTGAATAAATGGCTTCGTTTCAAAGATGGTCCCTTACACTTAATGGTCGACTGACACATAGTTTTATCCAAATTACAAATTTGTATTTGAATTCTTTCAAGAAACATGCAGCTTTGGCACTACTCTGGTTCTTTTACTTTGAAATGTATGTGAAATCTTGAGTTCGGTTAATGTATAACTTAATAATAAGTGTTTATAATAATCTTCCTAAATTGCGTTAAAGAAAAACAAAATACAACTACGTCAAGTGCCGTTGTTTCTGTTAACATGTATATCAGTTTCAGAAAACAACAACAACAAAACTTTAGACATGATTGTTAAAGTTATGCTTACACGAGAGAAACGGTTTTGATTTTGTTCTTTTGTGCAATTAGTATATAAACAAAGAGTTGTAAATCTTAAAAGTAATAACTAAAAAATGTCAGATATTAAGCGAGAGGACAAATGTACAATTCCAGAAAGGCGCGTGGTCTAGTCTCGCGTTCAGAAAATAGTTTAGAGATTGTATAAGAGATCGTGAGGAGTGAAGATAAATCATGCTGTTACGTGACTAAGCACGTTTAAAGAGATCATGTGGAGAGAAGATAAAAAAAGATAAATCATCCTGGTACGTGACCAAGCATTTTTAAAGAAATCACGTGGAGTGAAGATAAATCATCCTGATACGTGAGCAAGCACCTTTGAAGAGATTACGTGGAGTGAAGATAAATCATCCTGATACGAGACCAAGCACCTTTGAAGAGATCACGTGGAGTGAAGATAAATCCTCCTGATACGTGACCAAGCAACTTTAAATAGATCACTTGAAGTGAAGATAAATCATCCTGTTACGAAACCAAGCACCTTTGAAGAGATCTTTAGGAGTGAAGATAAATCATCCTAATACGTGACCAAGCACCTTTAAAGAGATCATGTGAAGTGAAGATAAAACATCCTGATACGTGACCTAGAACCTTTAAGAGATCATGTGGAGAGAAGATAAATCATCCTAATACGTGACCAAGAACCTTTAAAGAGATCTTGTGGAGTGAAGATAAATCATCCTGATACGTGACCAAGCACCCTTAAAGTGATCATGTGGAGTGAAGATAAATCATCCTGAAACGTGACGAAGCACCTTTGAAGAGATACGTGGAGTGAAGATAAATCCTCCTGATACGTGACCAAGGACCTTTAAAGAGATCACGTGGAGTGACGATAAATTAACGAAGAGAACAGACACGAAAGTATTCCATACTATACTATGTAGGTAACAAATCATATCAAATCATATCAACGACGGTTGTTAAATGTTTCTAATATTGCACTTAAATGGAGAACCATTGTTACAAAAAGAAGCATGGGGACTGAAACTGCTTCACTAAGTGACCAAAACAAATACTCTAAATGTGATATATTTAAACATTACAATGAGCCACTACAATTACTTAGCATCGGCTGTTTACGTTACGAACGTATTATCAAAGCTATATTTGGAAACTCATGTCAATGTAGTTCTCTGAAGTGTTAGAGTATTTGCACGGCAGTAAAGCATCGTATGTCCTCTTGTTTTACATGTGATCTACACAATTAATGCCTTCTGTCTGTAACGTAACCCGTTAATCGAACTGGCAAAATCACGAACTGTAAGTATTGTGCTCTAGCGACTAAGCTCGTCAATAAGTTATGGAGGGGTACAGCTTTGAACCTCTGGTTTCGAATCAATTAAGTTTCGATTTATCTGCTATTATGATCCCAGTATTTGTTTTAACACGAACAGAAGTCATCAAGTATGATCAATACTTGTATAAGGTGAATTAACTTGCTTCAATGTCAACGTGAATAAATTAGGTTTGAACAGGTATTACATTTCAGGTTTTCAGCAATATAAGACAGAGAGTAAAACCTAGGGTTAATAATCGTGATGACCCTGAGTACTTGTGGGAACACTTCGGTTAATTTAATTTGGGAACCATTCGGTTTATTTGGGAACCATTAGCAAGAGAATTTATTCATTTACCTGGCGGAATGTGAAATATTAGCACAAATAGACTTTTAATTAATTCGCTAGGTCTTAACAAATAGAGCTGGAGTTAAGAAAAAAGGCAGCTCCATGTAGCAGAAGGGGAATTTCTTGGCAGGGACCTGGAGCAGATATAATCGAGTACTGAAGATCGTGTTGTGTATTCTCTTGACAGTAGTTTTTCGACAATGAAAGTGTGTAGACATACAGTGAAAGTCTTATCCGTCGGTTTGTCTGTACATGTCAAAACTTTATACCGAAATCAAAATCATTTCTACAGGAGTTTTGTAAGCGTGGGATGTATGAACTATCATTAGTTAACAGAATTGTTGCTGGTTAATCATGTTATGCCATTTACATCAGTGTACGTGTGCTACTGGATACTTTTAATATACATAAGTCAACCTTTTGTCGTAAATGCCCAATTCCGGCGAAGAATGGCTTCAAGCAAATCTCAAACAATACTATGTCTGTGCTAATATTTCACATGTTGGCAGGGGAAGGATTAAATTTTCCAACAGTGCTTACAGATTAATGCAGATTTACGGAGCATTTTGCTACAAAATGAAGAATTTTAATATTTAAACAAAAACTGAAGTATTTCATTAGCGGTTAAATGTTTAGTATCCCTTCTACCAATACAGGAATCAACGGATATGTGCGGAATTAATTTGGCGTTTCAAGTCAGCCGTTATTTTTTCCAAGAGTTAATCAAAACTAGCGAACCTAAAATTTTCTTACGCCGCTGTCAAATATGCAAAGACTTACCGTGTCTGCTCCTGGTTCCGCCGTCCGCTCCTGGATCTGCCAGTTGACGGGTGTGCAGCTTACCAGTTTCTTTGTAACTAAGGTAGATTATTCTCTTGTTCAGTCAAATTCATTTTAAAGGACATTTATAACTCTTGGTTGAAACGTGTTTTAGTTATGCTCCCTAACACACATTAAAACCCTCAAATGAAGACTCGCTTATACACGTAACCAATGCTCTAACTACACCGATAATAAAATGCGTGTAAATCTTCTTATAAAATTGCCATTAAAATCCCCCTGTGCGTTCATAAACCAAAGACGTTTTATCGATGTAAGTCTAAAACAAAACCGAGTTACAAAATCGAACTCAGCTTTTGTTAGGATAATACATACTAAAACCGACTAAAACTGCTGAAACATCTTCTGTGTAATAGCTATGCAATCGCATTATTTCAGAATTGCATAGATTCGTTCAGTATTACGTAAGAGTCCATATATAAATATATAGAGACATGAATTTTCGTTCACAGAGACTATACCCGCTACTGAAAAGTGACTTTTGTTTTAACTCCTTACCTTTATTAATTATCTGTGTTATGTAAACGGATGTAGGAAATTTTATGATTATTCATAAAAGAACTGAACATGTTGTAACTTTGAAGAGTATACTCCGAAGCCACGATGAAGAAAAATACGATCGGTGTAGTTAGAACATTGGTTAAGTGTAGGTTAAAGGACAGACTTGCTTTTCAGAAAGCTAAAACTTGTTTAACACATCTGTATCCAGTTTATCAAATATTTTGGCTATTTCATCTGCAGCCATGAGGGTCTAATTACCATCTTCAATTTTTTTCTCTTTTCCCAAGAAGGTATATGAATAACATTTTAAAGAATGAAACCTCTAAGTTCATCAAGTATCAACGATTTTACGGTTTATAGCTGTAGACTGTGTTTATTACTGCTTAAAGGGAAAATAGAGGTATGTAATAATAATATGTCCATATTTGTAGATATATCGTTGCTCTCCCTTGTTACTGCTTAACGGGAAATTAGAGGTATTTAATAATAATATGTACGATATATCGTTGTTCTCCCTTGTTTGTGCGTGTCTTTACCATACTTAGAATATATTGTTGTTGTCGTTTTTTTTTTCATTTGAGAATGGCCTGTCAAGATGCAACTTTTCTTCGTGGTGTGAGGGGACAGAGGGAAGTTTTGCTTAACAATTTAAAGTTAAAACGTTTAGCTTGTTCCGGTGTCGCGTAATGTTCACACGCGTGTGATTATTACGCGGGTGCCGTAATATTCACACAGTTTACATACCGCGTGACACTTAGTATAATGCATTCACAATACTCTCAGACTGCTTAACTAGTAACTTTATGCTCTTAATCAATTATTTAGTTGCATTATTATCGATGAATGGTTAGACGTATCCTTTATTTAGACGTCGTGGTATAAAGAGAAGCACCATATTATGTTTTATTAAGGTGTCGTGAGGTAAAGAGAAAAAACACATTCTGATTCATTTAGGTGTCGTGAGTCAAAGAGAAACGCCATGTTCCGATTTATTTATTTCATAGGCGTCATGAGATGAAGAGAAGCACCATATTTTTATTCATTAAGGTGTCGTGCGTTAAAGAGAAACCATATTCTGATGCATTTTTGTGCCATAGGGTAAAGGGAAACACCACATGCTCATTTATTTAGGCGTCATGAGTTGCAGAATATCATCATAATTCTTTATTATTTAAGTGTCAATCGGTGAAGACAAGCATCATATTCCGATTCATGTAGGTGTCATGAAGTAAAGAGAAGTACCATATTCTGATACATTTACTAGGTGTCATGAGGTGAAGAGAAGAACAACATTCTGTTTCATTTAGGTGTCAAGATGTAAAACCACGCGCCGTTTTTCGATTAATTTAAGTGTCAATAGGTGAAGAGAAGCGCCAAATTTATTTAATTGGTGCGTCATTTACATCGCTACTAAAATATGATATCAAAGAGGTGACTTTAATATAATAATTTATTTTTCCGTTTTTAGAGGGCGATGTTTCTATTTCAACATTTTACAAGGTTTATATATAGAGAGATTGTAACTTTTTTAAGATTTCAGTGAAAGTAATCTTTGCATACCAGAAACCTTTTAAACGTGGTTGTTGGTATCACAAAGTAAGGAAAACCGTGCAATTTTTATCGCCGATGCCCAGATTTTATTTCAAGATACAGGTGCAGTTTAAAATTACTATTAAAACAAGTTATTTCTCAGCCAGTTTTTCATCGAAATTTAATTAACAAATTTAATTAAATAAAACAATTAATTCCTCGTAAAAACCATCTGTAAATTCAAAAAGAAAGATTACCAACATGATATTCTGCATTGCTCTGCATGCCTGGTCATTAACCCATCTACAGGTGATCATGGTGCTTACATCTTTGGTTGCACGACGGTGGCAGAGGTTTAAGAGTTTATGTAGGTTTATAGGAAATCTTGTAAAAAACACTAGAAGAAATGGAAGTTATTGTATTATAAGTATTTATGATGCAAATACTCTTGTACTTACTGCACCAGACATCGTACGATCAGTGAACCGGTGTTAAATATTTAATTTAAATACAATGTACTGTTTTGCTGATTATTAACTATAAAATATCACATCAGTTACGTTGCGTTGACCGTGGAAGCTCTGGAGAGGGCGCGTTCTAGAAGCATCCCCTTCCGGTCGCAGAACATGATAAACATGAACTTCCAAACCGGACTTAGAATGACGAAGTTGTTAGCAACAGAGTTGCTTTTATGGGTCGGACTGCTGCTTAATTATCCGGGTCATGGAACCATGTCTCGTCAGTTGTTATCATACGGTCGAGAAATTGATTCCCGTCTCTCTATTTAGGCCTTAAAATGCCATAGAGTCATTAACTGTACTTTCCCTTTCGTGTTCTTTGAAAAATATCAGCACCCATTTGAGACTCTAAGTCATTATATTTTCTTTCTGATTCTTGTTCTTGGAGAAGTCTCGGCACTCATCTCGCGCGAAACTAGTATCATTATAAAAATAATAAGAATTATTTATTCAAATAAAAAAAATTAAATCGTTCTAAATGAACACCTAGATATCACAGTAATGCAAATTGTACACTTACCGTAGCGTACCACGTCCTTTTTGCGAGGATTGACGTCGATAAATTACGTCGCTATCAGCAGTGCCAGAAGGTGGAATAGTCTGGTTATATGAAGAATTGGAGATAAAGGTATTTCAGGCTATAAAACCTACATATAATTACACTCTTATGTTGCAAACGTATACAACTTAATTGCTAAGGATACATGTCTAGATCAGTAATACTACTGGGAAAATTCAGAATATAAAATGCATTCTTTCTTCAGAAAACAACACAAATTAAACAGCACACAGCACTGAATTTATAAACAAAATCTAACAAAAATAGTTAAAGTTAATAGTTAAATAGCTATCGCCTAGGTCAATAACGATTTTTTAGGTCAATATCAACAGCATATTTCCCAGCTAATAAGTAAATAACTGTTTTATTACATGAACTATAAATAGTTATATATGTAATAAACTATATTACATGAACTATAAATAATATAAAAGATGGAAACTTTCGGATTCTATTTATAGACAGGTCAATATCAGCGAAAGCGGGTCAATATCTAGATTTATTGACTCGGTTATTTTGCGGGTGTGACCAATCGCGTTGCGACTATTTATAGTTCATGTAATAATGATTATTATTATGCAGTTTGCGGTAAAATTAGCATAATATAGTCAAAATGTGTAATAAAATCGCATACTAGATATGAGAAAATAAAAGATCAGTCGAACTGCGATATTTCGAACTCAACGTTCCCTATGGATAATTAATTGTAAATTATTGTAAATGTAGCTTCATCCCAACTTATAGTAACAATAGTTAACATTTCTAAAAAATATCACAGACGACCCATTTTACCGTTACACGCTCCATATCAGTCAATCTCAAATCTGAAATACGATTTACTTATTAAAATTAGAGATAACTCATTAAAATTAGAGATATATTTTCAACAGATATTTATACAGTAATACTTGTCAATTTCGCAGAACATAAATAAACAATACCTTTGACATGTTTAACTATTCTGTCAATATTTGATATCATCTTTGGAACTGGAGATATCAAATATTAATTCTGTTTAACCATCAACTTGACACCGAAATAGAAACTCAAGTTGACTGTGTTCCGGATGCTAAGCTGAATGTTAGAATCAATCGAAAACTGGTAGCTGTGTGTTTTGTTTTCACAAATATTTTATCCTGTATCAGAATTTCCAAAAAGCTCTGTTATATAACTGCTAAAAGTGTAGAAGAAATATGACTCGGCTAGAGTATCTTTCCTAAATACAATTACTTTCTTAGATTTTTTATTTGATCTTTGGCAATGAACACGTGTTTATGTAGCAAAATGATTGTTGCCGTACTCTTGCTCAGATAGCATTTTTCACCTTTAGTTCAACAAGTTAGAGTAGGAGTCTGTCCCTTTGTTAAAACACCCAACGATCTAATATGCATTACGCTAGTCTGGGATCTAGTACAGTTCTGACTTATTATCTATGTTTATTTTAATGCAACGGAAACGCTCATGTGATTATATTGCTTGTTGTTAGTTTTTGACCCGTTCTCCGTATTCACCCCGTTCATTAAGGTGTTTTGTTTATTTTATTTTAAGTATAAATTGCGGTGTGGTAAAACGATACATTCTCTTTGCAGTCCGAACTATCAGAATATGATTCATAATGTTTTGTTCTGTTCTTCGAACTTATGTCTTTACCTGCTATTGCAAACGTTATGCAATGGACCTGCATTTCTTCCTTATTTAGCCAGTCCATTCAGTGGTCTTAGGTTTTGTAAAAAAATATCATTATAGACCCTGATCAGACAATGGGGTCCTACCGATATACAGAGTTATCTCGATATTCTGTCATAAGTTACCTGCCTTTGCAACGCGCACCTGTTACTGGTTAGTTCCGGTCTGAGATTGACAATTAAAACAGGCACGCAGTAGTCATCCGTGGTCCTTTCAAATACGTTTTAATATGATCTGGTTGGTCAGAGATCAGCATAATGCAGTAAAACGTTTGGTTATTATCATTGCATGGAAAAATAGATAGTTTTATAGTGCAGCGCGTAATATTTAAATTTTCTCTTCTAATCATTTTAATACGTTGGAGAGGTTTGTGTTTAACATCGCTATGTTCAACCCCTTCGGTAACTAATAAAGAGAAAAAAATACGCAAAAAGGGTAGAACAATTTACAACACATGATGTAAAATAAAGTTTTGGCGTCCGCCGATGAAACGCTCGTTCACTTTTATACATGTTCTTTCATGCGCATGCAATTTTTGTTTTGCCAGGAATTTAAATTGTGCACATGATGATCTGGGTCTAAAATGGCCGGTCACGTTTAACAGGTTAACACGTTCTTGTGCTTATTTAGGTCTATTAAGCTACTAAGCATGAATGTATCGATCATCTATTTTACTCATACACTTCACATTTCGTGCTAATAAAAGTGGTACTGTTTTGCAAAGAAAAGTAATGAAATATTCAAATATAACAATTAACTGATATCAATTCTAACAATTCAGGGCGTAAGCCAAAGACGTACATATTATATACAGCTCATTGCTTACGCTGGTCCGTGACTGTAGACTCTGTATTACTTTTATTTTCAATTTGTTTTCCATTTATGCCATATCATAAAAATAAAATAAACTTACTAAGACGTGTATAATAAAAAAACGATTGTTAATTAATAATTAATAATAAATTACCTATAATATTCTAATATTTTGATCAAATGTCGTTTTATCCTTACTACGTAAGTGTGCTCAGCTTTTTTCAGGACAAAAATCTGTTATAATAGGCCAACAGATACAGAGTAAAGGTCCCAAATAAGACCTCGTCTGAATCACTGCAGCAGGACAAAAGACATCTGATGTTATAAGTTTTGCAAATAGATTCTTCTTCTATTCTTCTTCTATCTGTTTGTAAGAGAAATGAATGCAGTGTCATGTCAGCTTACAATTGACATGACAATATAATACGGCAAAAGTCCGGGCGCAAAGCGGCCGGGCGTTGCCGCTTATAGGTAACACGTAATTTATTTAAAAACAATGTAATTTATTGAAAAAAAAACTAATTGTGATAAGTTGGAGGGATATTTACCCGTGTCCTTTTCTAGCGGCCATTAACTTCCGGAAGTTTTTTTTTCTAAAGATATTTAAACGGTCTCTACCATACATGAAAATTTTAACCATTTTCGATTTTCGTCATAAATAAGCAAGCCGTTACTGAAATTGAATTGTCCTACAAAAAATTGTTTTTCTCGGTTCAATGTATTTCGTTCTCAAAAAGAACGCCGGCATGATTATTTTGCTACACAGTCAAACAACGTTGTTTGCTAATAACCTGATTCCCGTTAAGGTCCGTGTAACGGTGTACGTCTGCTGAACACTAGACTCTAGCGATGCCGCACACTAGACTCTAGCTATACCGAAGTAGTGGCATACCAATTTTTTAAATAACACATTTTTCTGTACATTGACGATCATTTCAAATCTGTTGCATAGGAGTTTCAGCCATGATCATTCTAAGACTAAGGCATAAGAGCATTTGTAATCCTTAGGTCTATAGTCGTCCTATTAATGTAAATGTGAGGATAAATATGCAGGTCCATTCCATCAATTTAATTGTTTTTTTTATTTTATTTTTATTATAATTTTTAATTGATAAATTTCAATACATGCAAATATAAATTTCAATACATGCAAATATGTAAACTTAACATTATTTATGATTAACAGAATTTTAAGAATGCATTGCACCATTTTGAATGAGCATAGTTACACGTTAAATCCAAGTGTTATTGAAAGGGTTTCATGCATAAGACCAAAACACTTTTAATGCTATAAATGAACAAAGTGTACAACAAATTGACACTTCAATATTAACAGAACATAGTTACTCAGCAAGTAATAAAACAACCAGAAAAAACAACCAGGCCACTGCAACAATAAGTGTATTAATGGAGTTCAGTATTCAAATATTGATGTTCCAGGGAATTGCAATTGTTGTTTTTTTTTTCATTGTCTCAGCATGGCTCTGCATGGAGTTGTTTCTAAAACTTTTCACTACAGGATTATGATCTGCAAGCATATAATTGAGAACCGGGTTCTGTGGAAAGATATTGCTACTGTCACTCATGGCCTAACCAATGGTTCCATCACTCCGTATTACAATTCAATGATTCTAAGAAATGGCTGGGCAACAATGTGTTAGATTAAAGCTGCACATGATGTTTTGCAAATTAACATTGATACGGTGTTAAAGAGAATATCAATTATCAATGTTACTATGCAGAGCCAGACAGGATATACATATCAATCATACAAACCATTAACAAAATCAAAAATACTATATGTTTACTCGAGGACTGTGGAACAACCATTTTACAATGTTGACTGAAAGAGTTCAAAGAAACCAGAATATATATGTAGATCATGATGGGCACATGATCAATAAAAGAAATAAAATGTAACATTTGGGAGACTCCTCAATATCAGAGTCCAGCTTTAAACATGTATTGTTTTGATCCGCTCCTCTGGACATGTGTTTATTCAGTTGTCATTGGTCTCTGAAAAAAACTCCTGGCTTGCGTATTTTTCTACCACAATGATTCTGCATATGATTCTGACTGTGCGCTTATAATTCATTACCTTAAAATCGATTAAGGTGCTTTCCTGACAACTGCATGTTTGCAATTTATTTATTTCTTTCTTTAAAAAAACAATATAAAGACTGGTGGTATGACATTCTTATTACAGGTTGGTTCCAGTACTGCTGACTGCACCTAGTATTATGTTTTGTAATTGTGAACAATTGGTTCGTTCAGTGCTACTTGTACCAAATCTAAATCTATAGTAAGTCCAGTCAAGATCAAAGATAGGTTGAAAAGACGAATTCTTCAATCAGAACTCAAGGAAAGTGAACTATATCAATGAAGTTGTATTATTTGGAAAATGCTTTTGCCGTACCTAGGCATAGCCTAATTCATATTATTATATATAATTATATGTACTGAAGTAGGGACATGTACAGCGAAGAAGTCTACACGTGTCCATGGGCCGTTTTGACCTGAATTTACGTCCCCTTAAAAGCTCTTCAATGTGTTTTTAAAAGCGCGAAGAAAGAGCAGAAGTAAAATATTTTACGGCTTTTTATACCTTAAATGTGGTAAGATAGATAGCAGACTCGCATAGCTAGTGTGCAGAATTGTTATATGAAATGTCTGAAATTATTTTGTTCCTGGTCAAGTCACCTGGATCGATGATTCTTGTAGAACGATTTTGCGATATCCGAACTATCCGAAATGGTGTACATTAATTTGTTGACAACGTAGGCACTAGCATGACTAAGACATCTCCATAAAATGAGTGTGAATTTCTGCATGCTATCTATTATTACACTGGTTGAATATAGATGCCATCATAAAATAACAAGTCTTACAATAATTTCACTGGATGACAGTAAAGTGGGCACAACAAATATAGGGCGGATCCAGAGGGGATTCAGTGGGGTTGCTCAGATTTTCACATTGATTTAGTAACCCCCTACCCCTGACTCAAACATAAAATTTGAAAAATCAACCAGTTGAAACAACAAATAACTATTAATTTATCATAACCAGTTACAAATAACTAAAAATATAATAAAACAATTCTTACATTGCCCTCACTGTATGTATATTACCATTGACAAGGTGTGAAAGCTTACCCCTGCTATCTTTTCCTTTGTTTGACAAATTCAACTGTTAAATAATACCATACTTTTTCTGCGTCTGGTGCAAAACGGGCCCATGATATTATAGTCTTTGTTATGTCCAAAACATTGTGGAACAGTAAAAAATGAGATTTTGCATTTTTATTTCAATACTCATAAAATGCACGTTTTGATAGAAACCGTATCATATAATTACACATCCGGAGCCATTTCAGTCTTCGCGAAAGGGATGAAAAACTGCCAGTCATCCGGTCTGGTGATAATTTCTGCCGGACCGAAAAAGAATTTGCCAGACCGAAACAAAAACAATTATATTCTTCGTAAAACTATATTATTTCACTATATTTATGCTACACATACATTGGAGCCAATTAAATAGCTCTATCTTCACTTTCACCCTCACACATGTAACAAAACAACAATACAGATTATTAAATCTTTTTTTTATTCTTGAAAAAATGACAAAAATAAATATGATAAGGTCTTTCTGTGCCAGATGATATAAATTTGCCTTGGCACTCCCACTTATCTCTACTGAAACTTGTCTAGCAGTCTGCATCTGTTGCTGGAACTTGGCATTTCCAACAGCCTTCTTAATTTTGGTCTAAAAAAACAGTTCTAAATATATTGGAGGCCTTACTTTTCAGACACAAATTATAGTATACTACATTGATTCTGTTATGGAACAATAATACACAGATGGAAATTCAGACTGCCATAAAGTAAATAAATATAGATATAAGTAAATAATCACGCTAAAACAATCAAACTTCTTTTTGTTTTTTTGTCAGATGCATGTATATCGCGGTGTTGCGTAATTAACACACCGTGAAATCTACGGTACATCAGGGAGTACGTTCCATGCTGGACAAATGTTTTAAAACAACTTTTTATATAATGTATTGAGATTTATTTTCAATAAAAGAAATAAAATAATGTACAAACATACAAAAAATAAGGTACAAACAAACAAAGATCGCGGTCGTCAATTTCCAAAGGTGTCGGTACTTTGAACTGATCGACGATCTGTTGGTCGGTCAAATTCGGCGATGTTAGTTCGTCGTCGTCCGTCGTTAACCAGCTTGATATGTCGATGAGCAGGTAATGTCAAAACAACAAATTGTTTTGACGTTTCCTGCTCAATGTCTATTATGGTTAGCAGCTTTCAATACTTGCAGTTAATTTGCGGTTTGTCTCGTGAACGAAATTCTGTAAGTACTGTATCAGCTTGGTGTTTTTCGCACCTATTGTTCATCACAAAGGGGGTTTCATGTCAAATCAAAAGCTTTTTTGTATAAAAAAAACTTTCATTTATTTTCATACGTTTGATGTTGTATCTGTTGATGAACTTGTACATCGCCTCTTAAATCCCTGCATACAAAAAGTAATAAACAACCTTCGCCGGTAGGGGCCTAATGACATAATACAACACGAAAAAAGCGTGTGTTTCGTGAATTTGTCACTAAAGTTGATTTGATCATTCGGGTTTTTTTACCACCCACGAAGAATGAACAAACATACACATTGTAAATGTACAAAAAATGGGATCCACGCACCGAGCGCGATATATTGGATATTGCGATAGAACTGATCGTGATATAACAGAGCTGCAGTGCAACGGAAATATTGTTTGCACCAAGATTTTTCGTACCCAAAATGCCGAAAAAAAAATGCCGGTCGGCCGGACCGACGACTTCACAAAACTGCCGGACCGTAGCAAATTTTGCCGGACATGACCGGCGGTCAGGTGCCTTTCGCGAAGACTGCCATTTAATCTCTCCTGTCATTACCTATCCGACAGTTTGGTATACATAAAATGAACATGATGGAATTGAGTACGTTTTAAATTGGAACCAGATGCCGGCCAACGTGAAATTATTTCAAAGACAATCAAACTGAATTAAATTTTAATAAATTATATTTGTATTTTTCAGGTGTGTTAGAATGTTGCAGCATCAGTTCTATGGTTGTTGACCAGTTTTGAGCCACCAGGTGTATGTTCTGTACAGAAGGATTATGGATATGATGGAAACTGTATTATTCAGTATGTCGTTAACCCTCTACTCCATAAATTCGTATTTTTACGCATGTGTGACTGGTGTAGATCCAGATCAGACGGCACATTAGTGCCGTCTGATCAGAATCAGCACTGGTCGCATTTTGGTCAGAACATGTTAAACAAATCAAAAAGGTTACAGTGTAGATCCTGATCCAACTGCACAAATTTGAAGGTGATTCTATGGAGGAAATGGTTAAATAAATTAGATGTTTGATTTATTGCATGGAAGGAAGGTACTTAGTACATGTATATGTATTACTATTAGTAAATTAACCCTTTACTTCATGGTATATGGCTTTTATCAGATCCCAAGGATGACCAGATCCAGAAAAGCCTGCTCATAATGCTTACTGATCAGGATCTACACTGTTTGGTTTTAAATGTATTAGGTAATTTCTTACAAATGAGCAAACACTGTCAGGCCTGCCAAATCTCCGGATTTTATCCGAAATCTCAGGATTTTTAGTTACTTCCCCGGATCTCCGGATTTATAGTCAAAATCTCCGGATTTCTATGAAATTGCAAAAATATAGATTAATTAACCCTAATTTTAAAGTTGTGCAATGAACGTAGCCTAATAGTTATTCTACTGCAGTCGCACATTTCCTGTTTATTCCGAGATAACGAAGACGTGGTCAGTGACATGCTGCCTCAGTGCCTCTGGCACAATAATACAATAACCGCGTGTCATAAACTAAACAAGGTCCTCGATGTTACACCTGCCTTTTTATATTTTCATTGCATGCTCATTCTAATATTGGTAAACAGGTCTTAACAGGTTTAACAGAAAGTTAAAAAATGAATGATAAAAATAAACTTAAGTCATTTTAAAACCAGTTCTTCGACCATTTCTAACAAAATCGGCAAACTTCATTTATAAAATTCGTTTAAGAATATATTTGTAAAGAAGAACATGAGAAAAATATCATCATTATCATCATCGTCGTCATCATCATCATCATTTTGTAGAGTCACAGTCATAGTGAACAGCAGCAATAAGACATTAAAAGAAAAACAACATCATCACCATCGTCGTCGTCATTCAAATTCAGACAAAATCTCCGGATTTTCAATGAAGAAGTTTTGGCAGGCCTGCACTGTTGATCCAAAGATATGACCGCTGATCTGGATCTACACTGACTGCCAATGTTATAAAAGGTGTATTCATGTAGAAAGGGTGAAGAAGTTGTGTTTTGCCAGGGATCAGTTTTGTATACCAGCATTGGTACTATATGGAAGAAATCTAGCATCACTTTACATGTAACAAAACGGACATAATCTTCTTGGGGCTAGTTAAGGATGCTAGATATAAGGACATTTTCAAGCCACATGATAGCTGTATTTAGTATAAGCTGACAATAGGAATTTTCTAAATGGTTTAATCTGTTTTACTTTATGCTTCAACAAGAGACTTGATAGATTTCTTTAACATTTCAGGCTCGAAATGAGATGACTATGGTACGAAGGTGGTTGTTTGAAGACTGACAGAATGTCCCACTGGCTATGCTGATGATATGAAATACAGAAAAAAAACTGAACTGGTAAGAGGTTTTAATCATTAGTGCAATGGTTGATGCTGCAGGCAAGAAATCAAACAAGATTGTTTAAAATCTTATTCTGGATATTTAAAGGAGTTGTGAAATCTGTCACTTTGATCATGGCAAAACTGACCCCTCTTTAGTCTAAAGGTACACAATTTCTCTTATCCAGGTTGATTAACCTTGATACTATTAGATATTTTATCAGAAGTGATCAAATGTTGTTTATAGATGTATAATATATCCCATTTGAAACCGGATATATTATTGGAAGTCCTGCGACGGTCATGTTCATACAAGTTTTCTGCTCGCTAACTTAGTAAAGCTTATCCAATCTTCATCAGACATGGTCAGCATGATAGTGATCATGTAATACATGTATCCTCCTTAAGTTTGATTATTAGCCAGATTGCTCCTGGGAGAAGAGTTACCGTCCTTTATGGAATATAATTAAACACATTACCACTTCACTCTCTTTAAAAGCCTTTATAACCAATCTTAACCAAACTTGTTCAGAGTGCTTAATATATGTTGTTTTATTTAATAACCAGCCAGATTGCTCTTCTGGCTTTTGAGTTTTGAGAATAACTGCAAATATTTTACATCTACCTGTATTATGGAAAACCATTATCTACCTTTGCTACAATTTAATTAAAATGTTTATATGTAATCGGTACTGTTATCAGTTAGTAATCGGTTACTTATGTTGTGTAATGATGATCACATTTATCAGAGTTAGCCACACAACCTTTTTGCGAGGTTGTCCGAGCTAGCTCAGTCGGTAGTGTGCATAGAGAAACATTTGTAGTTGCTGTCATAGTAAGGTACGGGTTTGATTCTCACTATGAGCAATATCATTTATTGGCATTAGATCTTGACTATGTTTGGGAACAAGCCAGATTGCACCACTCCTCTCCAATCTTCAACTCCAACCCCACATCATTCTGGAGTTATTTCCCTTTAATTGTCTAAACCTAACCAAATCGGCTCTGTCCACTCTCTTACGAGTGTACTTTGTTGCAGTTTTGGCACTCTTGTACAATACCATGGTGGAATAGAGCACCAGTTACAGACCTGTTTGTGAATCACAGCTTCAAACTGAGTTGTTGAAGGTAAGATAGTTAGTGCTCAGCTGTTTTCAGATAATAGCCACACAATGTTTGAAAATAAAGTAATAGTAACAGTTGGTCGTGTTGTGGAAACGTGTGTGGGAAATAATGATTTTACATGTATTTTAGATAAAATCACTAGTTATGAAGGTACATGTGTAAACTGTTATTTATTACTTTATCCTCTATCAAATTAATTAATAAGCTTTATATAATAATTCTTCCAAATTAAAGCATTTTTAATTATTTCAAACTATTGCTGACAAAATCAAGGGATTCACTGCTGTGCAAGTCATATGTATACCAAAAGAAATCTTTTATTTTTCAAGCCTTCACCATCCGAAAGAAGTTTGCATGTAACTTAGACAAAATAACAGCAATTTTCCACTGAGAATTTTTATACGTTATTTGGTAGTTTGCACAGACAATTTAGAAAAAAATGTTTGAAGGGATATTGTTTAAATAGAAGTCGCAAAATTGGGTGACAAATTACATACAATTTCCATGTGAAATAACACTTCCAAAGCAATAAATAACCAAAGCAGCCCATCAGACACATGGTTTAAATATCTGATCATGAATCGTTCCATTAATCACTTTGGTCTAGTATCCTGTTTTAAAAGCTATGTTTTGTGTATGGATCCAGATTTGTCCCATAACTGTGCTCCTTGCCAATTGAACCTTGTTTTGTACTACTGATTCAGGTTAAATATGACGTCTTGATGAAATTAAGCTTTCACTGAGCTGTTAGTACTAGGAACTGTAGTGCTACAAAGTAAATTATTGAAGTTTACACAATTTTCTCTTCAAATTGCATTTATGACGGTTAAAAATCGTGTATGTTAACATTTAAAACTCAAACCTTTATCATTTTCAGATCTCTTATAATATGATGAGCAGACAAGATGAATCTTGAATGTGCAGAATATGTTGAACAGATGGTGGCTAGAATCTCCGACAATATGAAGGTATGGCAAAATTGTAGAAATAGTCAGTTGTCAAAACTCACACCAACATTTCTAGAGTTTTAACTGGTAGGAAAATTGCTCACTTAAATATGTTGAAAACATGAAATTCAAAACAGATTTGACTTAAATAAAATCAAGAAGCTTGACCGAATATACAAGCTGTCAGTTTCAAACATCTGCTTCAGAAGTGTTTTGAGTTTTTTCAGACATAGCTAAATGATTGTTAAATACAGAAACACAATTCTGAAAGTAGCAATTACCAGTGTTTAGCTGTACTCGACGCATAAATGAGTTGAAAAACAACAGTCAGTTACACTTATTCCAAAAACACCAGGCATCATTGAACATGAGGTAGACGTTACGGTTTCAGACAAATTTGTCACCAGTCTAAATGCACCTGTTCACATTGAATTAAAAATTTCAGTGATTTCAGACTTGACCAGACAACACAATCTGAGATGACCAGAAGCTGTAAACAGATGTTGGCTAGAATTACGAGATCCTGAAGGTACTAAACACTGTAAATAGTCAGTTTCAAAATATCGGTAAAAACAAGAAACATCACGGAATGCAGGCTGCTATTACACATAAATTCATTTTAAACCACTTCCTGGAAGTGCAGGCTTTTACATGAATTTAATTGTTGCAAGATTTTTCACTTGACTGAAATCTATTTATAGACTTGGTTGGCTTATGTTGAGCATTTTTCATGTTAGACAGTGCCCAGGCCATATAGCTCGAAATCAGTAGGGATGACAGTTATAGTTTCATACAGTATATTGACATATCAATCAGTCATTAAAATTCTGGCGTGAAACAGATGAAAAGCCGAGTACATCAAATATGAAATTAGTACATGGGCAGAAATGGAACTGCGTGCTACTTTCCATGCCGGCTACATCCAGGTTGAGCACATCTTGATGCAAACAATAAATATGAACGAGTGAAAATACTTGGAAAAGCTCGAGGTTTTGAAGAAATCTTCGTTTTGAAATTTTGCTGAAACTGGCCTGGGTAATGACTGGTATCGACAATTATGCCTGTTTATGTTGTTGCCTCGATTCCTGAGTGACCCAATATTTAATCTACATTGCACATGTTCTTAAACAAGGCTTCAATAGTTTGGAATGATCCTTTGGAAATGTGTAAGCTCCATTATTTCAGTGCATGTATCTATAGTTACACATAGTACTCTGTCATGGTAAAATCACAGCTAAAGTTCTAAGTCAATGGACTAACCAATATTATCATGGTTGTTCCTAATCTAAAACCTGTAAAATATGCTAATCAGAATAGCCCCGCTCGGAAAACACAACATTCCTACACAGCCTAAAAGTAGAGAGGACAATCACATTACAAACTTTAATCAATTTAAATTTTGCCTTTTTATTGGAGTTGTCTACCTTTAATTGCTTTCTTTTTTGAATCACTTCATTATAAGGGCAAATAAAATGTTTCAGTATCTGAAACTGCTTGAAACCCTATTACTGTGTCAGGGCTTCTAAGAAAGTATAATTTGGTGTATTCTCTTGTTAATGTATGCCTCAGATCAGAGTAAAAAGTTGTGACTAATGAAATGGTTCTCTAGTTTCCATTATTCTCCTTCTAGCATTGATGTTAATGATTTAATATGTGTCATCTTGTATCCTAGAAGTGGTAACAGTCTCTTTCACTTTGTAGGACCATGAAAAAAGACAAAGCAATCAAGCCATAGTTGATGTGGTCATTTGGTTCATGATGCATAACTGCCTTTAAGACAGCTTGTTGGGCACATTTGCTTGGGTTTCTTGCCGCAGTTATGGAGCTCACAGAAAAGGTACAGGAAGGTAATGAATCACAGTAAGGGAGCTCACAGCAGAGGTAGATAATCTGTCAGCATGAGTTCGGTGCTTACATCAGAGCTGTGTAATCTCTTACAGTTGTAATGTTCGAAGCAGTGGTAGGTAATCTGTCACAGCTGTAAAGCTCACAATAGAGGTTGATATTTGTCACAATTATAGTTAACAGCACTCAGTTATAAAGCTTACAGAAGAGCTAAGTTATCTGCCATAAAATATGTGCTCACAGCAGAGCTAGGTAATCTGCCACAGAATATGTGCTCACAGCAGAGCTAGGTAATCTGCCACAAAATATGTGCTCACCGCAGAGCTAGGTTATCTTCCACAAATTACATGCTCACAGCAGAGCTAGGTAATCTGCCACACAGTATGTGCCACAGAATATGTGCTCACAGCAGAGCTAGGTTATCTGCCACAAAATTTGTGCTCACAGCAGAGTTATGTAATCTGCCACAAAATATGTGCTCACAGCAGAGCAAGATAATCTGCCACTGAATATGTGCTCACAGCAGAGCAAGATAATCTGCCACAAAATATGTGCTCACAGCTGTATCAGTTGTAAAGCTCTCAGCAGAGCTAGGTAATCTGTCACAGGGAGTTGTAAAGCTCACAACAGAGCTAGGTAATCTGTCAGTTGTAAAGCTCACAGCAGAGCTAGGTAATCTGTCACAATGAGTTGTAAAGCTCACAGCAGAGCTAGGTAATCTGTCAGTTGTAAAGCTCACAGCAGAGCTAGGTAATCTGTCAGTTGTAAAGCTCACAGCAGAGCTAGGTAATCTGTCACAGTGAGTTGTAAAGCTCACAGCAGAGCTAGGTAATCTGTCACAGTTGTAAAGCTCACAGCAGAGCTAGGTAATCTGTCACTTTATAAAGCTCACAGCAGAGCTAGGTAATCTGTTACAGTTGTAAAGCTCACAGCAGAGCTAGGTAATATGTCACAGTTGTAAAGCTAGGTTATCTGTTACTTGTTATTAGCATACCTTAACCAAATTCTGAATGTGAGCTTCTAAGGTTGATTTTTAGCTAACATCTCCAGGTGTTCACTTTGTTTTGTTTACTTCGATTAAAAACATGTTAGTCAAGTTCATATGGCAATCAGACAACCTTTACTGTAGTAGGTTCATATTTAATAATAATTGCATTCAATAATAGAATAATGGATTTACAAGAAACAATGAGCAGAACAAGAACAGCATTATTTTGATCTCAGATATGGGCTTATAATATCTGTGTAACATAACAAAACCTTTTTGTAAATATAACTTATAATTTGTAGTGAAAATATTTCTTTGACAGACATGGAGACTTGTTATCATGGAAGGTTGAAATGGGTTGAAGTGATACATCAAGCTGATGTTTTGTGCTTGCCGCCTGACAGAATAGGAGGCAGGTTAGTATTGATTTGTTAGCTGGATTATGAAGTAAATAAATGTTATGGTTTGATGATTTTCGTCTGTGTGTCCGTCTGTAAAAACGTTTAACTGGTTAATGTTTGGGTAAAGATTTTCTGACTCTTAAGTACATTTAAATCCATTGCTCAGAATTGATTCAGACTTTACACAAATGATCTTCAGTACTCAAAACTTCAACAAATGTATGGCCCATAACTTTCATAGGTATTTCCTACAGATCTTTATCAAACTTGGTTAGAATAACATCTTGGCCAGATTTAATAAACCATGCTGATAGCTCCAATCACTCGGGGGTTTTGATGCTTAATTAGTTAAATTAGCAATGTCCACTGAAACTTAAAAAGTATTTATTCAATCTTCACCAAATGATTCTGGGTATAAAATCTTCACCAATATATCAGTCAGACTGCTCTAGTTACTCGAGAGTTTTGTCCTGTGGATAGGAGTATTTTGTGGCAGTGAGTTGCCCTGTGACGAGAGTTTTACCCTGTGACGGGTGTATTTTGTGGCAGCGAGTTGAGTTTCTGACTAGCTCTTGTTCAGATATGGAGCATTGTCATTAAAGAGACATTCATTTAAACCATACACCATCTTGAATCTGCTACTACAATCCGGCAGTGTATCAGGTTATCAACGGGTTGATGATTAGTTTTTCGGATGCCTTCCAGTACCCGCACCGTCACGGCGTCGGCATCTAGCCCTGCAATTCCTGCGACACAACCAACTGAGCTAACCAGGACAACCCCCAAAAAGTTTGTCGGATAGCCCTGATATACGTAACCATCACTGCATGACATCGGTAACGGGTTATTTTACAGATTATCAGTACTGACTAAATGAACGGGGAGACATTTTACGTCCGCCACACTGCACAAATAGCGCTACTGTTAATTTCAAATGAATGTGTTAGTATTGCTGATATTGTGTGATATCAGTGACTGATTTAAGAGTCTATATTTCATCAACCTTGGATGTTATATTTTCTTTTAGTTGTCTTAAGAGTACTGAAGGGTGTGTTACAATCTTATTCTACTACCTGGACCTAACATGCCACACATTAGGTCTAAAATTATTTCAATGAGAACTAGTGAAATAAGATGACATGGGACACATTTGCTCACATACTGGTCAACATTTCTTTATTTCAGTTGCCCGGAAAACAATCTGCCACCTGACACAGGATCACAAGTGTCACGTCTGTCTACACTTCTATAATTGAGCAACCTGGAGGGTCTGAAAACAAGTGTCAAGTCTTCTGACTGTTTTGTCTTTGATTCAAGATCAACTCAATATACAAACTGTTTTAACCCACATCAAACTGCGGGCAGATTGATCAAACTTTTATTTAATCATAAGTTTCATTGTATTGTCTGAGACTGTCTTGTAGAATAAATATCTTAATCAACACTTTCCGTGTAGCTTTTAAGCTTTAATTTGAGATTTTTAATCTGCTTCCATTATGTTAGGATAGCTAAATACGATATTAGCTTAAGACGGTGTCAGTTTATACTGAGTGAGTGAGTGAGTCAGTCAGTCAGTCAGTGAGATACTGAACTACCATGACTGGCACCAACATGATACTGGGCTAACAAACCTTGAGTTACCGGTACCTTAATATGTGACTAATGTTGATAATAGACACATTTGGCAGGGAGTCAACATAATACTGGACTAATATGATTTGTGTTTCCTGTAGGGAGTGATTTGGGTCTACACTGGATCTGAGTGAACAATTTAATCTGGATCTACACTGGGATCGTGGTCTACACTGGGATCTGGGTCCACACCGGTCATAAGGCCATAAGGTTGCACAAAATGTCTTTTTCAGTTACTTTAATATTTCGTAAGATTATGGTGACTAAACTGATAGATATAAGGTAAAATTGTGGCAAAAACTAATTTAGTTAGTGTTAAATAAGTGAAGTTTTAACAATTAAGAAAACCAGTCACTTAGCTAGGCGCCATTATCTTAGGTTTCTTATTTGTTAAAACTTCACTTGATAAATACTAACTATGACTTAATTTTAAGGACCAGTTAATGTATTCAGACCGCAATGGTTCCAGCTTTATATTAGAATCCTACTTCTGGCACAGGTATATCGGATACCTGATGTATAGTTTGTTTAATCTTAAAGAAATTGATAAAAATCCAAAAAGTTTTATTTAATATATATTTTACCTATATGCATTAATATAAATCGAGATAATTTAAAATCATTTTTTGTAAACATGTTAAATCAATATAATAATAAAATTAATACACATACTAAAATATGTTCAATCAATATATAAATGTACATTCATATTTTACAATTAATATATACTCGAGCACAAAAGAAACGCCTAGTGTATATAATTTCAGCATTTTTCTCTAAATTGCTAAACATGACTGGATACTTGCTGTGTTAGGACATTCATTTCTTATAAGAACCAATGATAAAAGCAGTTTTTTGTGTGTGCATTATACCATGAAATGTTTGTTTTCTGACTCAAAAAAAAGATTATAAATAAATTCACTGCTTACTGAGAGGTATTTATTCTTAGCTGAGACGTTTCTTTTGTACTCGAGTATATTTACAATGTACATGTATAATCATCATAATCACTTGTAAAATCATGTCAGTATGTACATTTAAATCAATATAATACACTTGAACTTTTACTATATACATGTACATTCAATATATAAATGAAACATCCTTAGAAAGTTAGATTTTTAAATTGTTACTTTGTTAATATTCAATACATATACAAGAGTACATGTATGTAATTAAATAATTACTTGAAATGTTGGAACTATTTGTAGTTAATTTAACTATGTTCAAAGATCCGTTTGTATATACATGTACATGTACGCGTATAGTCATATTAATACATGTACTTGTAAATCATTCGAAATATCAACAACTTTATTTCAATAAAATTATATTTAAAATATCAAAAGTTCTTTGTCTTTTTGTTTACATGTATCATTTGATATTTCGCACAAAGTTCACGGTTGAATGTAAATTTAGTTTGCTTTGATATTTAATTACATTATTGATTTTTCAGAGTCAGTGATGCATGATCGCTAGCAAACGGGAAACTTAAATCATGTAATAGTGATAATGTCGGCATTGTCTTGATCACTTTCACAATCGTCTTCCATTCCTCCCTGGATGGTCCCTGACAGTAATCTAACTTCACCGTGACCGGATGTTGCAGCTGGCCGACACTGATCAACAGTTGTCTCCAAGCAGCAGACGACATTGTTACGGAGGATAGCACCACATGTTCTAGATGTGTCATGTCAGGAGAGAGTCGTGGTATGACGTCACCCATATCGATCCACGCAAGCTTGAGATGCTGTAGCTGAGTTAATGTCGGAATGGTTTGTATCATCTCCTGGCAGCATGTCATCCTGACTAACGTTAATGATGATAGGACCGGTGCTGCACGTAGATCTTGCCACAATGTGGCGCTGGCTCTGGCTGTCATCTTCTCCCATGGCGAGAACTCGAGCTTCTCCAGACAAGCTGGATTCACGTGTAGCTCTCTACATGGTACGCCATCAAGATGCAGCATCTTCAGCTCGTTGAGGCGATGTAGGTCCAAGGTGACTTCACAATTACGGTACTGACGCCTGTGGTCCGAGCAGCCTATGTACTTCAGCTTGAGCTGTGTCAGTGTTGTGGTCTGGCTGATATAAGCATAGAGACATTTAAGGTTACTGTGAGTCATGTGAACGTGATCAAGATACAATGATTGTAAGCAGTCTTGTGAGCGCCGTTATACTGATATCGGACAGAGAGATACTCCCTGTAGGTCTATGTAGTGATAGTGTCAGACATTTCAATGTACGGGCTGATTCAGTGAGGATGTCAGCCAGCCATACTGGTTCCTTGCGACATTCTTCTACTCTCAATGTCTCCAGGGAGGTGAACACACCAGGATCCAGCGACTGCATGAACACAAAGGGAGGCTTATCGGACAGCATGGCGGCTACTATCTTCTCGTTTAATGATACTTGTGGAGATTCCCCGATACTTTTATTAACTTGTATTATTGATTTCAAAGCTTTAACATCATATGTTAGGCTGTGTTTATCTAGCCCGAAATAAAGAGGGATGGGACAGCTGTCATTACCATTTCTCAAACTTTCTTGTAGACACTCTAACTGCATTGACAGGTAAGATTTCATTGTTCTCCTAGCGTTGTTATAATCTGGGTCATAAATAACACTATACATGTATGTTCTATATGTACACGTCACATTGTCAAGGTCAACGATCGTCTGCAGCTCACCGGAAATACATGTATATACTTCCGGATTCATACCGCAGATGAAAACAAACAGATTTTCCATTTCTAATATGCTTGAAAGCGATGAACAATCTTCAAGAATAGTTGATTTTATAGTTCCGTTGTTCCATTCAGACACAATGTACAAGGCAGCCATAAATTCCTGTATGGATTTATGTTGAAAGAAAACTTGATAGCGCTTAACTGCGACTTTACTTCTGTCCTTGATTTGACTCAACAGTCCGATTTTCAGACAGAACTCGAGTTCCTGTTCTGTTAGAAATTTCAACACAGTTGTGCTGTCAATCACGAGGCTGGATTCTTTTATTTTCTGAAATAATGCATAGAACGCTAACTTCCCGACCTTTAAGAGTAAGTTCATATACTGATTACACAACGCGTTATGTCTCATACATTCTGGGACTGTACAGTTATGTTCAGCGTTTCCAGTAGGAAGGGTCGGCGCATTTTTCTTGTTCAAACCCCGCTGAAGAGTTAATTCAATAGTGTTACTGTATGTTTCACATTTCGACTTGCCAATGCTAAGACCATCAAACCAGATACAAATAAGCTGTAGTAAGATGTACGGAATTAAACGGATATCTCCGAGTTTTACCGAAGACACTTTTCTGTCAAAGTCGTTCAGATCAGGCTCCCTTTCGCCACTGTTTTCGCTCAGGAGTTTAACGGCATTTGATTTCAGTTCTTGAGAAGTTTTGTCATCGAGCGTGGATATCTCTATATGTCTGTCAATTTGGTTTGGTTTCAGACCTATCGAACTCAGCTTCCACGGTCGCGTTGTTGTTAACTGGGTACATCGTTCACGATAGTTGTTGTGTGGTATTCCGGGTGTTTGTGGACAAGTCTCGGGATGCACCCACTCGTCTAGCCCGTCCAAGATGACTACACACGTTTTATTCTGTAACATTCTTCCTATAAACTCTTTTGAAAATCTTTCTTTGCTTGGCAAATTCTTTGACACAAACTTGTGTATGAGGTCATCAAGAAGGCACGTGTCGTCACCGTGGAAATCTCGTAAGTGTAACAGGAACAGTAAGTCGAAGCGTTTTAGTGTATCGACGTCCTCCTGTTGATCTTTGCTGATAGTTGAGTTGGAGAGATTTTGAGCAAGACACCACGTTACTGCAACTTTCTGGGTAAAGGACGTCTTCCCGTAGCCGGCATTTGCCTCCACGTATATATTTTTATATGGAACATTGTTGTCATTGAGGAATAACTTCCTGTACGAAGAGACGGACGTCTTTTCAGGAGATTTCTTTCCATGTCCAAAAGCATTCGGTTTGTTAAACGCCGACATCGGGGGCTGTACGTAGAGTTTAATTAAAGGGACAGCATGGTCTTCTACCAGAGGTGAGGCCGGAATCATGGACTCTTTCTCATTGTAGAGACGAACGAGTTATTCTTTAAATTCTGTAAGTATAAATAATAATAATGTTATTTAATCATTGTTTAGAAACATGCTCTGTAAAAATGTACGCTTGAGCAAGTTTCACTCACGGTTCTGGCCGTTCCTTCAGATTCTGTATTAATAGAGTCCACTTCTTGTAAGTGGAAACTTCAAATAATTATCGGATATTTTCAAAAAAAAAAACTGCTTGACAAAATTTTAATGCTGGTATGTTTACCGCTATAAAATTATTTCGGTTTCTTTCTATGGGCTTAACCCTGGGATGGCTGTTTTCCAAGGCGAACAGTTAAGATCTAGATCAGCCGGCATATCTCTGCCATGTTCGCTCAAGTTTAATATTACTGGGCTGTTTTTGACCAGGAGGCAACCAGTGTAGATCCAGATCAGATGGCACGGCTGAGGCGGCTGATCTAAATCTACAATATTCGCACATGAGATAAAACCCGTGTATGTAAAGGGTTAACTCAAACGACAACAACTTCTACTGCTTGGTTTTATTTTACACAAAATGCGTTCGAAAAAAAATCGTTGGTTAATTGTACATTTATGCTCGTCAAATTCAATTATCGTACACAACAACACATACGTGTAACAGCTGTTATTACTGTGGTGTCATTAAATTTCGCGTGGATTAAAGCTTATTCGAGCGGAATTTAACTTTGTAATACAGGTGCGCAAATTTATGCTCGCGCGAAAATGTGATCCGCGGCATCTGCGCGAACATTTGACAACGCGAAATTAATTGATAGTTCAGTACTTTTGCCACGTACATGTAGACCTAGATCATATTTTAAATGCATACAGTTCGATCAGGCTTTACTCTGTTCGCGATAATCATTAAAACTGCTTTACCTGTATTTAGACCAAACTAAAAATATTGAATATACTATAATGTTTCCTAACATGGGTGGGAAACCAATTTATCCGTTTTTACTATCAGGGAAAGATACGCACCAGCCTAGCCTACACAATTTCATAATTTGCATAACGGGCGCTAGCACGCTAAAATAAAACGGGGATAGCGTACAAGCCTTTTTTTCGTAGCATGTCAGAACTTTGCACCGATAATCGTAGAATATTTTTAAAATACAAAGTTTCAATGAAAACAGTAATTATTGAACATTTGCCACTAAATTCTGGGCCAAGATCCTAAAACTCAGACTGGAAAGACCGATATCAAATCTCAGAATGTAATTTAAAATTGATTGAAATTATCCAAACCGAAGTATGAAGCACTTTCTTACTTTCGAGAAAAAATAAACATTTGAAGATTAGGACACCAATAATTAAGCATGACTTACGTCTTCGTGGAATTTATTTTTTGTCTGTACAGAAAAGTTCCACACAGATATAACGCTTAAAGTTGTGCCTTACAGTCGTGTAGAGCTTAAACAACGAACACAACGGTACTAATCTCTCAATATTGTCAACAATGACTTACGACA